>ONZH01007640.1:0-37500 GCA_900303285.1 Rhinella marina | reverse complement strand
AGCGTTTCCATACACTGACTGAGTAGCTGACATTTTCCTTTGTGTAGCCATCAGCCACCAATACCACATCACATTCAGCTGTCAAAAGTTGCCAGGCACTAATGCCATAAAGCTATTACAGAGCACCTTCTTACCTGTTGTGTGCTTGGCCTGTGTGTTTGTGTGTGTTTGTAATTCTTATCAGCACAATCTTTGCGTAAACTACTAGAAAACAAGAAAAGCTTGTTCGAAGTCAGGGTGATTATATAACTCATGATTTGGGATTCGAATTGCTTTGATATACTCATTTGCATGCTTGTAAAAAGTTAGAATGTCTCTTGTTGCCTGTAAATAATTACAAAAAAAATTTTAAAAAAAATGATGTCAGTGACTTAGATTCTAGAGCACAATAATAAAAAAAAGTGCCATGATAGATATATTCAAGAAGAATGATAGAAAATCGTTCTAACATGTTTAGACTGTTTGTTTCTGTATATAGATAATGAAACTTAAAAGCTATGGACACCTTCGGGGCAATTTTTTATGATTGCATTTCATTCATTTTGGACTAAAAATAATTTTTTCAATAGGTCTTTATTAAAAATGTTCAGCCATTTATGAGAAGCAAGGGTTAAAAAGCAGTCTGTTTGTGGGCTGTCAGTTTCTGCTTTCTTTGAATCCTGGCATCTGACAGCTCGTATGTAGCTCTGTTCTCCTGACCTCATATGCAGGACAAATGGAGTATAACTCCAAAAAAAGTGAATACACTGGCGCCAAACACCAAGGATCTTTATTGATTCACTTCTTTTATTCCAAAAACATGTAATGCATTTTGGGGATTAACCCCTTCTTCAGACAAAAATGGACTTCAAATGTCCAGTGCAAGTATGATACTTGGCAGATACTCACGATGTGGAATCCACACCGGAAGCTGAAAGTACCTTTCAAACACTATCAAAGTGGTTGTGACTGTTCAAACCAAAAATGGAGAGAGAAATAGCTTCAGCACCAAAACTTTATACTTACCTTTGGGTTGTTCCACCATCTCCTGACCTCATAAACACTTATCTAACTGATAATAATATGGCTTAAATAAGGACTGTATTACACCAAGAGATTATCTGACTAATTTCTGTCCAATCAGACCAATAGTTGGTGTGTATAACAAAAGGTCTGTGTGTAAATGGATATTTGACCAATGATTGGTCAGAAAATCTGTCAGACAATCTGTGGTGGCAGGGCTGTTTACTGCAGTGCTGCTCCTATTCAGTGCAGTGGAAGCAGCACTGTAATCAGCATCTGGAAGTGATTGGCTAAAAGTTTGTAATATGCTGCAAATGTTCCACAGTCAAAATACAGGTGGAAAATCTGTAGTGTCTAATTCTCATGTGATAACAGTGAAAAAGATCAATAGTGTAAATTCATGGTGTCAAACTGTTATGAGATAATCAACACAGAATACCTGCCAAGGTTTCCTAAGCCTTTAAATTGTCCCTCAGTCTGGTTCAGTAGGCTAAATAGTTATGGCGAAGACTGCTAACTTGACGAGTTGTCCAGAAGACAGTCATTGACACCCTCCACAAGGAGGGTAAGCCACAGAAGATCATTATCAAAGCTGGCTGTTCACAGAGTGCTGTACCTAAGCATATTAATGGAAAGTTGAGTGGAAGGAAAAAGTGTTGTAGAAAAAGGTGTACAAGCAACAGGGATAATCACAGCCTTAAAAGGATTGGAAAAAAAGGCCATTCAAGAATTTGAGGTAGATTCACAAGGAGTGGACTGCTGCTGGAGTCAGTGCTTCAAGAGCCACCACACACAGACATATCCAGGACATGGGCTACAACTGTCACATTCCATGTGTCAAGCCTCTCATGACCCAGAGACATCAGAGGCATCTTACCTGGGCTAAGGGGGAAAAGGACTGGACTTGATCAGTGGTCCATAGTCCTGTTTTCAAATAAAAGTAAATTTTGTATTTTCTTTGGAAATCAAGGTCCCAGAGTCTAAAACACGCAATCCAAGTTGCTTGAAGTCCAGTGTGAAGTTTCCACAATCAGTGATGGTTTGGGGAGCCATGTCATCTGCTGGTGTAGGTCCACTGTGTTATATCAAGTCCAGAGTCAGCACAGGCGTCTTCCAGGAACTTTTAGAGAAGTTCATGCCTCCCTCTACTGACAAGCTTTATGGAGATGCTGATTTCATTTTTCAACAGGACTTGGCCCCTGCCCATACTGCTAAAAGTACCAATACTTGGTTTAATAACTGTGCTTGATTGAAGTTGCCTGACCTAAAACCCCATAGAGAATCTATGGGGTATTGTCAGGAGGAAGATGAGAGACACCAGACCCAACAATGCAGATGAGCTAAAGCCTTGTATGAAAGCAACCTGGGCTTCCATAACACCTCAGCAGTGCCACATGCTTATCGCCTCCATGCCATGCCACACTGACACAGTCATTCATGCAAAAGGAGCCCCGACCAAGTATTGAGTGCATATACTATGCATATATTTCAGTAGGCCAACATTTCTGTATTAAGATAATTTTTAATTGATCTTATATAATATTCTAATTTTCTGAGATTCTAACATTCGGGTTTTCATTAGTTGTAAGCCATAATCATCAACATTAATAGAAATAAATGCTTTAATTAGATAACTCTGTGTGTAATGAATCTATATAATATATGAGTTTCACTTTTTGAACTGAATTAATGAAAAAAAAATAACTTTTTGATGATGTTCGAATTTATTGTGATGCATCTGTATATGAACCAAGCATAATGTCTACCAGGCCTTGTAACTTCTCAATAACAGTGACAACTGCAGGTTTCTATGGTAATTTTTTGTAACCAAATGTCTGAAAAACAGAGATCATTGCATAGCAAGTATATATCTTTTATATTTAGGATCACATTGAAGTGAACAAAGTATTGAAATCTTGAATAATTCCAGTACTGAACTGACCAAGATAAATGCCGTTACAGATAAATAAATATTCTCTCAGTTGTTCTGTAAACTTCCATCTCTCAGGAGTTTTGGTAATTAACATGATTTTTTAAATAATTATTTTTAGCAGAACCATTTGACTTTCGTTTCTTAATGGATTATTCCAGTTTTTATGTTAATTTACAATCACTTGTTCCCTGCCTTTCTTATCCAGTGCTGGGAGTCTAGTCCAACTGCTTCCAGTCTGCAACCTGTACACAGGGTCACATGAGTTGATGCAGCCAATCGCTGGCCCCAGCAATCATATGTCCCCAAGTGGCATATAACCCAGCAGTGACGTGCCACTTGGGGACAAGTCACCACTGAGGCCAGTGATTGGCCAGTGTCGCATATGGATCCTTAATGCTGGAATAGAGTGGCAGGAAGTGGGTTACTTTTTTTTAAAGTTTAGAATCAACATTATACTGTCGAGAGTGAAAACTGACCTAAAGATTGAATGACCCTTTAAGGGCTCATGCACACGGCCGTTGCCCGGCCGTGGCCGTATTGCGGCCCTCATACTGCAGGTCCGCAATACATGGGCATCGGCTGTGTGCAGCCCGCATCACGGATCTCGGACCCATTCACTTCAATGGGTCCGCAATCCCGGAGATGCGGAACGGAGGCACGGATCGGAACCCCACGGAAGCACTATGAAGTGGGATGCAGATCGCAGACCCCATTCAAGTGAATGGGTCCACGATCTGAATGCAGCGGCCCCACAGTCAGTTCCCGTGCATTGTGGACTGTAAATTGCAGTCCACAGCACGGGCACTGATGGCACACGTTCATGTGCATGAGCCCTAAGGCTTATGTTTATAGCCACAGAATGTCAAGTTATGCTGTGGATATCCTCGGCAGATTTCACTCTTTGCAATGTGTGAAGTGAAGTCCAGCACAAAGTTGCTGCCAATATCTGTATGCCTTCCCTGATCATCCCTGTGTATGAATCAATGGTAACAATAATCTATTGTTGTGGGGCAATGCTGTTGAGCAAACTACTGTATATTTGGAGCAGTGACAGGCACAGACAACAGAGGGCCTCTGTGCAAGAAGGATATAAGGGCCCTTTGTAGTAGTCCAACTGTGGATTTGATGACAGCAGGGTGCTAACCATAGGGCACTTCATTCATATCCTGTGGTGTATCTCCAATGGAGACAGACCATGGATCTGCTATCGGACCCATGGAGATGGGAGACCGGCTGTGCACAAAAAGACCCACCCCCAATTACACTTTACACAGGCTCCCAACTTGTCCAGAGCTGGCCAATTGTCATTAGCAGTGCTAGCAGAGCATGCTGCTGATTGGCTTGCCTCGTACCTCTGTTCATCAGGTAAGGCTAGGTGCATAATTGTGATCAGATTCTGGTATTCTGTTCCAACATAGGAGTAGAATACCAGAATCACCAGATCCGGTATATGCCAAAAATGGGAAAGACGCAGGACAGAGGAGGAGCCATTCCAGGTAGTGGGCGGGGCTAGGAACAGGGCATAGAAGCCCAATACAGATTCTTGCTATGGAGCACAATGATTTCTATGTATGCCCCTGTTCATGTCTATTCAGAATATTCATCATTGGTATTTCACTCCACCAGTAATTGTCAGGTTATGGATGGGATGGATGAAATCACATTAGTCCCAAACATCTGGTCTCATAGGCATTAAGGGGCACATTTTTAAGGCAGTAGTCTGCAGATGTACATTGGACATGTTGAACATAGGTTGAACATGTATGTCTGGCCCTAGTTAGGGGATCGTGCATTCCTACAATAATGCCTCCACAACTTGTGGAATGAATGTCACCCTATGGTGATAAAAGAAAACTCATCGCTGGACTTTAGTCTGCCCGGACTTGACTGTCTGACTTTATATAATGTGTATATATTTTGTACACAAGTGTGTTGAATGTATTATAATTTTTAGCATTTTATTGTGTAACAAACAGTGAATCCTAGTAAACGTGCTTAGGTTTTCTGACAGTGTTTTGATGTAAAAAATGAAAATCAGACATCATATAGTACGCCATATGACAATACTTTTCTAACAAAGCTAGAACTAGCCATGTACTGTGCATGGGTTCAGATGTCTCCACATTCATTCCTCGAACTGCTCTGCTAGATTATCTTCAGCCTGGCAGCTCAGAGGTGTGTCCTTTCTGCTCCAGCTCTTTCTCTGTAACTGCCACAGAAAATATGGCAGGCGGTGAATAACTAGGTAGCTACAATATATTTTTAAAGGGGTTCTCCACGTTATATTTATTGATGACCTATCTTCAGGATAGGTCATCAATATCAGATTGGCGGGGGCCCGAGTCCCGGTATCCCCGCCGATCAGCTGTTTGAAGAGGAGGCGCTCGGCGTACCAGCGCTGCCTCCTCTTCATTGTTTACATCCTAGCCGTAACATGGGTAGCGTTGAGCAGGCGTAATTACACCTACCTGCCCCATTCATTTCAATGGGAAGGCTCGTTCCCATACACTTGGGTAGTTAAAGGGATATTCCAGGAATTAATAAAATAAAATTACTGAAAATACTTCAGAAAACTGATGGACTTCATCTGGCTCTGTCAGGGAGTTGCCATTAAAGAAAACCTGACGCCATGAAATACAGTGCAATCTGCAGACAGCATGTTATACAGCAGGAGATGAGCAGATTGATATACAGTTAACAAGTAAAACATGTTATTTATATATTTATTTCTACTGTTTCTGACTTCTTATGAGTTGTACACAGAGGAGGTGTTATCAGTGATTGTGTGTATACAGAGATATCTGTCAGTAACTGATAGTTATACACAGGGGAGGAGTTATCAGTGATTGACAGTATTCTGTGTAAGTGTGTATACAGAGATAGCTGTCAGTCACTGATAGTTGTACATGGAGAGGTGTTATCAGTGATTGATAGTATTCTCTGTGTAAGTGTGTATACAGAGATAGCTGTCAGTCACTGATAGTTGTACACTGGAGAGTTGTTATAAATGATAGCATTCTCTGTATAAGTGTGTATACACAGATAGATGTCAGTCACTGATAACTGTACACAAGGGAGGTGTTATCAGTGATTGATAGCATTCTCTGTGTAAGTGTGTATACAGAGATAGCTGTCAGTAACTGATAGTTGTACATGGAGAGGTGTTATCAGTGATTGATAGCATTCTCTGTGTAAGGCCTCATTTAGACGGCCGTAGTGTTTTGCGGATACGGGACGTGTGCGTTCTGCATTTTTTGAAGCCCCATTGAAATGAATGGGTCCGAACCCATTCCACAAAATTGCAGAACATGTGCGGACAGGTTCATGTGACCGTCTGAATGGGCCCTAAGGCCCCTTTCACACGAGCATGACGGATTGGCTCCGGATGCGTTTAGGGTGCGTTCAGGAAAACTCGCACCATTTTGCAAGCAAGTTCAGTCAGTTTTGTCTGCGATTGCGTTCAGTTGTTCAGTTTTTTCTGCGCTGGTGCAATGCGTTTTGATGCGCTTTTCACACGTGTGATAAAAAACTGAAGGTTTACAAACAACATCTCTTAGCAACCATCAGTGAAAAATGCATTGTATCCGCACTTGCTTCAGGATGCAATGCGTTTTTTACTGAAGCCCTATTCACTTCTATGGGACCAGGGCTGCGTGAAAAACGTTGAATATAGAACATGCAGAACTGATGCGTGAAAAAAAACTCGTGTGAAAGGGGCCTAAGTGTGTATACAGAGATAACTGTCAGTCATTGATAATTGTACACGGGGAGGTGTTATCAGTGATTGATAGCATTCTCTGTGTAAGTGTGTATACAGAGATAGCTGTCAGTCACTGATAGCTGTACGCAGGTGTGGTCTTAAAGGGGTTATCCCATGATTTTTACTCTATGATTTCCAGGGGCAATAACTTTTTTTTATTTTTCTCTTCACATAGCCAAATCAGTTTTTTTTTTGTTTTTTTTGTGGGACAAGTAGTTTATAACGGCACTGCTTAATATTCCATATGATGTAGTGGAAAGCTGAAAAAAACGGTACAAAAAACAATGTAGAGAGCTGATCTATGAGATCTATCCACATAGAAAGCAGATCAGCTGTTCTTTCTGGGGAAAATGATCGTTCAATTTCATTACCATGCATTAGCATTTACAAAAAATATGTTTATTGAGATGAATTTTATCAGCTTCTTTGTTGAGTTTTGTAACTTATTATCTAATTGTTACCTGCATATTAACCATCCTTTCAAGGTCAAATAAATATGAAGAGTTAAATCACATGCAGAAATCCATGATTAAACATATTCTACTATCAATAAGTCTGACTACTGTCTTGCCGTGGGGAATGGTAATATACATTAGACTTTAAGTCAGAAATTATTTATTTGATCATGGGAACTACTGTAATATAGTATTAGAAAGGATGATGTTAGAATTGAGTTCTGTATAATTTCCCGCCACTTTTTCCATTTACCTTCTACTAATACATATTGTTACATTAATAGACTATATTACCATAGTGAATTATGAAAATGCATTGGGATTAATTTGGTTTCTCCACTTTGTGCCATTGATATCAGAATACATTATTATGTATTCTCATAAAAACAGGACTGTTTCCTTTCATCTGCTCCTACATCATCTTTACAATGGAAATGTAATATACCGCACAGTAAGCCTAATGGTATAATGACAAAGCATTAAAATAAGCTTTCAGTTATTCAAATGTAGGCCATTTAGCACATAAGAAGCCTTAACTAGTTTTTAGTTAGTGCTTTATGTGACAATAAAGTCAGATGTGACATTTTACTGATCTTATAACAATAATTCAGCATCAGAAAAAATGACCAAAAAAATGTCAATTACTGGCAGTTTCTTTGTCTTTCTATAAAGTGGTAATAGTTCTATCTGGCCAGACTTTTTATATAGGCTTCCATTACTATATAAACTTACAATGCCATGCAAATTATATTTAAAGGGTTTCTGTCACCAGATTTTGCACTATTAAACAGGCTAACATTACACATGTGCCAATGTCACCTGAATTTAACAGTGCTATTTATTTATTCCTTAGTGCCCCCATTTTGTTTAAATCCAACTTTTATTATATGCTAATTAGCCTCTAGGAGCAGGGGGGCATTACACCTGCACCTAGTGGCTCCATGCGCCCACCTCATATAACTCCCACGTCCTCTTGATTGACAGGGCCAGGCCAGCGTTGGCCTCCTCCTGCTGGCCCTGTTTGCACTGTAAATCTCACGCCTGCATCGTCCCATTCGGTATTCGCTGCAGGCCCAGTGACTGTGATGTATTCAGCGCAGGTGCATTAAGGAAGCCAGGAGCCGGTGAGCGCCCTTCACTCACTGCGCCTGCGGTGAATACCGAATGGGACAGCACAGGCACGAGATTTACAACGTGGAGAGGGCCGGTAGAAGGAAACCAACGCTGGCCTGGCCCTGGTCAATAAAGAGGACGTGGGCATTATATGAGGTGGGCGCACAGAGCCTCTAGGAGCAGGTGCAATGTCCCCCCTGCTCCTAGACGCTAATTAGCATATAGAAAAAGTTGGATTTAAAGAAAAACGGGGTCTCACTGGAAAAAATAAATAGCACTGTTAAATTCAGGTGACATTGGCACATGTGTAATGTCAGCCTGTTTAATAGTGCAAAATCTGGTGACGAAAACCCTTTAAGGTTCTATAAATTGATTCAACTATCGCAGTTCTGGGAGTTTACTCATAGTATGCATTTCATGTGCAGCATACTAATTGTTAGAGGGAGCCTGTTATTAGGTTTATGCTGCTTGAACCACTGGTAGCATGAAATCCCAACAGCCAACTGGGTGTTGGGCGCAGAGTCTTCTGTGCAGCTTCTCCCTGCCCTGCTCAGATTGACTGACAGGGCCACCATATAGTGGACTCATCCCTCTATTCCTGTTTTCTCTGGAACACTGTTGTTTTCCATACAGCTATGTAGCATTATTTTTAGTGTTGAGCGAATGTGGACACCGATCCGAATCTCAGGAAAAATTTGATTCTCAAATTTCCTCGTGCTTTGTGGTAACGAATGGATTTTCCCTGAAATGGCAGTAAAAAAAAATAAAAAAAAAATACTTACCTCATCCATTGGAGCACGAAAAGGCTACCACCAAGCAACCAAATCGAATTTTAGCATAACAGTTTTTATAAATAACCTACAGGTTATATCAGGCATTGCCTATCTCTGACGTATCAGCACAAGAGGATTTCTAAGGTGAACATGTTCACATGGCAGTGTTTAGGTCAGCCACTATAAGTTGGTCAAGTATGTGGGAGTGGTGCATATACTTCTTTTTTCTCAATTTATGTTCCACTTCCTGGTTTTGGCTTATTTGCCATATTCTGATATAAAATACTGATAACAATTCTGTCATGTAAATGTGATCATAACACCTTTAGGACCTAGGATGAGAATGCTCGTCCTACACTGTGGGTACTTACTGCACCAGGTCAAGCATTCTCTTCCTGCGGACCTTCCCCTGCCCCACACATGCTGTAATTATCAGAAGCAGGGGACCGGCTGTTACCTACCCGCACTTCGGTGATGGGGACCCGATGGTTGCCTTGGCAGCCCCAAGCCTTTCAAAGGCCTTGGGGCCAAGCAGCTATGGAGACCTATGAGGCCCAGCTCACAGCCTGGGTCTCATAGGCAAACTGTCAGTGTATTATATCTGACACAAAAACACAAATTACACAAAAACATGATTTTTTTTCTTCAAAAATGCTTTATTATGTAAAACTGAAACAAAAGAAAAATAAAAGTAGACATACTTTGTATTGTCGTGTCTATAACAACCTGTTCTATAAAAATAGCACATGATCTATCCTGTCAGGTGAACATCGTAAAAACAAAAAATATGAACTGTTCCAGAACAGCTATTTTTTTGGTTACCTTGCCTCACAAAAAGCATAATGTAGAGCAATCAAAAATCATATGTACCCCAAAATAGTACCAATAAAACTGTCACCTTTTCCTATAATTTTTCAAAATGGCGTCACTTTTTTGAGTTTCTAAACTAGGAGTGCATCAGGGGTCTTTAAATGTCACAGGACAACTTAAAGGGTTATTCCCATCTCGGACAATGGGGGCACATCGCTAGGATCCGCGCATGCACGGTGCGCCCTCCTTGACTTTCGGGGCCCCGTTCTCGATATAGGTGCGGGTCCCAGCGGTGGGACCCGCACCTATAGGACAATGGGGGCATATCCTAGCGATATGCCCCCATTGTCCGAGATGGGAATAACCCTTTAAAATTATCCCAGTGAAATCTGCTCTCTAAAATCCATATGGCGCTCCTTTCCTTGTGCGCCCTGCCGTGCGCCCATACAGCAGTATGACCACATATGGGGTGTTTCTGTAAACTGCAGAATCAGGGTAATAAACACTGAGTTTTCTTTGGCTGTTAACCCTTAATGTTACAGGAAAAAATAGATTAAAATGGAAAATCTGCCAAAAAAAGTGAAATTTAAAAATGTTATCTCCTTTTATCCTTTAATTCTTGTAGAAGACCTAAAGGGTTAACAAAGTTTGTAAAATTAGTTTTGAATAACTTGAGGTTTGTAGTTTCTAAAATACAGTTTTTATGGGTGGTTTCCCCTATGTAAGTCCCACAAAGTGACTTCAAAACTGGACCAGTCTTTTAAAAAGTGGGTTTCGGAAATTTTCTTAAAAAAATGTAACATTTTCTTCTACAACTCTAATCCTTATAACATGCTAAAGAAAAAAATTACATTTACAAAATGATGCAAACATGAAAGTGAACATATGGGATATGTAAAGTAATAACCCTTTTATCATGCATCACTATCTGCCTTAAAAGTAGAGAAATTAAAATAAAGGTGAATTATATTGACTCAAATTTTCCACTATCATGAGGTACAATGTATAATGAGAAAACAGTCTCAGAATGGTTTGGATAAGTAAAAGCATTTTACTACAAAGTTGACACATATCACATTTCCAAAAAACGGCCTGGTCCTTACGGTGAAAAATGGCAAGGTCCTTAAGGGGTTAAAGGGTTATTCCCAATCTGGAAGTGTTGTATGCCATAAATGACCGATAAATGTGGACCCCAGCAATGGGACCTTCTCCTATCTTGAGAACAGGGGCCCCAACATGTGTACCATGAAGGGAGTGGTGGCTGTGCATGTGTGTCTCTCTCTCTTTTCTTCTATGGAATTCCAAAAATAGCCAAACATCCTTACTCAGCTATTTTTGGAAGCCCCATAGAAGGAAGAGAGTCACACATGCATTCATGGTGCTCGTGATGGGGTCCTATTCTTGAGGCAGGAGCGGGTCAAAGAAGAGGGATCTGCACCTATTGCACATTTATGTTCAAATGGGACGTAAATGTTCAGATAGGACAAATATGCTTTGAGCCTACTTTTTCATGTTCTTTACACTTTACTATCGTTTTATATACGTTCACATGTAGCTGGGTCTTGGGCCAACCACATACTTTCATCTGCTTGCATGCTGGTTATTTCTCTGTGACAAGTTGTTTGTATATTACAAAAATTCTATATAGCCAGTGTCCATCACAAGCTTGACGTATTTAAGCCATTAATGTGATACATAAAGGAAATATTTTTGACACATGGAATTATATTTCTTTCATGGTTTTTGACATACAGATATCATTTCATTAATCCTCTTGAAGCGTATACCCTTTTAATATATAGCCCTCTGGGTATTTGGTCTAAACTGTTGGTTTCTGGTTACTCCCAGATTCATTTCTTGTTCTTTTGTACTTCATGTACATTTTTGCCCTGTGGCTTTGAATTAAATGAAGTGTGGCTGATAGTCAGTACTAGTCTCATATGGACAGTCAGGGTACTTTTGCATCACTTTGAAAGAAAAGTTTTTACTTCACTTATTAGGTATGAAATTATTGCTCTACGTGGAACTTAAGATGTTGTAAAATGCAATTATTTAAAGGATACAGGGATCAATATAATTTGCGTATAGCAAACTCTTTCTAATTGGGTTCTGGAGATGAAAATGCCATTTCACTGATTTGAATGGGTAGACAATTTTATATTTGTCACATATTTTATATTTAAAGAACTCCCGCAAAAATTTTTATTCTCTGACCTGTTAGAAAGGTGCATGATATAATCTGTAGTGAATGTCATTTTCCTATCAGAGGCTGTAATTGAGAGTTATCCCCTCTCTTCTTATTGTAGCTGGTTCATGTGACCAACTCCCTGACCTCCAACTGACAGGAAGCCAGTAACTGCTCTATTAATTCCTATGAGACTGAAAGTGAGGCTCCCATAGGAATGCATAGAGAGTTAAACTTCCTGTCCACGCATAAGGTGCTGTGTGAGTTGGTAGGTCTGATTCCTAGTCACATGACACAGAAGCATCAGGGAGATATAACTCAAAAATACAGCCACTGGTAAGAAAATGACATGGAATAAAAATTTTTTGCGGGAGTTCTTCTTTAAACATATTTGTCACTTCTTTTCTCCTCATTTTTTCCAACTAACCTTTCTTGTCATATCTTCTTCAGCCAAAATATTTAAATATGCACTGCACTTTCAAGGAACTTTACAGAACAAGGGAAAGTAAGAAAGTTTGTCATATTATTTTATTTTATGTCTCTTTCATTACTTTTGAGACATGTCATTTATGTGTTATGTGATTTCAGTTGACTGATCAAGTTACATGCTGCCCATAGAAGTCTATGTTGGGAGAAGGGTGAGGAGGTAGCAGCTGCAAAGTGAGAGAGAGGCAGAGACATTGCTACTGGCTGTAGTAAATTTTCTATCTTCAATGCTGGATTAACAACTGCACAGCTCAGTGCTGCTGTATAACGTCCTGTGTGCTACAGAGAGGTAGGAGGGAAGGATCTCCTCTGTGTTCTATATTGGAGACATTATAGCACCTATTCTTCATTTAGTAGTGCAGGGACAATTAAGAATTAGAGACAGAGCCTGAAGAGGGAAAAAATGTAAAAATGCAAAATACAAGTGTTTTCCTTGTGTACACATGCAACAGGTTACTTTGAGAAGTGACCTGAAGCAAAAGTTATACAGTAATATTTGTATGTTTTTGACCATGCTGCTTTTCTTTACAGGGATGCTTACATTTTTATAGTTATCACGTGTAATGGGCAGTGGGTGTAGACTGTACCAACAAACCAGTTTGACTTTGGGCTAGCCCTAAGAGCGTTATCCTGGAAATCCCCTGGTTTTCACCCTTTAACCCCTATAGAGGGATCTGGTCTTCACTGCAGGGGAGCTAACTGGGCCTAACCCCTTGAGATAGTCTTGTGTAGTTGGCAGCTGAACCTCATGGATCAGAGACACCAGTGCAAAACACAGAGGGGTCAGGCAATATTCATAGTTTGCTGACAGGCTGAGGTCAGGAAGCTTACAAACCCCAAAAACAAGTCCAAGATCAGGGCGGGTGGCAATGGTCAATGCAACAAACAGGCTAAGCCTGTGATCAGGACTAGAGTGCCACTAAAGGAAGGGGAGTGAGACTGGCAGCAGTTGAGCAGTCAGCATGAGTAGTCAGGTGCCTGTGCCCACAGGAAGGAGCGGGACAGTGGCAGGCAGGGGACGCCAGTGCAACATCATGCTTGTGCATTACAGTGAAAGTTGAAGGAGAATTACAAGGTATCTACCTGTAACAACTTGACAAATGGAAACAATCCTTTTAGGTACTGACAAGCAATTTTTACTTTGAAATGTTTACTGTTAAAAATAATAATCTTAAAGCGAGTGCACATAAAAAAAAAATTGACGCACCTGTGACAAGGATGTACACTCTGTGCAGATCTTTGGTGTCCATAAAACATACACTAGTCACATGCTGAGTTTCTCTGGCTGGCTTACAACCTTTGCCAATCGACAAATAGTCATCAGGTTGCCTCTGGCATTTTGAGTTATACCAAATGGAATCTTGAAGGAAAGGTTGGATATATGTAAAGAGGCAGTGGCCTAACTACAACTGATTGGGCCCCACAGCAAATTTTTGAATCGGATCTCCCCCATCCCCCCACCCCTGGCAAGTTCTTCTCAACCCCCAACTCACGTGTAACCCCCACTCCTGTGGCTAGTCACCACCCATTTCTTACAGTGTCACTGTATATAATGTCATTGTATAATACTGCACATAAAAACATTTATCCATTATCTTGTTGAGACTGAACTGGCTGCTGGATGTGGTAGCAGAGATGGTGGGAGGTGGGTGACTTGGTGGTCTCCTGATTAGACATGTGAGAGTCAGGCATCTACTTGCCAAAAGATTTTGGCAAGCTGTATACACAGTGTATCCTGGTAATAAAGCAATATGGCCTCCCTTTTGGCAACAGGTATATATTTCTTCATTTTGCTTTGGTGGCAAGAGTCTTTTAGACTGTTTGGCTATCCAGTAATTTACAGAGTGCTTCATGTGAATGATATGCCTTTCATTACGCAAGCAAGCAAGCATAAAGTTTGCCATTCTTGCCAGTGTGCCCACAGATCCAGTTCTTTCTGACTCTGCCACCCACTGAGATAATTGGTCATCATGGCTGGTATCATCATCATCATCATCATCATCTTTAGCCTCGTTCTCCTGCACTAACCACTCCTCCTCCTGCTGCTGCTCCTCCTCCAGAGGTAAATTACTATATTAAAATACCAAGCTGAACTCGGCTTCGTTAATGAGGCACGAAGCCGAGTTCAACATAGTAGTTTGATACAGTAATTTATGCGAATTAACAAAGTGACACTTAATAGAAGTGAGACAGAGTAAGTCTCACAATATTTGCAGAAACTTCAGAAAGACTTCTGCGGAGGACATACATTTTACCGTAGAACAAAGCCCATTTTCTTAACAAAGTTTTTAAACAAATTGAGTTTGGATACAGCAATCTGCACCCCATTCACTCAACCCTACTCAAAGGTCCTGAATAGGATTGCTCTCATCAGCTGCTACTGCTTGACCTTGAAACAATACATGCTCCCTGTTGAGGTGGTCTGGGACATGATAAAATCGTTCACCGCTTTGCGCTGCTCATACAGATGCTCTAATATATGCAAAGTAGAATTCCAGCAAGTTGGAACCTCGCAGATCAGAGAGAGAGATGCAATTGAAACTAAAAGGCTTCTCTAGGGTTGCAAGGAGGAGGAACAGGAGGAATGCTGTTTGACAATCCACATCATCCTGGTGTGACTCAGAGGAGGAGTAACAAATCCAGTCCACAATCTCATCCTCTTTGTCCTCAATAATAATAATGTGGCACCTATTGGAAGCCAGAGAGAACTGTGGCCTGCTACTACTACTAGCTGGATGGACGATGCTGCTACTACCCACATTTTAAGTCTCGGATGATGAGGCCTGGGTCTTTCATTTTGTACTGTTCTGTTATCAAGACATTTTATGACGTCTATAAATGAAAAGTATACAGATATTAAACGGTACTAGCAAAATTGTTAGAGTTTTTTCTGTACTTTAAAGAGAGAGCAATTAAATGTTCCCCCTTTCTACAAACACACTGAACACTAGCATTGACAATTTATTTTGGTAATAATGCAATTTTTGCATTAAATGTGTTTTAACTACATGGTAAATTGCAGTAATCAAATGCGTTCACCAACACAATGCAATTTTTGCAGTAAATGTGTTTTAACTACATGGTAAATTGCAATAATCAAATGCGTTCACTAACACAATGCAATTATTGCAGTAAATGTGTTTGAACTACACAGTCTGTTGCAATAATGTATTTATTAAAACGAGTATAATAATTCTATGTTTGCAATAAATGTCTTTGAACTATACTGTATCTTGCAGTAATGCATTCACTAACATGGGTATAAGAATGCAATTTTGGCAATAAAATGTCTTTGAACTCCACAGTCTGTTGCAGTAATACATTCACTAACACAGGTATAGCAATGCAATTTTTGCAGTAATTGAGTTCAAACTACACAGTATGTTGCAGTAATACATAATGTTTTTTACAGTAAAAATAAAATGCGTTTAATAATTGGTATGAAAATGGCATTATTGCTGTATTGCTTTTGCTGTCACTGAACGTCTTCTTGAAGTAATAAACACATTCACTAAAATGGGTACAATATTAGAGTTATTGCTGTAAACTGCTTTTGCTGTAACTACTTGTTATTTTCTAGTAATATGCGATGCATTTAATAACACGGGTGTAATAATAACGTTATTGCCATAAAATGTTTTTGCTGTAACTACCCACTATCTTGCAGTAATATCCAACATGTTTAATGACATGGTATAATAATGGCGTTATTGCCCTAAAATGCTTTTGCTTTAACTACCCATCATTTTGCAGTAATATGCAACATGTTTAATAACACAGGTACAATAATAGTTTTATTGCCATAAAATATTTTTGCTGTAATTACCTTGCAGTAATATGCAACACGTTTAATAACATGGGTATAATAATGGCAGTATTGCTGTAAAATGCTTTTGCTGTTATTACCTATTATCTTGCAGTAATATGCAATGCATTTAATAACACGGGTATGAAAATGATATTACTGCAGTATTGCTTTTGCTGTAACTACTCGATATTTTGCAGTAATATACAACACCTTCAGTATAGGTATAATGCACTGAAATAGTTTTTACAAGAAAACAAATGTGCAATTGCTCAGTGTTTGCAGCAGGATGCTATTGGAGTGCTGGCAATAAGCTGCCTGTGGATTTTGTAATGGGAAAAAACAGCTGCCAGAAGCTGTATTAAACAATCTCCAGCCATGGACATGGAGACGAAAAGGAAAGTGAACAACTCAAATCTGTGGAGACATCACTTGTAAAGGGCCTTTACATGGGCCGAGAATCGTACAGATTATTGCTAACTCGTTAGCGATGATCGGGCGGTGTAAATGTGCCGCCAATTACCTGTTGAACAAGTGAAATGCTCATGTAAATGCAGCGGTCGCCTCCACCAGTGATCAGCAGATTGTTGGGACGCTTCCTACCTGACTATCAGATGTAATATCGTCCCATCTAAAGGGACCTTAAGTCACTAGATCTGCCTTTGACTGCTTCTTTCTTTTATTTTAATCTCTTTATTAGAAAGTAAGGTAATTAAAGTAATTAAAGTAATTAATTTGGGGATCCTTAATTTGCTTTCTCTGAAATATCCCGTCATGGCCCTGCATGTGATCCTACATCTTCTTACTCCTTCATGGTTTTTCCTGCAAATATTTATGCAATATGCCTGTAACAATGTCAAAAAAATTTGTTTGTTGCAGATTTGTTTGTTGAAAAAATATTTTGTAAAATTCATTTTTCCATTGCATTATATGTTGCTTGTTTCTAGGAATTATGGCCAGTGCTGCAGAGCAGATACAGCCCCAGCCGACCAGAGAGGCAGAGGCTTTTTCCTACAGTGTGCAAGCACTGGAAAATGAACAGTGTATAAAAGATGAACAAATGAATCAAGCCAGCAAAGGAGAGAAAATGGACATTCACAATACATTACAAAGTGCCTTGTATTAATTTTGTTTACATGATACAGTGCCTTGCGAAAGTATTCGGCCCCCTGGAACCTTTCAACCTTTTGCCACATTTCAGGCTTCAAACAAAAATATATAATATTTTAAATTTTTGGTGAAGAATCAACAACAAGTGGGTCACAATTGTGAAGTGGAACAAAATTTATTGGATCATTTAAAATTTTTTTGTGCAAAATTATTCGGCCCATTTACTTTCAGTTCAGAAAACTCACTCCAGAAGTTCATTGAGGATCTCTGAATGATCCAATGTTGTCCTAAACGACCGATGAAGATAAATAGAATCCACCTGTGTGTAATCAAGTCTCTGCACCTGCTCTGAAATAGTCTCAGGGTTCTATTTAAAGCACAGAGAGCATCATGAAGACCAAGGAACACACCAGGCAGGTCCGCAATACTGTTGTGGAGACGTTTAAAGCTGGATTTGGATACCAAAAGATTTCCCAAGCTTGAAACATCCCAACGAGCACTGTGCAAGCGATCATATTGAAATGAAAGGAGTATCAGACCACTGCAAATCTACCAAGACCCGGCCGTCCCTCTAAACTTTCATCTCAAACAAGGAGAAGGGCTGATCAGAGATGCAGCCAAGAGGCCCATGATCACTCTGGATGAACTGCAGAGATCTACAGCTGAGGTGGGAGAGTCTGTCCATAGGAGAACAATCAGTCGAACACTTCACAAATCTGGCCTTTATGGAAGAGTGGCAAGAAGAAAGCCATTTCTCAAAGATATCCATAAAAAGTCTCGTTTACAGTTTGCCACAAGCCACCTGGGAGACACACCAAACATGTGGAAGAAGGTGCTCTAGTCAGATGAAACCAAAATCAAACTTTTTGGAAACAATGCAAAATGATATGTTGGGTGTAAAAGCAACACAGCTCATCACCCTGAACACACCATCCCCACTGTCAAACATGGTGGTGGCAGCATGATGGTTTGGGCCTGCTTTTCATCAACAGGGACAGGGAAGATGGTTAAAATTGATGGGAAGCTGGATGGAGCCAAATACAGGACCATTCTGGATGAAAACCTGTTGGAGTCTGCAAAAGACCTGAGACTAGGACGGAGATTTATCTTCCAACAAGACAATGATCCCAAACATAAAGCAAAATCTACAATGGAATGGTTCAAAAATAAACGTATCCCGGTCTTAAAAAGTCAAAGTCCAGACCTGAATCCAATTGAGAATATGTGGAAAGAGCTGAAAACTGCTGTTCACAAACGCTCTTCATCCAACCTCAAAGAGCTCGAGCTGTTTTGCAAGGAAAAATGGGCAAGAATTTCAGTCTCTAGATGTGCAAAACTGATAGAGACATACCCCAAGCGACTTGCAGCTGTAATCGCAGCAAAAGGTTGTGCAACAAATTATTAATGCAAGGGGGCCAAATAATTTTGCACGCCCCACTTTTCAGTTTTATTATTACAAAAAAAAGTTTAAATAATCCAATAAATTTTGTTTCACTTCACAATTGTGACCAACTTGTTGTTGATTCTTTACCAAAAATTTTGAATGTTATATATTTTTGTTTTAAGCCTGAAATGTGGCAAAAGGTTTAAAATTTCTAGGGGGCCGAATACTTTCGCAAGGCACTGTAAATGCCATTTGCTATAGTAAGAAAACCTTTAAAAAGCTTGGGTCAGCATGATCAACGCTATTAAACCACGCATACTGCCTGGTAGGGTTGATCATGCTGATTAAAATTATACCTTTCTTTTGTCTGTATGTTAAATAGCTGCACAGATATCTGCATGTTTTCATGTGTATGCAAATGAGCATACTGGAGCACCAGTAGCCAGAGCTGCATCATAGGAGCACTGCTTTTGTAACACTTCCTTGCTCTGCACACTTCCCTCTCCCCTTGATTGACATGGCTAGACAACAGAATGCTGAAGGCAGAACTGTGTCCTAGCATGTACATATCATATACACTATTTACTATAGCCTTACCATAATGAGAAGAGTGGATTTCTATGCTTAGAATTAGAGATGAGCTAGCCAGCTGAGATTCAGAGACCAGACCAGAAACGATTCGGGTCAAACTGAAGTTACTCCAATTGCCCTGAAGCCTCATAGGACCTTTTATCTCTTTTTATGAATTTTTTTATGGCCTCTGCTCTTTATTGCTGCCGCCATCACCCTCCTCCTTAGCACCCTGATCTAGCTCCCAGGTCCTGTCCAGTAAACAATCGTCATCAGAGTCCTCACCCTTCCTTTTGTTTCTATCAGACTGTGGAATATCATGGTGGGTTCTTTTGCCTCCTATAACATGGCTATGGGGGCCACTACTAACACCCTCAACACGGCTATGCCTGGGTCGGCAGCCTCCTCCTCCACCTCCTCAGGGAAGTACAAGCGCTCTGACACTGGTATCTTGACTATCTGCCATAGGGCGTGGTGGGGTTTTCTTGCCACATCTTTGGAAAAAAGAAAGCGCCCATCTAGGAAGGGGCAGTGAAGACTGGGAGGACTCCACTGAAAGCCTTCTTTTGGACTACCACGCACCATTTTAGTGGATTTGTCCGAAACAAATCAGGAAAAATTCTGGTCCATCTGCCATCTGTAAAAAAAAACAAGTTCCCGGTTCAGTCCAAAATAGTTCGGTCATCCTTACTTAGAATGCTAATATACATATTACTATTTTAATCACAGGCACAATATACTGTATGATTATAGACATTACAAATATGAATTAGCTTTCTAAGGGTAGAAAAACATCTATACTTATTCTATACTTATGCTTAGTTTAAAACATGAAGGCCAGACCAGCCAGCCAGTTACCATCAATTTAGTTTCTCCTCAAGGATTCACTACCATCTGTGTGGTGGTGATAACCTCTCTAAGTCTCATCCGCCACTGTCTGTTTGAACCTTAACTTATTGGTTGGCTCAAATATTTTTTGGGAAGATATCTATCCTGGTCTTCCAGGTTGCATTGTGTATGACTGGGGAGTATGATTAGTTTCTATATTCTAGAGGTACTGTATAAAGCCTTAAAGGGGTATTCTGATCGTGTACAATGGGGGCATATCGCTAGGATATGCCCCTATTGTCTTATAGGTGCGGGTCCCCCCTATATTGAGATTGGAGTGGGAGCACCGGCCACCACCAGGCACAGCTTCCCCGCTGCGCACATAGAAATGAATGGGAGCGCACTGCGCAAGCGCGCCCACCGTTCCCATTCATTTCTATGGAGCTGACGGAAATCGCTTACCCAGAGCTCGGCTATTTTCGGCGGCCCCATAGAAATGAATGGAGGATAGCTGTGCATGCACAGTGTGCCCTCCTGTGCTTTGGGGGCTCTGTTCTCGATATAGGTGCGGGTTCCAGCGGTGGGACATATAGACATATAAGACAATAGGGGCATATCCTATCGATATGCCCTCATTGTACAAGATGAGAATACCCCTTTAAAGAAAACACACCACAGAATGCAATGCAATCGAGTTGCAGCAAAGGTGATTGCTACATGTAAATTCTAAATATGCTGCCTGCAGATTGCACTGCAATTTGTGGTAACTGGCTCTCTTTAATAATCTGGACTGTTTTTCTGGTTAAAATAATCTTCAGAGTAACAGTCAGAATGAAGGGATTAACAAAGTACTCCAAACCAATGCTAATGCTCATCAGAATAATTATTCCAAGCTACTACCTAAGTTTACCCACAACAACCATGTCTCTAAGTTATTCAGTAAATAATTATTTAAGACAATGTACATATGAATCAAAAATATTCCTCTTCTGATCACAGCACAGCCCCCAGGTACTTGCTTTTGTGGAAATCCATATTCTTTAAGACATATGGACAGAGATTCACATGGATTAGCTGTTGCTATGGTCAAAAACTGTTCTTGGGGATACAGTGGTTATCCACAGTGAGTTTCTGACTTCTGTCTTGTCCACTTTTAATTGGGCTATACCAGGTACTTAAACAGATCAGCCAAATTAACTATCATCTGAAGCTGTATCCACCTATCCAGATTACTAATAGTTTCCACATCTCTTTTTTGGTCTCTGCTAGAGATGAGCGAACG
Organism: Rhinella marina; assembly: GCA_900303285.1. Lineage (NCBI taxonomy): Eukaryota > Metazoa > Chordata > Amphibia > Anura > Bufonidae > Rhinella > Rhinella marina. The sequence continues at coordinate 16,004 of ONZH01007640.1, read as the reverse complement.
TGGTCGTTACGAGCACTGTAGCGCTTGGCTCCCATACGCAATGCCAGTAGGCATTGCGGATCCGTCCTCAGCTGCGTGTAAGTCAATGGGGACGGATCCATTTGGTATGACACTCATACCAAACGGATCCGTCCTCCTCACCCGACTGAAAGTCAGTGGGGACGGATCCGTTTGATATGAGTGTCATACCAAATGGATCCGTCCCCATTGACTTACATGCAGCTGAGGACGGATCCGCAATGCCTGCGGGCATTCGTTCGCAGGGGAGCCGAGCGCTACAGTGCTCGTAACGAGCACGTTCGCTCATCTCTAGTCTTTGCTTATCAACAGGTTTTCTATTAAGGTCAACATGTCTTCTACCTCTACTTTTGAATACTTATATTTTTAATTTGTGCCAATTCTAAACTGTAAGAAAGTATGTAAAATGGAAAATGTTATTGGCTGGAATGGATGTGGTCCAGAGGAGAGAACCTATGTTCCAGTAGAACACTTGAAGAGGAACGTTTGATGTTTTCCATTACGCCTCTCAAAATCCCTTCATGGAGGAGCCCTGGGACGGGTGTATTGTTACCCTCAATTAAATCCTGCAGGGCATCCCCAATAGGTAGTTATGCATCCCCTGCTTCAATCGTGGATCCTGTCTTTTGCTGCAGAAGTGGGGGATTGGGCTATGGTTCTCCTTCCTTGTCTGAATGGCAGTGTAGAATTGTCAAAGCAACCAGAGCCCAAAGATTATGTTCAGGCCCTGGCATTTTATTTAATGGGGACTGTATTTTTTTGTACCTGACTTGAAATTTGTGGTGTACCGTATTTTTCGCCCTATAAGACGCACCTAGGTTTTAGAGTAGGAAAATAAGAAAAAAAATATTTTTCATCAGATCCTCTTATCAGACTGCCCATAAATTTCAGGACATCACATCAGACCCCCATATCAGCCCTCCATGTCAGAACTCCATCAGCCCTCCATGTCAGACCCCCAACAGACCTCAGATCAGCCCACTATGGCCCCATATCAGCCCACTGTGCCCCCATACCATCTCACTGTGCGCCCACCAGACCTCAGATCAGCCCACTGTGCCCCCATCAGACCTCAGATCAGCCTACTGTGTCCCCATCAGACCTCAGATCAGCAGAATGTGCCCCCATCAGACCTCAGATTAGCAGAATGTGCCTACATGAGACCTCAGATCAACAGTATGTGCCCCATCAGACCTCAGATCAGCAGAATATGCCCCCATCAGACCTCAGATCAGCAGAATGTGCCCCATCAGACCTCAGATCAGCATATTGTGCCCCCATCAGACCTCAGATCACAGCAGTATGTGCCCCCATCAGACCTCAGATCAGCATATTGTGCCCCCATCAGACCTCAGATCACAGCAGTATGTGCCCCCATCAGACCTCAGATCAGCGTCTTGTGCCCCCATCAGACCTCAGATCACCCCACCCAGCCACTTACTTACCTGTCCTGCGCTGCCGCTGCCCTCCGGTCCCGCGCTCCACTCTCTTCCCTGCCGGCGCACACTATGACCTGACGCTGCAGCAGTAAGGATTTTATAAGTGGCTGGGTGGGCTGATCTGAGGTCTGATGGGGGTCCCCGCTTATGGAAGCGCTCACTTGTATTCGCCCTATAAGACACACCGCATTTTCCTCCCTTCTTTTGGGGGGAAAAAGTGCGTCTTATAGGCTGAAAAATACGGTATGTTTGTCTTGCTTTTGTATGTACATGTATTGACTCTATTTCAGACTTTGATTCTGACTCTGACCCTGTTTCTGGATTTCACTTCTGTCTTGTCTTTTAGTGTTGTCACCTGGTTCCTGTGATTCTTCTCTTTGTAACGACCTCTGGTCTGTTTTCTGACTATGGATCGAAATCATACTCTGACCTTTTGCAGCCTGACTGCTATTCCATTGATGACCCTTAGCCAAGTTACTGACTTCAGTACAGCACACCTGCCAGCAATCAATGACCATTCTTGGGACTGTGAATCCCGTTTAATTTATGGGACCATACAATAAACTATCAGGGTATATGAGTATAAGGGCCCGTTCACACGACCGTGTGAATGGGACCGCATCTATTCCACAATTTTGCGGAATAGATGAGGCCCCATTCATTTCAATGGGCAACATTAGATTGCGGACAAGAACAGGCAATTTGTATGGGGTGCCGGCCATGTGTGTTCTGCAAATTGCGGAACACACACTGGTCAGCATCCGTGTTTTTACGGATCCGCATTTTTGCGGATCCAGAACAACACGGTCATCTGAACGGCCCCTAAGCATTTTTCTACATAGTTTATAGTGGTCCATGACATTAATGCAAGCCACTTCGACTACTTTTGTGTTTGATCCATGTGCGGTTGCATGTAGCTACTATCCCATTCAAATATTTTGAAATTAGAGGGTTTTTTTTGTATCTTAAAATATTAAGTTCATCCTTGTCAAAGCGCCTTAATTTGCCATAGGCAAGAGGATGGTAGCATAATATATGGCTTCCTAGTCCAAGAATGTTCTCTGCAGTAGGGCAATTACATATTTTAGTGTTTGTGCTCTTCTTACATTAGTGGTATGATAAGCATCACATTATCATATTATACTATTAGAAAATGTTCCAAAATGCATTGTGAAAAAGAGTTACATCTATTATTTAAAAATCAAGTAACACAATTTTGTAATAATGCTCAGAATATAGCAGAGTACTTACGTAGAACCTTTATGAGACAAAACAGCAGCTTCTTTTGTCTTATTCCTATGTTTGGATATGTGTTGTGTACCATGTGCTGAATAGAGTAATGCGATGGCTCTTTTAGTCCTAGTGTTCTCTCCATCGTTTATAATGTCGTATTGACAATTATCATTTGCAGACATTTTATTCTATTTCTAGTTTCTTTGTTATTTGATGTTCCTTTTTCAAAATCAAAACTCTTTTTTCAAACACTGAACAATAATTCAAGGTCTTATACTACAGCAGGGATGTGGTCATGTCTGAATGTTTTTGTGTTTGTGAACCACTTGCATGGTACTTAAGCTATGAGTGATTCATTGTAAGCTTGCAGTACACTGGGATTCTGTATATTATTTCATCTGGTTGTCTTATTATACATCCTTGTGATATCTTAGAAACTGATTGAGAAAGATCTCTCTTTTTTTCTTTACAGATGTGTCCATTGTGGAGCATGGATACAAAAACTATATTACATATTATTAACATTCACAATATAATTGAAAATCAATTATTATTTCTTGATAACTCTACCAATTGAGTATAAAGGGATATACAAATCATAGGAGTCATCTGTATTGTATTAACTGAAAGAGTGTCACTTAATAAAGAAAACAAGTTGGTAACATGAAATTAAATAGTGTCTGCACTGTAGATAGATAGATAGATACTCACTGCAGAAATTCATTGAGGATATCTGAATGATCCAATGTTGTCCTAAATGACTGATGAAGATATATAGAATCCACCTGTGTGTAATCAAGTCTTCGTATAAATGCACTTGCTCTGTGATAGTCTCAGGGTTCTGCTTAAAGCACAGAGAGCATCATGAAGACCAAGAAACACACCAGTGATACTGTTGTGGAGAAGTTTAAAGCCGGATTTGATACCAAAAGATTTCCCAAGCTTGAAACATCCCAAGGAGCACTGTGCAAGCGATCATATTGAAATGGAAGGAGTATCAGACCACTGCAAATCTACCAAGACCTGGCCATCCCTCTAAACTTTTATCTCAAACAAGGAGAAGGCTGATCAGAGATGCAGCCAAGAGGCCCATGATCACTCTGGATGAACTGCAGAGATATACAGCTGAGGTGGGAGAGTCTGTCCATAGGACAACAATCAGTCGAACACTTCACAAATCTGGCATTTATGGAAGAGTGGCAAGAAGAAAGCCATTTCTCAAAGATATCCATAAAAAGTCTCGTTTACAGTTTGCCACAAGCCACCTGGGAGACACACCAAACATGTGGAAGAAGGTGCTCTGGTCAGATGAAACCAAAATCGAACTTTTTGGAAACAATGCAAAACAATATGTTTGGCATAAAAGCAACACATCTCATCACCCTGAACACACCATCCCCGACTGTCAAACATGGTGGTGGCAGCATGATGGTTTGGGCCTGCTTTTCATCAGCAGGGACAGGGAAGATGGTTAAAATTGATGGGAAGATGGATGGAGCCAAATATAGGACCATTCTGGATGAAGACCTGTTGGAGTCTGCAAAAGACCTGAGACTAGGACGAAGATTTATCTTCCAACAAGACAATGATCCCAAACATAAAGCAAAATCTACAATGGAATGGTTCAAAAATAAACGTATCCAAGTCTTAGAATGGCCAAGTCAAAGTCCAGACCTGAATCCAATTGAGAACATGTGGAAAGAGCTGGAAACTGCTGTTCACAAAAGCTGTCCATCCAACCTCAAAGAGCTCGAGTTCTTTTGCACAGAAGAATGGGCAAGAATATCAGTCTCTAGATGTGCAAAACTGAACAAAAGTTCCAGGGGGCCGAATACTTTCGCAAGGCACTGTAGATAGACAGCCTAAATGTACTCATGCCTGGCTTTCCTATGCAAAATACATACCAGTATTTATGGCAGCATTAGAGCCCATTAACACAGGCATATATGATCGACCAATAATATGGTGCCACTCAACAATATAGCAAGTCAGTATGATCATTTAGCCACCTACAGTTTACAGAAGAGGATATGCTTTCAACAAACAATGATTTTTATACTCATGTAAAAGATGTGATCAACAAGAAACAAACGTTTGTTGGCTGCTTGCTGGGCATGTTTACAGAAGGCAGTGTTCATCACTCAGTAGTAAAAGGGCATTTAGTTTGTAATTGTGCTCAGGTGGCAAATGTTAAAGGGGTTATCCCATGAGCAATGTAAAAAATGAAAATCAGACATCATATAGTACTTGACAATCTAGTAACATAGTTTGTAAGGCCGAAAAAAGACATCTGTCCATCCAGTTCAGCCTGTTAATCTATTTCTAACAAAGCTAGAACCAGCCCTGTACCTCACATGAATCAAAAGATTTATAGTATAATTCTAACTATTGAGTGATTGACGTCCTTTACAGGTGCCTGTAGTCAAGCACACAGTAATGCGATCTCTACAGACAAATACCGATATAAAGGTTAGGCTGAGGAACTTAGTGACTGTTAAAATGTCTGTTATAGGATGCCACACTTTGCCACATCAGTTAGTGAAATCTACTAGATCTGACCAGTGGAGCTGCCAAGTGCTCAAATGCCTGACACATAAAAATCGCCGATCCTCTACTGCATCAATTAACACAGACTTATAAACAGCCTCCAGAGGTGACATCAGTAGTAGAACTGTGGGTTTCTAGATTTAACTAGTGTCTAAATTTAAAACAGTAATAATAAATGTCTTCCAATTTTTAATTAAGAAATACAACATGCAGGTATTTTGAAACAAACACCAATTTGAAAAAAAATGCACTGAAAGCACAGATGTGTATGTGACATGTATTGTTGTTTTTTTGCGGTTTTAGGATATTTTGGTTCATTTTTTTAAAGCATAAAAAACCTGTACAGTTCTTTTGATTGCATTTGTTTTCTACAAGACAAGGGCGACTCTATCACTCACAGACTTGCAGATAGGGAAATCACTTTTCAGTGTCTCCTGAAACAAGCATAACAATTATGTCTATTTATCTGACAGGCAAATAATGGCTTCATAATTACTACACAAACAGAAGATAAACAAGAACAATTCTCCCTCTTGTCATGAAAAAAGACAATAGTAAGACATCATTAACCATTAATAAGATGACATTTACCATAAAGCAGGTTCAAAAGGCTGTTCCACGTCATTGCTTATAATACCCAAACATAAAAAAATTGTGAAAAAAAGAGAAGAAATGTATTCTTAATGACACTTCTTGTTCGGCAATTTTCCTAAACATATGCGGCCATTAAGAGAACTTTGAAGTCCACATTCTAAGCTTAGAAGCTGCATGTTTAAAAATCAGAATCAAATAACGAGATCTAAAGAGCTTTCCAGTTAACTTTGTATTTTAAATATCAGATATTTCTGGGGCGTATCTTCTCAATGTTAGCTTAGAAACAGAAGACTGCCCAAGGGCTTTCTGTATGTAATGTCATAATGGATAGAAAAAGGCAACAATTAATTTATCTCTTTGTCAGTTCGCCCTAAAGTCTCATGGTCTTCACAAATGGAAATTTATTTCATCTTAAAAACTAACACTTCATTTTTGTATAGACCCGGTGCGATTGTAAGATACATTTCAATTAATTCTTCTACCAATGCACTATCTCTCCCTCATCAGAACCTTTTATAGTGTTAAAATTAACAATTGTGCAGTTGATGGCTGGATGAATCCACAAGGGGACTTGCAAAAGGCCTCAGATAACACAACATGTATAAATCATTCAGGAGAACAATTCATGAAAGAAAAGTTATCTGTGTTTTGGATGACATTGGAAGAACTAAATAGGAGTCAATTTGAAGAAGGGACATTTCACTTCATTGTCCATTCCTGCTTTTCTCTCTTTTTTATTGTGTTGTAATATACATTTTCAAAATTAATTAACCATTAACTGCTAGATAAATGCTTTTCTGGTCTTGTTGGTGAGAGATTATTTCACATGAACAGAATTCTTTGTAGGGCTCTTCTGCCAGATAAGGTGGCAACTGTACTTTAAAGGAAAACAAAGGGGGATGACAGACAAGCCAGTGTTTACCAAACTGAATAGAGGGCTTGGAGGTTTCCACTCACTGATCGCTTACATGTGCACAGTGATTCAAGACTAACATGCTGTTTCACCTTACAATATCTATAACAAGCCATAGATGAGGCTTTAAACAGAACGAAATCCAACTCTATGCAAATTCTCCTTACCCTTTGGTACGGTTATCTTTTAATTGCTGTGCTCATTCAGCAGAAAGTCTTAGTCTGTTTTATTTGATCAAAGTGTTGCAATAAAGGTTCAAATGAATAAGTCAATGCTTTGTAATGAAGCAAAATAGAAATATGACTTATTATCATCAGCTATAAAGAAATCCTGATTAAAATATGTTATCAATTAAATTTACGCAGGAATTATTATTTAAGTAACTGAGGAGAGTAACCAGCGGCATAACATGTAACCATCAAGCCACAAAGCAAAACTTGGAATGTGGCTCCAATTCATCAGGATCACCTTCAGCAGCTAGTTCAGTGTATGAAAAGATTATAATTAGTTTGGTCAACATTTTGTGTAATTTGTATTTCTCTAACACACTGGTATAATCCACAAAAGTGGTTAAAGCACAGGGATAATGCAAACCATGACATCAGACCATAGGAAAAATGTTCACTGTGACATCACTGCATAAAAATAATATAATGAATATTACAATAATCAAATATCTATTAAGGACAGTAATATGCATTGATGTCACAGCATTACTATAAGGTGCACAATAATGTCACATCATAGAAATAATAGACATTGTATGTCACAAGAAAAATTAGTTCAAAGATATTACAACAGAGGATCTGTAGTGATGTCACAGTTTAAAGATGATGCACACAGTAGGTTTACAGTACGAGGGCACAGGAGAGTGGTTATTGGGAGTGAATAGGTTGTTGAATCTACACTCTGGACAGCACATGATGCTATCTGAGAAGTTACTGTATTTGATGATGCAGCAGTGATACTACTATCAATGAAAGGGTGACAGCATACAGGGTGGATGCTGTTGCTCTGCCATTGATTGCAGTATTTTGTACTTTTGGATTTGGAGACCATCCCTCTCTAGGATTTTCCAGGAAAAGCGCTGCTGCACTTCTGTGAAGTTTGTGAGATGCACAAAGTGATGCCGAATTTTTGAAAAAGTTCGGTTCAGACCTGAACTGATTCAAGCCGAAACGAAGTTGCTCAAGTTGCTCTGAAAGTTGGTATATAACCCACTGTAGCGTCCTAGGAATCATGATTTCTAAGAAAACATTTTATCTCTCCCCTTCCCCAAGCTCTGGGTCCTAATGACACCAATAGTAAATGGTATCTAGGTGACACTGACATACATAGCTATGGGTAAATGCACATTTGATGGGGTTAACATACTGCAGGTTTACAAAGACACCACACCCTTATCAGGGGCAGATGATGTTTAAACACACGGTGTTATGGGATAAAAAAATTAAAAAAAATTTGAAAAAGTGGCTCCAAGCCTCCAAAAATTATGCCTTGACAGGTTCAGAATCCCTGCCTCAACAACACACACAAGTGTTGATTGTCAGAAGAAACTGTCTCATTGTGAACAAACTGAAAAAAATCCCTTTTCCTTGTGAGCAGCAGCAGTGCAGTCTGGATATGGAAAGGATACAGTACAGATATATTTCCATACGGACACAATAGTGGCAGCAGCAGGAGCAGTATAGCATAGAATATACAAGGCTGTCTATAGGTAGTAGTGGGAGTAGTAATTGTAGCAGTAGTAGTGATAGTGGCAGTACATGCTTTGTGTTAATGGTGGTGGCAGTAGGGGATTAATAGAGAGGAGCAGCAGCAGCAGCCATATGGTTCATGTTGGCAGAAAGGCAGTAGCGCGATGGAGACAGCAGCAGCCTTATGGAAGATGATGGTCGGAAGGTTGCAGCAGTGTTAGAATGGCGGTGGTGGCATGATGGAGGTGTGATGATAGTTAAAGGGGTATTCCCATCTCACAAATTCAGTTTGTATAGTTAGATATAGCCATACCAATAGTTTTACTAATAGAATGTATTTATATATAATGTACCGTTTAGAAGATTTGACTATTTGTATAGGCATTGTCCCACACATATCAGTCAGGCCGTTGCCCCTAGTTATGGCCACCACGGCCATGTAGTAGTGGTGGCCGGCTTGCTCCTTTTCAAACCCGCTCTGAGGTAACTGCTGTATTGTGAACGCAGATTACAGGAGCATATGGAGACACATCTTAGGGTACTTTCACATCTGCGTTTTGGACGCTACCAGTCTAAAACGCAATGGTCAGGATCCGTCCAAAACGCAGACTTTAGAAACAGATCCTGCTCCATAGAGATAAACTGATCTTGGAACAGAATCTGTTTCTCTGCGTTTTGGAAGTGCAGATAAAAATGCTACAACCCTAAGATGTGTCTCCGCATGCTCATGCAATGTGTGTTCACAATACAGCAGTTACCTCAGAGCGGGTTTGAACAGGAGCAGACCGGCCACTACTAATACATGGTAGCGGTGGTCGTAACTAGGGGCAACGGCCTGACTGATGTGTGCGGGACAATGCCTATACAAATAGGCAAATCTTCTAAATGGTACATTTTATATAAATACATTCTATTAGTAATAATATTGGTATGGCTATATCTAACTATACAAACTACATTTGTGAGATGGGAATACCCCTTTAAGCTGACAGACAGACAGCAACAATGGCAAGATGGGGTACCACCAGCAAGGTGATGTATATTCATAGGAATCAGCCTGAGCTGTGAGAAAATGTCTGTACTGATGCAGTAATCACATACATATGCTGATTAATGAAATTTAACCCCCCTTCCCCCCGAAAAATTTTCAACTGACGATTGAGGCATTAGTGTCATGAAGCAGGCCGTAGCTGTTCCAGCCCATAAGAGCTCCTTCAGGTGTCCACTATAATGTGAACCTTGCTTCACAGCGAGAATCGCAGGGATCGGCCCATGTTTTCCGCAATGTGAGATTATAAGGCAAGGATAACTTTTTGGGAGAAGTAATGCCGGCTAGGAATCTTCCAGTGAGGCTGAGAACACGCCATTAGTTCCCTAAAGGCAGCAGTCTCAAATAAATAGTACAGCAGCAAGTGCACCACCAGCAACCTGGCCAGGTGGCAATTGAGCTTGCTTATTGTTGGATTGATGCGGGTATAGAGTTGTTTCCTGGCCACGCATATATTCCATTATCAATGGCTGATGATGGACCGAAGCAGGAGGAGTCTGAGCGGGAGAAGCAGGAAGAATGTGAAAGACACAGTACTGCTCTTGGATGCGGTCTGACTGGTGCAAAGGAGACCAGGAGAAGGAGGGAGCTCTTGCTGCAGTGGCTGGATGCCACCTCTGTTTGCCCACAGGATGATCTGATTCCATTTCATGTAGTTCAATAGATCTGTGGTGCCTACATTTGTGTGCACCTGCCCACATCTTATTTTGTTCTTGCACAGCTTGCACAAGGAAATGCTTTTGTCTTCTGGCAGTGTGGATAAAAAATTCTAGACAGGAGATACTCGCACAGCAGAGGTAGAGGCACAGAACTGGGCTTAGCACTGGCATCTTTTGGGCCTAACCCACCCACAGCATCAGCAGCCTCACCCGATTCCAAAGCAGACGTGGCTTTAGCTGTTCTTTGGGAGGTATGTGGCCTCTGCTGTTTATTGCTGCCGCCACCCCCCTCCTCTTGCCTCCCCCTCAGCACCCTGATCCGGCTCCCAGGTCCTGTCCAGCACACAATGGTCATCAGATTCCTCACTCTCCTTTTCACTTCTATCAGACTGGGGATATCATGTTGGGTTCATTGACCCTTTCCCCTGCTATTCCCCGACTACCACTGTCCCTGCCCCAAATGCCAATAGTTCAGCTACCACTACTACCACCAACACTTCTATGCCTGGGGTCTGCAGCCTCCTACTCCACCTCCTCCACAGGGCAGTACAAACACTGAATGAGCTCACATAATTTATCAACATGGAGACTCTCTTGACTATCTTCTGTAGAGTGTGGTGGGTTTTTCTTGACACTTCTTAGGAAAAAAGAAAGTGCCTTTCTATTGGAACCCTTCTGTAGCCCTGCCATTTTTGGGCCTATCAGATAATGTTGTGCACTACCCTGTGTATTGATGTAGTAATCATGTATATATGCTGCTAGTTTGTATATAATTAGAGATGAGCAAATCTTCAAAAATTTGCTTTGGCGAATAATCAACAAATTTATAACAAGATTTGTTCTTAATATGAATTTATTCGGTCGAAGTTGCATTAAAAAATAATCGTTGTTTAGCGAACATTTCTACATAAATTACGATCATACAGTCTAAGCGTTGTTAAAAGTATGCTACAGAACTGAAAACGTAAGCATTAGCGAACAAAGTGCATACGAATCCTTAGTGTACTATTGACTTGCAATTGCGTCATACGCACGCACGTACGCCGTGGCATATAGTCCTCAGAGGCAGTCCATGTAACATAGAAAAGTAAGGTGGTAGCTATCCAGCTAAGTGCATAATTTACCAAACACACCATACAATAAGTGCATAATAGGACCTATTGCAGTACCTGAAAAAGAATACACACAATGGGCTAAAGTGCTTGAACGTTGCTGAACCTGTAAAAACATTATTGCTAAAATAATGCAAAAACATCATTATGCAAACATTTTAGTGCAATCAATTTCACATTTGCAAGCATAATAGGCTCAGATATGTTTGAGTCTCTCCTCATGGCTGCTTGGCATAAAACACTGGAACACATAGTCCAAAATTCAGTTGTAATCCACGTGAGGTAATTTTGTAATCCAAACAGGTAACGTGTAATCCACATGGATAATATAAAATAGCAGCAAATAGAGAAACCTCCCAAATAACCTGAGAAGGAAAGGGGGGGGGGTGCGCTTAGGTGCAACTGGGAATTTTCTGCAGAACAGGGGGGAGTCCTGACAAGCCATGTCCATCTGGGTGAGAGTCAAACAGGGGGCAATAAAAACAAGATAAATTAACAACAAGTGCCAACTAGCTCTCACCCATCAGGTGCAGTCCATGTTGTGGCTCCCATAGGTCCAGACCATGAGGTGTCCTTTAAATCAGCCAGACAGAAACACCCAGTTGTAGAAGGGTTCCTCAGATGAGGGACCTGAAGTCCCTCTTGCTGCTACTGCTTCTGAAGGACATAAGAGGACACTCCTGCCTCCTATAGGTCAGGCTGGCTGCCGTGGTTGAGCTCCACTGCCCTCTGCTGCTAGAATGGGGACTTGACCGGGTGGTGGCCATGCTGGTGAGTGCTGCTGCCACTTGAGCCTTCACCTTTCTGGATATTCCTGCCGGGACAGCAGGGGTAAGGACTTCTGGCTGCAGCAGTTCAGGCAAGGCTGCACCCAAGGTAGAACCGCCAGCTTTCCTGGCTGCTGCTGACTTCATTTTCCATGGTAGCTGGTACTGGATCAATGTGGGCTGGAAAGTGAAGGATGAGGTAGTCAGCTGACCCAGGTGAAAGGATTGTGGTGGTGGAGGCAATCCAGGGATCAGAGGCCTTGGCTTCTCTCTGAAATGGAGGGTGCCATCTGGTGACTCTTGTAGGCACCGCACGCGTCCTGTGGCTGCTGGATCATCCGGCCAGGTCTTGGCTGGCGATGCAGCTACCAGGGGCTTTGACAATAATATTACCCCGGTAGCAAAGGGGCCTTTCAGGGATGCCATGGGGGTATATTCTACCTGATCCCCCACTTATAGGCTGTGATGGGCTTGGGGCAGGTAAGACCGTTTCACAGACCTGCGGCCCAAGAAGTACTCCTTGCCATCCTCATGGTCCACAAGGAAGCCACTGCCTTGCTCCACTGAAAACCACAGGATGGTTCCTTTACGTCGTTCCAGCATAGGGTCTCCCGGCCTTGGATGGTCAAGCACTTGGATGACCCAGTCCTCCACCGCTTTCTTATAGTCCCATAGGGTCTGGGCATGGGCCATCACTGATGCAGGCATGATGGGATTCTGCTGCATGGAAGATGTTCTCCTCCTGGGCCGCGCAGTGGATGCTCCAGCTGCCTCTGCCGCACCAGCCGGCATGACGGACACCTCCGGTGCCCGTGCTTTTCTCAGGATCACTTGTGCCACTGTGATCTCCTCGGGCCTCTCCGGTGGTTCGGGCTTGGTACCCCACACCATATCTCCCCACTTTGGAAGTAGTTGGTGCGCCACGCTGTATTGTTCACCGCTGGCTTGAACTGGAGAGCAGGGCGGAGTAATGAGGGAGGAGTCTTCATTCCCTATACTTGCAAACAGAAAGTTTGCCGGTGGCTTGGGCTGGTTTTTCCCACTTCTGAGGGGGGCATATCTTCACTTTCCTGCTCTTAAGCGGGCATATCGTCATTTTCCCGCTTCTGAGGGCCAGGGGGCAAGAAGAATGCGTACGTAGTGTACTTAGCGTTAGGGTTCAAAATTTTAAGAACATTTAAGAATCGTATGAAGCGAATCTGAATAAATCCTGATTCGCTTGGGAGTAGGAAATAAGGAGGAGGAATAGATTCGCTCATCTCTATATATAATTAACAACATTCCCCTAAAAAAAAGGGGCCTAAATTTGTTATCACTCTCAGATACTTTTGTGTGCTACCCTATCTATTGGTGTAATAATTATATATATATATATATATATATATATATATATATATACAGTACAGACCAAAAGTTTGGACACACCTTCTCATTCAAAGAGTTTTCTGTATTTTCATGACTATGAAAACTGTAGATTCACACTGAAGGCATCAAAACTATGAATTAACACATGTGGAATTATATACTTAACAAAAAAGTGTGAAACAACTGAAAATATGTCTTATATTCTAGGTTCTTCAAAGTAGCCACCTTTTGCTTTGATTACTGCTTTGCACACTCTTGGCATTCTCTTGATGAGCTTCAAGAGGTAGTCACTAAAATGGTTTTTCACTTCCCAGGTGTGTCCTGTCAGTGTCACGCTACGGTGTGGGAGGGGAAACTCCACACCGAGCACACACCGAAACACTACAGTGAGATGAAGACCGATTAGCAGGTAAGAAGCCAGTGGCAAGGAAAACCACTGAACCAAGTGCACCGGAAATACCAGAAACCAAATCCAGAGGGCAGAAACCCAGTGAGCCCCGTTCTTCACAGAGCCCCAGATGGTAGGGATGCACTTATCCAGAACTCAGTGGCTGCACCTCCAGGGTGGTCCCGGTGCACCTGGCTACCCACCTGCTGATACTGCTGATAGAAGCACCAGCAGTCCACACACCAATAACTGGAGCCCAGGCACATGTACTGGAACCCGAACACCTAACAGGACTCAGTACACACAACACACCCAGGAACCAGCTCACCAGCAACAACTCACAGTATCGCTGTTCCCCCTCCGGGGAACCCTGGAGCCCTCTCACCGAAGGCACATACATACAGGGAATGTCTGGACTCCATGTCAGAAGACACATGGCAGTCACAGACCAAACACCCACCCGGAACATAAACCAAACACCACAATAACCGGGATAAGGGAGGGGATGAGAAGACCTTGGGAAGATGGAATCCCAGGAAAGGTGCATAGCTCCAGCACCAACGGAGGCTGGAGCACAACAACTCACAAGCTAACAACAACAGAATAAAAAGCACCTAGTGACCACACCCAGGTCAATATGTTAACCCCATGAGAACCAGACAGGGAAAAAGGGAAGTATGCAATAAGAAGGGAACATACCAGCAACCAAAACTACACGTTGCCCCTGGCAACTAGCAACCTCGGAATACCACCGTAGCCAGAATGCCAGGACACAAACATGAGCAACATGGAAGCCGTGTCATGGAGAACAACCGATACCACCAATTTACACGTTGCCCCTGGCAACCAGCATATAACCACATCCGGAATTACCAGGCCACAAACATGAGCAACATGAAACACGTGTCACGATAACCAAACGGTACGTGACACTAACCAGACAGGGAAAGAGGGAAGTATGCAATATAGAAGGGAACATACCAGCAACCAAAACTACACGTTGCCCCTGGCAACTAGCAACCTCGGAATACCACCGTAGCCAGAATGCCATGACACAAACATGAGCAACATGGAAGCCGTGTCACGGAGAACAACCAAGACCACCAATTTACACGTTGCCCCTGGCAACCAGCATACAACCACATCCGGAATACCAGGGCACAAACATGAGCAACATGAAAACACGTGTCACGATAACCAAACGGTACGTGACAGTCAGGTTTAATAAGTGGGATTTCTTGCCTTATAAATGAGGTTGGGACCATGAGTTGTGTTGGCAGAAATCAGGTGGATACACAGCTGATAGTCCTACTGAATAGACTGTTAGAATTTGTATTATGGCAAGAAAAAAGCAGCTAAGTAAAGAAAAATGAGTGGCCATCATTACTTTAAAAAATGAAGGTCAGTCAGTCCGGAAAAATTGGGAAAAACTTTGAAAGTGTCCCCAAGTGCAGTCGCAAAAAAAAACATCAAGCGCTACAAAGAAACTGGCTCACATGAGGACCGCCCCAGGAAAGGAAGACCAAGAGTCACCTCTGCTGTGGAGGATAAGTTCATCCGAGTCACCAGCCTCAGAAATCGCAGGTTAACAGCAGATCAGATTAGAAACCAGGTCAATGCCACACAGAGTTCTAGCAGCAGACACATCTCTACAACATCTGTTAAGAGGAGACTGTGTGCAGCAGGCCTTCATGGTAAAAATAGCTGCTAGGAAACCACTGCTAAGGACAGACAACAAGCAGAAGAGACTTGTTTGGGCTAAAAGAACACAAGGAATGGACATTAGACCAGTGGAAATCTGTGCTTTGGTCTGATGAGTCCAAAATTTGAGATCTTTGGTTCCAACCACCGTGTCTTTGTGCGACACAGGAAATGGTGGAACGGATGGACTGTACATGCCTGGTTCCCACCGTGAAGCATGGAGGAGGAGGTGTGATGGTGTGGGGGTGCTTTGCTGGTGACATGTGGGGATTTATTTCAAAATTGGAAGGCATACTGAACCAGCATGGCTACCACAGCATCTTGCAGCGGCATGCTATTCCATCCGGTTTGCGTTTAGTTGGACCATCATTTATTTATCAACAGGACAATGACCCCAAACACACCTCCAGGCTGTGTAAGGGCCTATTTGACCAAGAAGGAGAGTGATGGGGTGCTATGCCAGAAGACATGGCCTCCACAGTCACCAGACCTGAACCCAATCGAGATGGTTTGGGTGAGCTGG
>ONZH01007639.1:0-313813 GCA_900303285.1 Rhinella marina | reverse complement strand
GAAAAGGCCTATTTTTTTTATATTTTCTAGGTACACAGCCCGGTGTACTAACAGATTAGACGGTGGGTATTAACACCACGTATATAAAATTATTTTGCAAGAGAACGCACAGTACAGGTGCCAAAGAAAAGGCCTTTTTTTTTTTATTTCTAGGTACACAGCCGTGTACTAACAGGTCAGGTGGGTATTTACACCTGGTATACAAAAAGGGTATTGCAGGCACACAGAACCCAGAACACTAGAGCCAAATAAACTATATTTAAAAAAAAAAATAAAATTCACAGCCGTATACTGCCAGATCAGATGGTGCATATACACACTAGGTATATAACAGGGTTTTGCAGCCAAAAAGAACGCAGAACAGTAGTGCCAAATATAGTTTTGCATGTAGCAGAGCACCTAATACACCACTAATGCCTCTCTCTGTCCCTACTCCAGCAGCTATCCCTGAATACAGCAACCGTTCTCTGCAGACTGTATATTGTAGTAAAGCTATCACTGTACTGCACTATAGTAGCCCTGATAAGGGCTTTTAATCACACTCCTGCCTGTCCAACAGCTAAAACCTATCTGTCCCTTCTCCAGCCTCTGTCCCTGACTAAGTTCACGCAGCATATGCGAACGAGCAGGAAGAGCTGAGTTTTTAATATTCGAGGTCACATGGTTTTTCCAGCCAATCCATGGCTGCCAGCATGCTCCGCGGGCCTGTCATACCTCCCCTGCATGGTGATTGGTGGAAAAAGAGCGCCAGGGAAGGTGGGAGGGGAAACGAATTCTAAGTGCGCCATCGCCGTTATACTCGATTGAAATCGAGTATGCCGAATAGCGTAGTATTCGATCGAATACCGGCTCGATCGAACACTACTCGCTCATCTCTAGTGGTATCTTGTGGCCAAACAGCTAAATGTCAGTTCAGATCATTTAACTTGATTTACACAAACAGTGTTTAGAGCTGTTTCCCCATCTTAATTGCCACCTCACTAGAGGTTATCGTCCTTTGCAACCCTCCCCATACAAACTCATCCTGGGCATAGCACTGTAGGGCACTCCAGAATTGGGTCTGGTTGATCTTTACAGAGTGATAGGCTCAGAAGCACTGGGGACGTCAGGCATATCTAATGGGGGAGGAGCTGCCAACTGCTCAAAACTCTTTCCCTGGATGGTAAACTTGCCACGGCCGGAGCCTCAGTAGGTACTGGGACAGGGACAACCCACCATTCCTCCTCCTCTAAGGGGATTTTCTCTGTACTCTGAGCAGGAGGATGCATCTCCTCCATGCACACGGGCTCATCAAAATTACAACCCTCAATATGTTACAGTGCAAGTTTCATGAGGGACCCCAGTCCCTATTGGCTCTACCTCATAGACTGGGATGGCAGGGTTTACCCTCCTCTTCACTGTGTATGGGATCGCCTCCCACTGCCCATCCAACTTCCCAGACGGCCACTTGGCTCTGATTATCACTTTATCACCCAGGGCATACCCATCCCTCATCACTGGTCTTGGGTTAGGTTGTACCACTTGTTTCAGGTACTCCCCCACAACCTTATGGATTGCTCTTAGCCAGCAGCTGCTCTTGCATCCATGGGGTGGTATTTCTCAGTGGTGTCTCCATCGGATCGAGCATGTGGAGATCTTCAATCTCCCTTCTGGCTCTCCTAAACATGAGCATATGCGAGGAGTATCCAGTGGTACTTTGTAACCTGTTGTTGTAGGTCCAAATCAGTTCGGGTAGATACTTGGGCCACTGAGCCTTTTGGATGTCCTCCAGAGTCCTACAGCATCTGGAGCAAGGTGCGGTTGAACCGCTGACGTCTGGTCTCTGGTGGGTACAGCCACCGCATAATTTGTGAAATGATCTGTCATGACTAGACAGTATGAGTGTCCAGAGGTAGAGTACCCAATCTGTACATAATTGATCATAAGGAGCTCTAGGGGCACATAGGTCTGAATGGCCTGGACAGGAGCCCGCTGTCCAGCACTCTTAGTAAGCCCACAGGGCCAACACTCAACCACCATGTCTGCCAAATCTGGGCGGCCTCTGGTCCCAATGAAATAGGGATGATGATCTGTTGCCTGTACTGAAGCTTTGATTGTAAGTATAGGGTCCAACACAGGAGGCACTGGTTAACAGTCAGCTTATCCCACTGCCTCAACAACTTCTGGCCCTCTGGAGTCACAAGAGCCCGCTCTTCTGGCCAAGGCCAGATCTTGGTCCGGGCCCATTCTTTCACTTTCCACATGTCCAGGCATCCATTTTGGACCCTCTCCCAATCAGCCAACGTCTTTCCCAGCACCATTTGTATCCCAGATGCCATCCCACTTGAATGTGCCACGTCCTGAAACATGGGTAATCGACCAAGGTCAGGAGTTTCAGTGTCCTCTAGCTAATCAGCACTCTGATTCCACAACCCTACAGGGACTTGGAAGAGTGCACCGGCGTTGCTGTTCTCCCTCCCTGAAAGGAACTTGATGCTGTATTGATACTTAGAAAGGTGAGCCATCCACCTTTATTCAAGCGCACTGAGCTTGGCAGTCTCCAGATGTGCTAACGGGTTGTCCGTCATCACAGTCACCTCTGCTCCTGTCAGGTACTCCGTGACCCTTTCGGTCATGGCCCATACCAGTGCCAGTATTTCCAATTTAAAGGAGCTATAGTTGTCAGGGTTGCGCAATGACTCTCTCACGTCCGTCCTGGACTTGGGATACCATGGCCCCCAGACCATGTAGACTTCCGTCGGTGTACAGCAGGAATGGGGTATTGAACTGCGCAAGAGCCATAATTAGGGCACTGGTCAGTGCCTCCTTTACTGCATCAAGGGCCTCTTGTTGCTGGGGTCCCCACTCAATGGGATGATTCTTCGGTCCCCCCACAATGCCCCTTGATAACTCATTTAAAGGGCCTGCCAAATGAGCAAATTTGGGTATAAACCTCCTGTAGTAGCCGGCCAGTCCCACGAATGCCTGCACCTCTTATGGTATACGCAGATGGGGCAACTTCTGGACGGCCTCCACCTTGCTAGTGGCCAGCTTTACCCCCTCCTGGGTGACCAAATATCCCAAATACTCTGCTGTTGAAACAGTTGCCACTTCTTGGGCTTGCTCTTGAGCCCATGTTCTTGCAACCGTCCTAGGACCTGTTGCAGCTTCTGGAGGTGATCCTCAAAGGAGACCCCAAACACTTTTATGTTGTCCGGGTATATCAATACCGATTCAAAGTTGAGGTCCCCCAGACAGTGCTCCATCAACCGCTGAAATGTTCCCGGGGCATTGGACAGACCGAACGGCATTCGGTTGAACTTTTAGAGGCCGTAGTTGTTTTATCCTTCTTGGCCACTGGTACCTGCCAATAAGCACTGTCCAGACCAAGAGTCGAGAAGAACTTTGCATGACTCAGGGTGGACAACAACTCCCCAATCCACGGAAGGGTGTAGACATCCAGAATCGTTTGGGCATTCAGCTTCCGATAATCCATGTAGAACCGGAGACTCCCATCTTTCTTCTGCACCAAGACTACTGGAGAAGCCCTGGGACTTTGACTCTCCTGGATCACCCGGTTTTCCAACATGCTGGCCACCATGTCCTTCACCCCCTGGTACATTTTGGGTGGGATTTGCCTGTAACGTTCTCTGATCGGCACAGCATCACCGGTGGGGATTTCATGCTCAATGGTGGAAGCACACCCCAAGTCCTCATCATGTCTCGAGAACACCTCCTGAAATTCCAAAAGGGTGTCTTCTAGCTACTTCTGTTGTCCTGGAGTCATGGTCTTGCAGTCCACCTCTATCCGGACCATGATCTATTAACCTCTTTAACTACACGGTTAAAGGCATAGATAGATGTGAGATTAATCGATAGATAGATAGATAGATAGATAGATAGATAGATAGATAGATAGATAATAGTAGATTTGTAATAAAGACTCCAGATGTAGCACTATTTAACAGTACAATTCTATGCTATTAATGTGCTTTATTCAGATATTGCACCCTTCTAATAGTACATTATGTTCATATGGCAGTGATTGTTACATATGTATTGGTAAAGATGCTTCATTTTGACATTTTAGCTGCATTGGAACAATAAAAAACAATTGTTGCAGAAATATTCACACCCGTTATAAAACCATAGGAGACAAAATGTAACAGAAGCAGAGTGTAGAGGTTATTAGAGGCATGGCTTCGAATACAGAAGAATGTGGAGTCCCTGGGTACAATTATATTTCTGTACGTCTAGACACTTGAAGCCTCCATCTCCAGATGTTATCTGCCTCCTAAACTCTGTGGAGAAGCTGAATGACATTATAGATGGTCAGCATGACCACAACACAATGCACTGACAATGACATCTCAGTCCCTCGCTATCTGCTGCCTCCTGGTGCACCACTTGACCTAGTCTTGAACTGTCTACATTGTGGAGATTTAGGTCACTGCGGGGGCAGCTGCTCTATCTCGCCTGGTTATATTTTTAGAGATTTCACCTCTTTAGATGTCTTCTCTATTCATTACAAGGAAGAATTTCCTTCCTGTGTTCACACTGATATTGCAGGAGAAAATAACACAGTGAAACAGCGAGAAAAAGGAGCAAAATGTGTTTGTAATCACTGCAACTACAGACAGGGACCCTTTACTTACTCTGGAAGACGGGAAAATAAATCCTAACTTCACAGAATAACATTTATGATGTTCTAATACATAATATAATTTCATCTATAAACATCTATGTACTATCTTATTACTCCCATCCCTATCTCAAGTGCTTCTCAAATGTCACGTGTGCGTTCCACACACATCACGTGACTATGAATATTTTTTTCATTCGTTTCAAATATACATCACGTGTGCGTTCCACGCATATTACGTAGTAACGTGGACGCACAATCGGATGACAAGCTCATACTGAGACAGTGAAAGTGCGCGCCTGCGCTGTGTTACACCACGCCGATGATCGTATGGGAACCATGCTGGTCAGTAATTTACGAATACATTATGTTAATTAATTTTAGTTGTTTTTAATTGGCACATGGCACAATACACCTGAAAGGGCACATGTTGATTGTTGTGGTAATTGAATTAATTATATCACTATGAATTTTTTTACACATATGAATATAATTATGTATTGATTAATATGAATTATTTGTTGACAATAATCATGTGGATACATCTTTCATATAAAATCATGGATTATTCTTGAGTTTGATGGTTTTTCTTATTGATTATGTATAATGAGCAATTATTATATCACGTGTAGAAATATCTGCTGAGCACCATTGTATGTATATCACTGCTTGAGAAAAGTCCCAGTAAGAAGACTGAAAAGTTGTGCTGGTGAATAAAGGACACCTACTTTGAAATACATCTGTGGGAGTGACGTGGAATTATTATTTCTATCTATCTATCTATCTATCTATCTATCTATCTATCTATCTATCTATCTATCTATCATCTCTATCTAGCAGGTAAAGAAACTACCTCTTAATAACAATTTGGCACAGTTTGAATATAAAGATCAAAAATGATCAGTTACATAAAGGATATCTTGTGCAAACACAATTCCATGTGCAAACTGCGCAAACCACAATTCCATTCCCAACCAACTCCCGCAAAAAATTTTATTCTCTGACCTGTTAGAAAGGTGCATGATATAATCTGTAGTGATTGTAATCTTCTTATCAGAGACTGTATTTGTGAGTTATCCCCTCTCTTCTAATTGTAGCTGTATCATGTGACCAACTCCCTGACCTCCAACTGACCCAGGATGGGAATCCAGTTACTGCTCTATTCATTCCTATGAGACTCAGAGTGAGGCTCCCATAGGAGTACATCCTACACTTCCTGTCCACACATAAGGTGCTGTGTGAACTGGTGGGTCTGATTGCTAGTCACATGACACAGATGAGAAACATTAGGGAGATATAACTCACAAATACAGACACTGGTAAGCAAGTGACATTCACTACAGGTTGCATCATGTACATTTCTAGCAGGACATAGAATGACATTTTTTGCAGGAGTTCTTCTTTAAATGTAGTAAGGAAATTATGAGAAGGGGTTCTCAAATCAACAGTGGAGGCTCTCCAAATCACATAAGGGCTCCCACAAGTAACATTATATGTCAAAGGCCCGTAAACCAGACCCTCGGCATTCATGTATCTCTCATTCTCATATTCATTTCCCCATATCTATAGTCTCATAAAGTATACAAAAAAATATTTTATGTGATCATAACTAACAAATAGTGTTGAGCGAACAC
Source organism: Rhinella marina (assembly GCA_900303285.1). Classification (NCBI taxonomy): domain Eukaryota; kingdom Metazoa; phylum Chordata; class Amphibia; order Anura; family Bufonidae; genus Rhinella; species Rhinella marina. The sequence goes on along the minus strand of ONZH01007639.1, from coordinate 307,558 downwards.
CTCTGTGCTCGTGTGCTCGGGTGCTCTGGCCGAGCACTAGGGGTTGCTCGAGTGCTCAGCCGAGCACCCAAGCATAATGTTAGTCAATGGGACTAAACCAGGCACCCCCTGCTTGGAAGAAGGGAGGGTGTCTGGTTAATAGAGAAAGGTCAGAATCGCGACTTCTCCTCTTTTACTCCTTTCACTCGTAAAAGTATGCTAATTAACTGAATTTGTACGCATTAGCGCACAATGCGTAGCATTAGCATACAAATTCGTACGCATTAGCGTACAATGCGTGTCATTAGCATACAAATTCGTACGCATTAGCATACAATGCGTAGCATTAGCGTACAAATCAACATTACAGTGAATGCCAGTACTCTCCCGCGCGTTTATTTGCTGCGTAGTGGTGAACAAACGTGCGGGGAAGAGACTCGAGCATTGCGCTCGAGTACACTCGGTGTTCGGCCGAACACCGTGCGGATCCAAGAGTAGGCATGCTCGGCCAAACAGCGAGTTCAGCCGAGCATGCTCGCTCAACACTACTAACAAACAAATGCCAAAATGCTTCAATAAAAGAAAAAAAAACTTTATTTAATCTTGTTATACAAGGGTCAATGCTGGTTTTACATTATTTTGTGTTCACTTTTTTTTGTGTTTTCTTACTGTAAGAGACAAGAAAAATGTATTAGACAAAAAGTATCAAATAAATAGCACCAAAGATTACTACTACAAGATGTTACAACCTCAAGAATTAATAAAATTGAATAAAAAAAAAATAAAATATATATATATATATATATATATATATATATATATATATATATATAAAAATAATAATAATAATTTTTTATTATTTCTCCCCGGAATAATACAACACGTGTGGACTTCACTCCTCTCGCCAATACTCGTCTGCATCGATTTTTCTTCTCAAGGATCTTTGGCTTCTTTTATTTCCAGAGGAGGAAAAAAATATGACACATACAAGTCAGAATGTACAAAGCACAAAAAATGAGGCGAGCATTGTTCTGCTCCCTGGGCCCTCGAAGAGAAGGCGTCTCAAGATAAATGCCCCTTTGTAAAGGGGACCTGACGCCTGTATTTTTGGCTCGGTGACACATTTTGCTCACCGTAAGCAATTGCAGACACAGTAATAAGGCAGAGCTCGGGGCAGCGGGGGCGCTGCCTCTCAGACAATGTAACTTTCAGTATAGTAAATCACTGTAGTTTTTGGTCACAAAATCAATCCAATTAGTTGTGTAAATGAATGCGCTGCACAATGGATGCGCTTTTATGGGGATCCGCATTGTACATATATATAAATCACCGGCTGGCCTGTCAAGTATCAGCAAGTGTCGTCACTTTCTAGAGCTCGGACCATGGAGATAACCTGATGCCCCCACGACTCAGAAACAGATGCTTCTGCAGAGTGCAGAGGATGGTAGTGGTGGTAGTCCTTATGAAGTGTTGTGTCAAGGTGTGCTCCCTCATTTCATTGCTCCCTGGGAATCTGTGCACTACAAATGTTTTGTAGTATTAAAGGATACCAGAATTACATGTATGAATGCCAAGTGCAATGTTGAACTTCAAATACATTCAGTAGCAGCATTTTGTAAGTGCAATCTTCTCCCTGACCCCAATAATGATATGGAGTCAGGTTGACAGGTTGAGTGGCAGCAGTTCAGCACTTAGGTTATGCTACTCTAATAGAAGTCTGATGATGGGTGTCTTAGCCGTAGTCCCTCACCTCACAGCAGTGTCTTTAGAAGCTGGATGTTAGCACAGTGGGCAGGGAAAACACACTTAGGGTGGGTGCACACTAGCATTATACAATTTCATTATAGGTTCCATTTATAACAGAATATAATGAAATGGCTAGATGGAATGCAAAATGGAAGCCTTGAGAGGCATTCCAGTTTGCTCCATCCTAATAGCAGTCTACAGGCAAGCATAATGGATCCATCTGGCTTCCGCTATGCAGGACAGAAACAAAGTCCTTACACCATCAGACCTAATTGCACCAAACTCGCTGTCCCTGCCTACTTGCAGAGAAAGCAATAAGCGGCAAGTCCACAACTGGTCAACCGTCCCTATGCTGGTAAGGGCAGGGGGTGAAGTCAAGCACCTGTGGTGAAAACTGAAGGGACACATCTGGAACCCGGAACAGAAAAACATCCAGAGAAAGGTAGGGCAGGAGAAGGTCAAAGCCAGGAGGTCCATATGGTACCAAATCACAGAGCAGAGAGAGAGGTCAAAGTCGAGCCAAAGTCAATTCCAATAGCAACAATCCAAAACACAAAATAGCAGCTGGAACACAGCAAGGGAAACCTCTAACTGCCAAGGTTGTATTGCCATCATGGATTTAAATAGAGCACCATCATCAGAACCTGATAGGTCCATGACTCAGTGCTCCATTAGTCAGAACACTAACACAGAGGAATAGATCAGCTGAGCAATCAGACCACTGATGGTCTCCTTCAGCACACGCCCACTGTGGGCTTGTCTTAGCAGCATATCTCTGCCAATGCAGTTGGGCTGAAGATCTCACCGCTGGAGACAGGACATGTAAGTTTGTGATACTGGATATGGCAGTTCACTTGACTGTCTTTCTTCTCAAGGTTTTAATTGAGGCAGGTTTGAGTAGTTCTCTCTGGAGAATCTCCAACATGAGCAGGAGCTCTGCACTGTGCTTCCTCTACTCTCTGTCTCTGGATAGGAACTCCTCATCCTGGCAGGAAGCAGGACCAGCCCACTCCTACTAAGAAGGTAGGAACAAGGTGATTAGCCCTGTTCTTTGTTAACCTTTGCCATCCATATCATCTGCTGTTAACTATGGCCAGAAGAATACAACAAAATACATAACAATATGCAAATCGTAGTACCCCCATGTCTGGGGTACTACACTTCTACAAGGTCCAAAGGCGGAGGAGTGGGATTCTTCCATGTGGTGGTGAAATCTTGGCTTCTGTCTACTAGGAATGGCCAACATATACTGCCCAGGAAGGATTCGAGAGGAAAATCGGAGTCGTAGGATTTAAAGGGACATCTGTTTACATGTTCGAAGGATGGGTCTTTGTGGCACTGGGATGCATCACCTGACGTTATGGAAAAGCCTTTGTTTTTTTCTAGGAGGAAGAGGAAATGCAAACTTGTCCCATAGCACTGTGGGACAGTCTTTCAGCCAGTCATTGATGATCGCTTGGCTAAATAGTGATCTCACCAAAGAACACCTTAAAATTACCAACCTTTTAACCAGTAACATCCTATTTGTTAACAGACTGGATATCTTAGGAGAACACCTTGTCTGTGGTACAGATGCATCTATATAACGTTCTGAAACAACCTGTTGTATAAGCCATAAAGACCAGATCCAACAGATGGACTAGCCCAGTTGAAAGAAACGTTTGGATGCTCTAGAGACTGAAGATGGCTGCTCATGTCATTTGTGTCACCACAGAAAAAAAATACTCAACCAATAACATATTTGTCCCTTTGAATCCAGAGGGGAAAAAAAGCAGTCTGGTTTGAAGTTGTTTTGGAGCAGGACCTATAGAAACAGACAAGCAACACGAGTTTGTGAGCGTTCATGTGTTTGATTTCAAGTGTGTGTTTGTATTAAGTGTGTGACTTTAGATTAAGTGACTTGAGATTCAGGGACTTTAGGAAGGGACTACACTAAATCATTTGTGCAGTTAGAGGCAGGTGTAGAGTCTTTAAAAAATGATTTTATGGATTTAGGTAACAAACTCAAGGAAAGGACCTCAAAGGTAGTGTTTTCCGAAATAAGATTAGGGAGGTTAACAAGTGGCTCAAGAACAGTTGTAGGAAGGAGAGGTTTGGGTTCCTGGAGAATGTATCACACGTTCATTTTCGAAACCACTACCTCCAAACATAGTATCTCCCTATTTTATAAATACATCCTTTCCCTACAATGTAAGGGGACACCTGCGTACATAAGATGTTGGGAGAAAGATTTAAATAAGGTTTTTACTGAAGCAGACGTCACACGAATTCACCTAAGATCACACGGATTCTCAAAATGTGTTAGGATCCAAGAATATTCGTATAAGACAATTACAAGGTGGTACAAAGACCCTCACAAGTTAGCACAAATGGGACTCACTACATCCAGCTCCTGCTGGAGGTGCTGGGAGGGAGAGGGTACCTTACTTCATATTATGTGGTCATGCCCTATTATTCAAGAATTCTGGAAGCAGGTTGAACAGCAGATAAATGATATATGCAACCTATCGATCACCCTGCAACCAGAATCTGTATTATTGTGGCTCCCGTCTAATTCTTCAATCCCATCCAGAACAAACCTCCCAACTAAGTTGGTACAAGCCGCTAGGTTACTAATTCCGTTAAAATGGTTAGATACTGAGCCACCCACAATTAGAATGTGGAAGGACAAAGTAGATCAAATTTGTCGAATGGAGGAACTAGTGAGCTGGGAATTGAAAAACCATGCAAAATTCCTTTCTATATGGGGACCCTGGAGGGAGGCTAGAAAATTATCTATGGGACAACCACTTGCCACACACCATGTATCACATGAGTGTGCTGCTTGAGGGAGAACAAGTCTACAGGATAATGCCTTCTTCTGTACTGCTTTACATCTAATGTCATGGTATCCTAGATATAGACCTTAACTCATAATTTCCTATGCCATTGCAGTGTACTTTTAAGTATATGCCTTATTTTCTATTGTCATACTTTAGACAAATATGATATTTCTTAATCACTAGTGTTGAGTGAGCATGCTCGGCCGAACTCGCTGTTCGACCGAGCATGCCTACGCTCGAGTCCTCTCGGGCGCAATGCTCGAGTCTCTTCCCAGCACGTTTGTTCGCTGTTATGCAGCGAATAAATGTGCGGGAGAGTACTGGCATTCACTGTAATGTTGATTTGTACGCTAATGTTACGCATTGTATGCTAATGCGTACAAATTTGTCTGCTAATGCTACGCATTGTACGCTAATACATACAAATTCAGTTAATTAGCATACTTTTACGAGTGAAAGGAGTAAAAGAGAAGTCGTGATTCTGACCCTTTTCTATTAACCAGACACCCTCCCCTCTTTTCCGAGCGGGGGGTGCCTGGTTTAGTCCCATTGACTAACATATTCTCGGGTGCTCAGCCGAGCACTCGAGCACCCCCTAGTGCTCGGCCAGAGCACCCGAGCATACGAGCACAGAGGTGCTCGCTGAACACTATTAATCACCTATCCCAAACTGTCCTCTTGGAGAATGCTCTCATTCTTTTCCTTCCCTTTACCAATACCTCCACCCCCCCACCCCCCTACAGCTTTCCTCCCCGACCATCTCTCTCCCAACCCCCCCCCCCGGCACATTGTTTTATTTCAACATACAATACTGTCATGTGTTGTGGCTCAAGCGAGTCTTAGAACTTAAAATTTTCTCCTTTGATCATATGTACTTTTGCATTTTGTATCTGGCTTAATTGTGCTACTGTTACTGCTAAATTAACAATAAAAAGAGATTTGTTAAAAAAGAAAGCATTGTCAAAACGAAAGAAGGGGAAGGGTTTGATTTTATGTAAAGTCCTGTCTAAAGCCCATGCTCTGGGAAGATATAAGTGAGGGACATGAACATGTGGAGTCAGTGTTGGTAGAAATAGGTGGAGGCAAAAAGAATAATAAAATACTAATATGACTTTATTATAAACCACCTAATATACCAGAGTCCACAGAAAATCTACCACTAAAGGAGATAGATGGGGCAACAAATCATAATGAAGTCGTTATTATGGGGGACTTCAACTACCCAGATATAGACTGGGAAACTGAAACCTGTACATCTCATAAAGAAAACAGGTTTTTGGCAATGACCAAAGACGTAACTTTTCAACTGATTTAGGACCCGACAAGAGGGACGGCCATACTGGACTTAGTATTAACCAATAGACCTGACAGAACAACAGATGCGCAGGTTGGGGATACCTTAGAAATATTGACCATAAAGTAATAACCTTCCAATTGTCATTCAAAACAGCGTTTCTTCAGGGAGGAACAAAAATACCAAACTTTAAAAAGCTAAATTTGACCAGCTAAGAGAGGCCATAGACCTAACTAACTGGGACAAAGTCCTCAAAAATAAAAATACAGCCACAAAATGGGAGATTTTTTAAAAGCATCTTAAACTATAATTGTGAGAGGTACATACCTTATGGGAATAAAAGGTTAAGAAGCAAGAAAAAAACAATGTAGATAAATAGAACTGTAAAGAAAGCAATAAATGACAAAAAGTATTTAAATCAACAAAGCAGGAGGGGAGCGAGGAAGCATTGAAAAATTATAAGGACAAAAAACAGAATATGTAAAAGACAAAAAAAAAACAGCCAAACTAGAGACCGAGAGATTAATGGCCTCAGAGGGTAAAACTAACCCTAAAATGTTCTTCAATTATATATAGTAAAAAAGTATAAATCTGAAGCTGTTGGCCTTTTTAAAGAGTAATGAGGGGGAGTTGCAGAGAGCGATGAGGAAAAAGCAAGGCTATTAAATATGTTTTTATCCACTGTATTCACTGAGGAAAATAAACTGTCAGATGAAATGCAGAATGTAAAGGTAAATTTCCCAAAAGTGCCCTGTCTGACCCAGGAAGAAGTGCAGTGGTGTCTTAAAAAGATTAACATAGACAAATTGCAGGAACCAGATGGTGTACACCCCCGTAACCTGTGAGAATTAAGTAATGTCATAGGCAGACCCTTATTTCTGATATTTAAGGACTCTATACTAACAGGGAGTGTTCCATAGGATTGGCGCATCGGGTCCAAAACCAGAGACTCAAAACTATAGGCCGGTAAGTTTAACATCTGTCGTGGGTAAACTGCTTGAAGGTTTTCTAAGAGATACTATCTTGGAGTACCTCAATGAAAGTAAGCAAATAACTCCATATCAGCATGGCTTCATGAGGGATCGGTCATGTCAAATCAATTTAATCAGTTTCTATGAGGAGGCAAGTTCTAGACTTGACCGTGGTGAATCAATGGATGTCGTATATCTGGACTTCTCCAAAGCATTTAACACGGTACCACATAAAAGGTTAGTATATAAAATGAGAATGCTTGGCCTGGGAGAAAATGTCTGTATGTGGGTAAGTAACTGGCTCAGTGATAGAAAACAGAGGGTGGTTATTAACGGCACATACTCAGATTGGGTCACTGTCAGTAGTGGGGTACCACAGGGGTCAGTACTGGAGGGGTCTCTGTCACTAGTGGGGTACCACCGGGGTCAGTACTGGGCCCTATTCTCTTCAATATATTTATTAATGATCTTGTAGAAGGCTTGCACAGTAAAATATCAATTTTTGTAGATGACACTAAACTGTGTAAAGTAATTAACAAGCAAGAGGACAGTATAGTATATATATATATATATATATATATATATATATATATATATATATATATATATTATATACAGTACAGACCAAAAGTTTGGACACACCTTCTCATTCAAAGAGTTTTCTGTATTTTCATGACTATGAAAATTGTAGATTCACACTGAAGGCATCAAAACTATGAATTAACACATGTGGAATTATATTCTTAACAAAAAAGTGTGAAACAACTGAAAATATGTCTTATATTCTAGGTTCTTCAAAGTAGCCACCTTTTGCTTTGATTACTGCTTTGCACACTCTTGGCATTCTCTTGATGAACTTCAAGAGGTAGTCAACTGAAATGGTTTTCACTTCACAGGTGTGCCCTGTCAGGTTTAATAAGTGGGATTTCTTGCCTTATAAATGGGATTGGGACCATGAGTTGTGTTGGGCAGAAGTCAGGTGGATACCCAGCTGATAGTCCTACTGAATAGACTGTTAGAATTTGTATTATGGCAAGAAAAAAGCAGCTAAGTAAAGAAAAATGAGTGGTCATCATTACTTTAAGAAATGAAGGTCAGTCAGTCTGAAAAATTGGGAAAACTTTGAAAGTGCCCCCAAGTGCAGTCGCAAAAACCATCAAGCGCTACAAAGAAACTGGCTCACATGAGGACCGCCCCAGGAAAGGAAGACCAAGAGTCACCTCTGCTGCGGAGGATAAGTTCATCCGAGTCACCAGCCTCAGAAATCGCAGGTTAACAGCAGCTCAGATTAGAGACCAGGTCAATGCCACACAGAGTTCTAGCAGCAGACACATCTCTACAACAACTGTTAAGAGGAGACTGTGTGCAGCAGGCCTTCATGGTAAAATAGCTGCTAGGAAACCACTGCTAAGGACAGGCAACAAGAGAGATCAGAGAGACTTGTTTGAGCTAAAGAACACAAGGAATGGACATTAGACCAGTGGAAATCTGTGCTTTGGTCTGATGAGTCCAAATTTGAGATCTTTGGTTCCAACGACCGTGTCTTTGTGCGACGCAGAAAAGGTGAACGGATGGACTCTACATGCCTGGTTCCCACCGTGAAGCAAGGAGGAGGAGGTGTGATGGTGTGGGGGTGTTTTGCTGGTGACATTGTTGGGGATTTAAAATTGAAGGCATACTGAACCAGCATGGCTACCACAGCATCTTGCAGCGGCATGCTATTCCACCCGGTTTGTGTTTAGTGGGGCCATCATTTAATTATCAACAGGACAATGACCCCAAACACACCTCCAGGCTGTGTAAGGGCTATTTGACCAAGAAGGAGAGTGATGGGGTGCTACGCCAGATGACCTGGCCTCCACAGTCACCAGACCTGAACCCAATCGAGATGGTTTGGGGTGAGCTGGACCGCAGAGTGAAGGCAAAAGGGCCAACAAGTGCTAAGCATCTCTGGGAACTCCTTCAAGACTGTTGGAATACCATTTCAGGTGACTTCCTATTGAAGCTCATCAAGAGAATGCCACGTTTGATGCCTTCAGTGTGAATCTACAATTTACATAGTCATGAAAATACAGAAAACTCTTTGAATGAGAAGGTGTGTCCAAACTTTTGGTCTGTACTGTATGTATACTAGAAAGGACAGTATACTGTATATACACTACAGAGGACAGTAGGACAGTATACTGTATATACTAAAGAGAACAATATACTGTATATACACACTACAGAGGACAGTAGGACAGTATACTGTATATATACACTACAGAGGACAGTAGGGCAATATACTGTAAATACTACAGAGGACAGTATACTGCTATAGAGGAATCTGGATAGATTGGAGGCTTGGGCAGAGAACTGGCAGATGAGGTTTAACACTGATAAATGTGGCTTATATTAAAGTGGAAGGAACCACAGATCTATCTATCTATCTATCTATCTATCTATCTATCTATCTATTTCTCTATTTATCTATCCATCTATGTAGATCCTATATGCATAGTCTGTGCAGCTGCCCAGGGTCCGGTAGATAATAGCACTCACTGCTGCTGTAGAAGAATAATTGGATAGTTCTATTCTTCTCATTAGATGACAGGAGGAGACCTCGCTGATGATTGTCATCCACGGCTCACATTACTAGTGGGGAGGCAGAGCAGTGAGGGGGTCTTCTGGGCATCTACAGAGGAGGCGCTCCAAGACTAGCAGGGGCCCCGTCTGTCTGTCTACTGAAGAAGAGAACAGAACCTTATTTTATCTTCCTTCTATCCTTTCTTCTTTATTTATAACATCTTGAGTATCACTTGATGCTTTATAAAGTGGAGGAGATCGGCAACAGCTGCAGGAACAGTGGGGTGACGCCTGCACATCAAAGACCAAACCCAACACACACACCCCCTCGCCCCCATCACTCTAATTCACTTTAATTTATTAAACCCCCTATAGAGAGGCTCTCATCAGAAGCAGCTTTATGTGTTTGTGTACATGAGGCGGATCAAATAGAAGTCTAGTATCTACTGCTAAGTGTCTGGATGTAGCAAGCAGTTTGTATCAGGGACTTAAAGGGATATTCCTCGGGAAAGGTCATAAATATATGATTGGAGGAATGCGCACCCTGTGGATAGGCTCGGCACTGGGATTACCCAGCTCCATCCCCCGGGAATATTGCTGTGCAGCTCGCATTTACTCTATAGGGAGTTCTGATGCTACTGGAAAACAGCTGATTGGTGGGGCTGTGGGGTGTCGGACCTCCACTGATCAGATATTGATGCCTTATCCTGAGGAATATTAAAACCTTGGGCAACCCCTTTAATGCAGCTCCCCTTGCCTCCGATCCCTACCAACCCTATGCAATCCCAAATGCTAACCTGACACCTAACATGCTAATTACACAGTTGAACCAAACTTCTCAAAGGCTGTTGTTGTGTTTTTCACACAGTCAGTGTCTGGTCTGTGATTGATCAGTGATTTCCATCAGTGATGGTGAGGCAAAACCAGAAGTGGAGCCTGCACAAAAATAAGGTATAACCCCTTCACGTGTTTAAAGATGGCGCCCGCTCCTGAATAGAGTGGGCGTCATGGCTGCTGGTGAACTGCTGATTCACACAGCAGACACCTGTGGCTGATGTTGCGCTTCCGGTGTTGCTCCGGCTCCCCCGTGTGGCGATCAGAGGAGCGTGTATGCAGCAGCCCCTGTCATAGTGAATGACAGGAGGCTGCTGCATAGACTTTCCTCTGGAGCCCTTCTGTGTAATAGGGCTCCATAGGAAAGTAGTAAAATGATCATAGACTCCAAGGCTAATGCATTGGAGTCTATGATAGATGCAATCAGATGATTGCTTCTTATAGTTCCCTATGGGAACTATAAAAAAGTGTAAAAAAAAAATTAAATAAAGTTTTCAATTTGTTTTAAAAAAAAACATAAAAGTTTAAATAAAAAAAAAGAAAACAAATACACATCATGGGTATAACCATGTGCGAAAACGCCCATATTATAAAAATATAAAAATTTATCTCCTGTACGGAAAACAGTGAAATGGCCGATTGACCATTTTTTGTTGCTTTTTTTCTAAAAAAAATAAAAAAATAAAAAAAAAATAAAAAATTAAATAAAAAGTGATCAAAAAGTCCTACACACCCGACATTGGTAACAATAAAAAGTTCAGATCGCCCCACAAAAAATGAGCCCCCATACAGCTCCATACACCTAAATACCAAAAAGTTATAGGGGCCAAAATATGGCGACGAAAAAAAAATAAATCCAACTTTATAATTATTTTATCACTATCAAAACGCAAGACAAACTATACATATTAGGTATCGACGGATTCGTACTGACCAGTAGAATTAAAGTAACTGATCAGTTTTAATGCACAACGCCGTGAATAAAAAACCTGTAAAACTGTGGCAGAATTGCTTTTTTTTTTTGCAATTTCACCCAGTTTGGATTTTTTTCCCCGCTTCCCACTACATCATATGCAATATTAAATGGTGGCGTTGGAAAGTACAACTTGTCCCACAAAAAAAGTTATGGCTGTATGAAGGCAGGGAACGCAAAACGAAAACGGAAATAAATAAACCTGCGGGGCTGAAAGGGATAATGGAATGATTTTTTTTTTTTTTTTACCCACACCAGATTTTGGTTCACAATTAGAGATGAAAAATGGCTGCTTCTCCATATTTTACCAAGAAATTTGCTTTGTGATGAATTACTTTGTCACGAAAGCGTTTCTGTGTAAGTAGTGGGTACAATTACAGCTAGCGGCGCCGTCATTGTACCCTTCAAATGCCACATTCAGAAATGATTGCGGCATCTGATATACCGTAACACGGTGTAAAATAAAATAAAAATTATATATAAATAATAATAATAATATATATATATATATATATATATATATATATATATATAATAAATCATACTTACCTGCTCCATTTGCAAGTGACGGGCCGGCCGCCGCCATCTTGCTTGAAGTACTGGCGCAAAATCTCGAGTGGTCCGAGATGACGTCATCACGCCAGCCTGTGTGGTGACGTGATATGTCACCGTGCATGGGATTTTGGCCGAGATCTTAATGCAACATTGTGGCAGCCGGGCTGTTGCAAGCAAATGGAGGAGGTAAGTATAATTGTTTTTCTTTTTTTGCACCATTTCAAATTAAATATATTCCTACCAGGAAGCACAAAGAGATTCGGCTTTTCGGGGAATCAAATTTATCCTATTCACAATTACTGATCAAAAACTGACCTTTTCTGTCAGTTTGCTGCCACAATGTATTTAATGTTTTTTTAATGTATTAAGCATTAATATTGCTACATTTGCACTTGTAAATGGAATCTCTCACCACAGACCTTCCCCGTGTGCGCTTGTCAGCATATTTCAGTGCTGTCCGGCTCATCTTCATGTGTGCCCCCAATCTGGAGAAATAAGTGTTTTTTATGTTTATGTTAATGAGCCCCTTGGTGCAACAAGAGCGTTACTGTTGCACCTTGTTGCATCTGAGGTTCCGCTCATCTTCTTTTCCAGGGCGCTCTGACTGACAGGACCAGGTAGTGAAGACGTACTCACACCTGGCCCTGAAGTCTCGCAGTACATGGCTGCAGATCGCCGGGCAGAACTCCAAAGGGCTCATTAGCATGAATCTAAAAGGTTTTTCCGAGATTTTAACTGAAAAGGGTTTTCCAAGATTTTAATACTGATGACCTATCCAGCTCATCAAAATCTGATCGGTGGGGGTCTGACACCCAGGACCCCTGATGACCCAGAGGATAGGTCATCAGTATTAAAATCTTGGAAAACACTTTTAAAGTTTTTATTTCTCTAGATTTCATCCATATCCACATGAAGATGGGACCAACAGTGTTGAAATATACTGACAAGCGCAGAGACAAGGGTTCTTTCAAGATAATTGCTGATACATTCCCTTTAATACTTGACATTACCCTGTAAGGGACTGCACTAATTCTTACAAATGCTGTTTGGGTAGCCCTAAGTGAGATGGCCTATGACTTCTTATCAGATGCGTAACTATAGGGGGTGTAGAGGTAGCAGTCGCTACAGGGCCCAGGAGCCTTAGGGGGCCCAAAGAACCTTGTTCCGCATAAGAAGAACACAAAGCACTGAGGGAAGGGGGGCCCAAGATGTACTCTTGCACCAGGGCCCATGAGCCTTTAGCTACGCCCCTGCTTCCTATTGTAGCAAATCACCAGCCATGTACTGTAGGGGGATGCATTGCATTTTTAGTTTACAGTAAAGGATAGAGGATTATCTTCTGCTGCCAGACGACAGTACCAGCTTTTTCTGAAGCACTATCTCCACTGGAGCTCATGTTCTAATTCATAATTCATGAGATGCTCTGATGGACAAGGTCAACAAGTGGGGTTGGTTGATGCCCACAGGCTCCAAGGGTGGTTCATGAATGTTTACCAGTTAACCGGGAGGAACAGCTGTCAGCTAAATCAAGATCTTATCTAGGATGTGTCTAAACCTTTACATATACTTTATTTACATGGATACTAAATGAGATAAAATTAATTTTATCATATGTCGTACAATATAGACTCTGTACTCCTATACAGCCCTGTGTGTGAGAGTACGAAGACCCCTGTGGCCACACTGAGCACTATACAGGGCGAGGTATCTCTGCTCCTGCCTGTACCAGCGCTGCTTTTCTAAACCCTGCCATAAATAGGTTATGCCCGTGTGCACAGGCAGGGGAAGAGAAGTCTGATGTCAGCTGCTTCCTTGCTCCGCTCTGTTAACAGCCTGTGCAGCTATTAGAGTGGAGTAAGTGAGCACAGGACAGGGGTTCACATCAGACATCGCTCTCAATACCCCATCTATGTCAGGCTTTAGAAGAGCAGCATTAGTACAGGCAGGAGCAACAATCTTCCTGCCTGTATAGCGCTCAGTGTGGTTACAGGGGAATCAGTATTCTCATACATAGCACTGAATGGGAATACGGAGTCTAACACATAATAGGCACCTGTATTTAATTTTATGGCATTTACAATAAGCTTTATTAAAGTCTATTGAAAGGTTTAGGAACACTTTAAATGTAAATGTATACGCATAAGTAGAGTTTTATTCCCAGTGGGGCTGCACTATTCATATCCTATTCCCACAGTGATCATACTCCTAAGTTATGAGATTTCAGGTCGAGCCGAGGTCCTTCCAATATGTAGAACTATAGAGACAAGGTCTATGTAGATTTATGTGTAATCCTGTACTATAGAAACATTAGATAGCGTTTTAATGACTATGTCAGCCACCAGAATTATGGCGGCCATTGTATCATCGCTCTCCTGGCAGATTACCTCCACCGGAGAGTCTGGCGTGACTGATATAGTGCATTGAAATGGCCGAGTCACTTCTCCCGGACAGGACTTTGTAAATAACCAGTAAATAACATAGATAAATCTCAACTACATCCGTGTGGAAAAATGCAAGATGGAAAATCACTGGTGTTCATAGGAAGAATTGTGGATGTTTACTAATATTAGAAGAGGCTTCTTATCAAATTCTAAACTTTAGCCAAAATAATTTCTAACAAATGTTGATACTTAAAGTGGTTATCCCATAATTAAAGGGGTTCTCCCATGAATAATGTAAAAAATGAAAATCAGACATCATATAGTACATGACAATCTCTTTCTAACAAAACTGGAACCGGCCCTGTAAGTCACATGGATACAGAGATCTCCCCATTCATTGCTCTGCTAGATTTATATCAAGCTGGCAGCTCAGGGGAGTGTCCTTTCTGCTGCAGCTCAGGGGGCGTGTCCATTCTCTCCCTATTAGCTCAGGGGACGTGTCTCAGCTCTCCCTATCACAGCTCAGGGGGTGTGTCTCAGCTCTCCCTATCACAGCTCAGGGGGTGTGTCTCAGCTCTCCCTATCACAGCTCAGGGGAGTGTCCTTTATGCTGAAGTTCTCTCCCTATCACAGCTCAAGATGAAACTGAGCATGTGTGGCCTTCTTAATGAGCCGATCAAATAAATAAGAAATTAAGTGGCACTATATACATTTTATTGAATAGCTCAGAATACAAAAGTATTCAGATCCAGGTGCTGGTTTGAAAGCTGTACAACATTTTTTGTGGGACAACCACTTTAATGTAAAAATTGAAAATCAAGCTGCATGTAGTACATGAAAATCTCTTTCTAACAAAGCTAGAACCAGCCCTGTACCTCACATGGATCCAGAGGTCTTCCCATTCATTGCTACAATTGCTCTCATGGATTTATTTCAAGATGGCAACAAAGTGGGAGCGTGTCCGTTCTAAGCGGTTGTCCTTTTGCTGTAGCTGGTGGTAATTGAAGGATGAAACTGAGCATGTGTGTCAATCTGACTGAAGTGGATGGAGAAATAAGGAAAAGAACAAACAGTAGGTGGTGCTATACAAACAGAGTTCATTGTATAACTCAGTAGCTACAATACATTTTTAATTACAGACAGTTACAAAAGTAATCAGATCCAGGTGTTTTGCAAAAATGTAGAATCTTTTACATGGACAACAGCTTTAATAGTATTTTATTTACATTTTCATTCAAGATTTTACATTTGTTGTGCAACCTGCTGCCCCCCAGGGCCGATTGTGTCCCAGGTTTATGGGAATGCTGCGTGGTGTGGTATAGCCCTAATAGTCTCTATGTGTGTGTCACGGTGCTCATACCTGGATACCATCAATTACCAGGGTCAGGCTCCAAAGCAATAAAGGAGAGAATAATGATGGAGGTGGAGAAATAGTTGAGTCCAGACTTTTATAAAGTTCCACAGCTTTACTTGCCGCATCCAGACAATATTCAGGCTTTCTCTTGGTTCCAGCAGGCTTTGGCAAACACTGGCAGGCAAACTTGAGTAATCTACTTTCTCTCTCTCTGCTGTGCTAAATTCAGCTCTATTCTACCAGCTGGACTTTCAATCTGTAGAGTGGGGTGCCTTTGGCTGTTGACCCCCTCGTGACACTCTGTTATTAAATCTGCAAGGAGTCAGGGTGCTCTGCTAGCTGCTTTCCTCTGGAGGGCTCCTGATTCAGCAGGGGGGCCTCATGTAGCTGCTACATCATGGTACATCTTACTCTGATACTGCCCTGGCTTAGACCGACCAAACACTTCCAGATGCCTCTCCCTTGGTAGGAAATGGGACTAGTGCACTTCTCCCCTTTTTGGGGGAGAACGGAATGGTAAGTTCCATTCTATCTAAAGATCTCTCTGCTGTATATCTGCTGGTGAACCAGGCACATTACATGTATAAAACAGTTCCATAACAACATTAGGAATGCACAATGTTGGAGGACCTGGGACAAATACATAGATAACTTTATTAGTAGCAATCAAAGACAGTAGCAGGGAGAAGAAATGGTAATACCATTCTGGGGCATTACAGATGGCTCTTTGATTAATTCAGTAAATAAATAAATACATAAAATAAATAAACAGACAATTCAATAGACAAAAAATAATATTAATAAGGTCCCATTCATATGACTGTATTTTTGCTTTGCCTCTGATCTGCCTTTTCTGAGTATTGAATACAGACCCATTCATTTCAATGGGTCTGCAAAAAATGCAGACAGCACATGTGTCCTGTCTGCATCCATATGTCAGTTCTGAAGATAGAACATGTCCTATTCTTCTCCATTTTGCGGACAAGAGTAGACATTGTTACAATGGGTCTGCAAAAAAAAAAAACAGATGCAACTCGGACGTCACACGGACCTCATCCGTATTTTTTGTGGATCTACGTTTTGCAGACCACAAAATACATACGGCGGTGAGAACACATCCTAATGTACTGTAGAAAGTTAACCTCCAGCTCTCTTCCTATCACATCTCAGGGTGTGCATCCGTTCTGCTGCAGCTCTCTCTCTACCACAGCTTAGTAGACATGTGCTTTCTGATGCAGCTTTCTACCTATTACAACTCAGGGGGTGGTCACTTTCTGATGTAGCTCTCTCATTATCACAGCTCAGTGGGCAGGTGGTTTCACTACAGCTCTGTCCTTGTAAATGCCACAGCTTCTATCAGAAGATTGGGCTGGTGGCAGATGTAAACTGAGCACGTGTGACCACTTCAGTTAGGTGGATGAAGTAAGGAAAATAACAAACAGCAGGTGGTGCAATACAGATACATTTTATTGAATAACTCAGCAGCTATGCAAAATTTTTAATGACATGCAATTGCAAAAGTATTCAGATCCAGGTGCTGGTATGAAAAATGAAGAATATTTTTTATGGCACAACTCCTTTAAAGGGACACTCTCATATCAGACATTTATGGCATATCCACAGATCTAGGTACCACCCCTGGGACCCTCACCTACCTTTTGAACAGGTTTCCTCCAACCTACTGTATTTTCCACCCCATAAGACTCATTTTTCCCCCCAAAAGTGTGTGTGTGTGGGGGGGGGGGGAATGCCCCTGCGTCTTATGGGGTGAATACTAATGAGCGCTTCCATTATGGAAGCACTCATTAGTACCGGAGGACCAGCAGGCAATGAAGGCTCTGTACTAACCACTTCCTGGTCCTCCACTTGGCTGTGCAGTGCTGCGCACAGCGTGAGGGTGCTTTGTGACCTCATGCTGTGTGCGCCAGTTCACAGGACAGCTGACAGCAGGAGGAAGAAGATCCCGGGCGGTGAGGAGCGGAGGCGCCTGGGAGCAGGAGAGGTAAGTTTTTTTTTTGTTTTAATAAAACATGAGGCTGAAGGGGGGTGATCTAAGGCAATGGGGGCGATGAGAGGTATAATGGCTGATAATGGGGGCTGATGATATACATAAGGGCTGATATGGGGGCTGAAAAGAAGCATAATAGGTTGATATGGGGGCTGATAAGAGGTATAGGGGCTGATGAGAAGCATGGGGGCTGATGAGAGGCATGGGGCTGATGAGAGGCATGGGGCTCTTATCTGAGGTTTCGTTGGGGGTCATTTACATTGGGGTCTGAGCTGAGGTCTCATTGGGGTCTGATTAACATTGGGGGTCTGATTGGTGGTCTGATCTGAGGTCTAATGAAAAAAAATTCTTATTGTCCTCCTCTAAAACCTAGGTACATCTTATGGGCAGGTGAGTCTTATAGGGCGAAAAATATGGTAATCCTGCCTCACTCTTTCACACCGGTTTCCGCATTCAGGTTGTGAGCAGCGGCCAGGTTTACAAGAAGAGTTGAGCTTGCTTGCTACAATGTTTCCATAATGACCATTCACTTCTATGGGAGTTATGGAAACAGTGTAGCACAAGAGATTGGCTACTTCCATAAGCTTGGGCAATTCTTACAGCATGGATGTGGTAACCCACAGGGATCGGGTGAGGCAGGATATGGTTGGAGAATCACCATGATAAAAGTAGGTGTGTCAGATGAGATTTTCTTTTCAATTATATTACAAGGTCATGATTTTTGGTCAGTAATGGTCCTAAAATGGTTGCAGGTTACAAGAGCCGTTGTGCAACCTCAACATCTTCCTTTGTATAAAAAGCTGTGTCCATTTTTCCCCCTGTCACAAACTCATAGTAAAACCTTAATAAAAAACAAAAACATTTTAGTGAGAGTAAACCTTCACCAATAATTGACCAACTCTACATGTTCTTCAAGGAAAGCCTGTACTTTCCCCTGATGACAAGGTTTGGTAATGAAAATATAACAGAGTTTTAATCTAAGACGTTGCTTTAGTTAAAGGACTATTATTATGTGTGAATGGTGCAAAGTGACAGAACCTTAAAGTGATAAAATACAAATTTACACATCCGTAGGGAGATGTGGAGGTGAGCAATTACCCTTCAGAGATCAATATTAATGAGGGAGCTGATTTACATTCTCTGTCCCAGCGCTTCGTTCTAAGGGGATTTAATAAACTGTAACCTCCTTAAACACTGGAGGATTATAGAAGCCCCCATCAGCGCTAAATGAGGTCAAATGGTGCCCATCAATGAACACAAAGATAAGGTGTGAATTATCTACAGTGCCGAAATGTCATGTGTGGTGTTCAAACCCTGTGGAGTAACATCACCGGACAACAGGACAGATGCTGAAAGGTGTATTGTAATAATGTTATGAGAAAAACTGGAAAATAGAGATAGATAAACAAATAAAGATAGAGAAAGAAAAGAAAGGAAAGCAAGATAGATAGATAGATAGATAGATAGATAGATAGATAGATAGATAGATATAGATGTCGCATGTCCTTTTCACTTGAAATAGGTTGTTTTTTGTTTTTGTTTTTTGTGTCATATCTAAAAAAAAAAAAAATTTTTTTGTATTTGCATTTGAACTTTTATTATGATTTCCATATGGTTTATTTACTTATGGTTACGGATGGCATATGATAAGCCATTGTATCTTGGGTTTATGAATCTATACATTTTCTGGCAGCCACATGGTATGTATGCCTTGGTGGTTATACCGACTATTGACTCGCCTCTCTACTGTCCCAGTGGATTGGCTTATCATTGTAGCGGTATGGTGCGTGAATTATGGCGTTACTTTGTGATGCATTATTCACTGCCCCCACCTCTCTGGCTGGTCTGTACCTGGAGTGATGCCCACAGGAGATCCCTGTGTATATGGGTGACAAAAACCTGTCATATTACGCTCATTTATTACTGTACCATTCCCAAGATGGCTTCTATATCCCTTTGCTTTCTATTGCGCATGCGCTTGGAACTTGAGCGCTGTCCTAGTTCCATCCTCGGCATTGACCGGCTGGGGACCATTATATTGCGCATGTGCTGGATTAGCGCTGTTTGAACTTCATCCTCGGCACAGGCTGATCTTGGGATTTTCTGTACACTGCGCATGGGTGACATGCGCAGTGGGTAAGGATATCTTCGGCTCTGCTACATAGTTTACGGACATGCGCTGTTGTTAATTAGAGACGCTAACATCGGCACCTCGTATTGCCCGTTCCCTGACTCCTTAAGTGAACCACATGGACCAGGCTAGTGAGATTGTTGATCACTTATTAATTGCACATGGGACATTATTGAACTATATATGACTAATTTTTGTATTTTATGCCATTATTTGATATATATATATTATTGCTTGGATCACGTATTGCTTTATATTTGGTATATAATTATGTTCACTTATACACTATGATGTCGATTAGTTTTTTATACACTTTTTATCTTTATTATCTTTGATTATGAATTGTTATTGATTGATGATGCACACTTGTACTTTATGTATATATAATCTGTTACCACTATCTATCTATTGCTATCTTTTTGGAGAGTGCTGCCTTTTTTCTTTATTAGATAGATAGATAGATAGATAGATAGATAGATAGATAGATAGATAGATAGATACAAACAATTCCAAGATGTGGTCCGCACAGTCTATGAAAGACGTATAAACTGGGTGCCAGTAGCTGTGGACACGATCCAAAGTCCAGAAAATATAAAAATAACTCCACGGCACTCCAATATAGTGAATCAAAAGGTGAATAAACACCTTTTGATTCACTATATTGGAGTGCCGTGGAGTTATTTTGATAGATAGATAGATAGATAGATAGATAGATAGATAGATAGATAGATAGATAGATAATAGAAAGGAAAAGAAAGTAAAGAGTGGTGATGTGTACAGTATAAGTGCTGGAAGGCATGTATATCCATCCCAGATACCTCAGGCTGGGTGAGATAACTGACATTCAGAAAGCTGCAGTGGTTTCAGCAAAGTGTAGTTTGCTGAGATAGTTTTGTCTAGATGTTGTTCTGGGCTGGATTTCATTTGGACTGGTGGATGTTGGTTTTGGACGTGGGATCTGCCAGTCCACACCCTTCCACTACAGGTATTGCCGTTAGCTGAGGAGATTGCAGGTGAGGCCTGCTAGTGTAAAACATCCCTCTGGACGTATGAGAGAGACGTAGAGAGAGAGGGCCCCAGGGAACAGACCTGGATAGGGCCCGTGTGGTCCCAGCCAGCCGTACAGCTGAGGAAGCCGGATCGAATACCGTGCGTGAATGGCGCTCTATAGGTGAGATAGAGACAACACATGTATCAGGCAGAGCCCAGACGGGCAGGTGTTTTTTTGAACGTTTGCATGTGTGTTGGTGCTAAAGAGCAAAATAAAGCACCATTTGGACGTTAAAACCCCCTGTGTGTGGAAAGATTTGTGATTGCGACCCCCTGAGAGAGAGCGATCCCTTACAATAGACAGATAGATATTTGATAACTAGATAAACAGATGTGATAAAGAGTGATAGATTAGTGGTTAGTCCCTCCACCGATCGTTACAGTAAGTGAAGACACACTGTATCTTTGTCACTCTCTAACTCATTAGATGAGAAACCCTTTTAAGGATAAGGGCTATTTTGGGCACTAACCCCATTGGCATCATCCACACGTACTGTAGATTCCTGGTCTTGATATGTGACACCTCCATCAGAAAACCAGCACCCATTGACTTCTGTGGGAGAGTGTTGTGGGTGTTCTCTGATTCATGCAGAGGTTCCTGTCTGGGGAGTGCGCTGTCTTCATCACATATAGTAAATGATCCTGCATATCTGCCTCCAGATTTATAGTAAGGGTGTTTATTGTAATCTTGTCTTTTGATTGGTAGACTGCTGACTCCAATGTACAAAGGAAGAACCAAACAGTAATGGTACTCATACTCTATTTAAATATATCCAAAATATGTATATTGTCTGGTACCATCTATCTATCTATCTATCTATCTATCTATCTATCTATCTATCTAACAGTAACTGGTAGGGCTCTAAGAGAATTACAAAAAACCTTAAAAAAATATGAGCCACAGAATGCCAAAAATATGAAAATTACTGAAGATTAAGAAGTAAAATACATAAAATAAGGGCTCATGCACACAAACGTGAGCAGTCAGTGCCCGTGCTGTGGTCCGTAATTTGCGGTCCACAGTGCATGGGCACTGACAGTGGGGATGCTGGATTCGGATCGCAGACCCATTCATTTGAATGGGGTCCGCGATCCGCATCCAATGGTACGCACTGCAAAAAAGTAGTACTTGCGCTACTTTTTTGCGGTGAGGGGGCACAGCCAGAAACACCTCGGAAGCACTCGGTTCCAATCCATCCCTCCATTCCACATCTCCGTGATTGCGGACCCATTGAAGTGAATGGGTCCACGATCCGTCATGTGGGTTGCACACGGCCGGTGCTCGTGTATTGCGGATCCGGTGTATGCGGACCACAATACGGGCACGGACCGGCACCGGTCGTGTCATGAGCCCTAAGGATGAGAGGCAGGAAAAGGCATTATCACTGGTTGCCCACACCACCTGGGAGTAGATTGTCACCTACATTAATATAAGGCAAGGAGGCTGGAGGTAGTATACAGGGTATGGTAGTAATGAAACAAACAGAACATCAACCACCAGACATGGATCTATGTTTAGTAACATATAGAAGGGCCACAATGTGAACCAAAGATGCCAAACAATAAATATCCTCTATTCACCAACATACTAAGCCATAAAAATGTTAAATTCATCTTAAAGTAACAATAATATTATGCATGGTGTATGCAACCAGGATGACACAAACCCTAAATCACATCTCGGCATACCTTTGGACCCACAGACCATGGTGTGCCGAAACACTAGTTGGGGTTGGCGTCAATCTGGCTGTTTATGTTATATGTTTCTGAATGTATCAAACTTGTAATGTGAGATTTTGGACTCCATCAATTCACAAGAGAGCAAGAATGGACACATCTGAAGGTTCTTAGCGTGTACTACATGTCCTCCAGGAGGTTCATGCCATAGGGTATTCCCACTGTCCTCATACTGTTCTTTCAAGGTACAGCATAGTGCGTGATCACAGCCTTGATTATACTGTAATGTAATGTATTTGAGACAAGGGTGATTGGCTTTGAAATATTGAGAACCGCTAGTCTACGGCATTCATTATTTATTAGGTTCACTGGAGAAGAAGTCCTTGAAGCAATGTTGCATAATTCAGTTGCCATATAAAATCTTGTTCTGGGCAACCACAATAAACAATACAAAAAGGGCGTCCAGACCGATTCATGAGTCCATCAACCCTACCGGCAAGAGGAAGAGTTGACTGATTTCCCAGAAGGGTCTCTCGGTCAGGCAACCGAATCACAGAAGATAAGAGCTCGGCTCTCTCCTTGTTAAATCTACAAAGAGAAGAAATGTTGACTTTCAGCTTTTCTCTTCATGTGTGTTGATTCTGTTTCATAAATGATGACAATCTCTGATGTATTCTAGCATGTGTAGAGATTGTGAGAATGAATATGTATCACCAAAGGCGAGCTAATCTTTCATATCTTGACATCTGTTATCTCCAATAACTTCAGCCGAACCTGTTATATAGTAAAACTCTCGAGTTACAGGGAAAACAAATTCATGCAGAGCAGAAATGATGGTCTGTATGTAAATGGAAGCGCATATGCCAACATCATTCAAGGAGCTCGAGGGAGCTGACCTGAAATATGCTCTATCTATAATCTCTTCCTGCATGATGACTGTTGCCTTCTCGAAAAACCAAAGCCCGGCTGATGTTTCGTTAAATGATTAATGGTGTTTTGAGGTTAAATGGAGATATTGAATCTCATATCGATTCAATTGACCAACAATATTGGAAGAAAAGGTTGAAGGAACTGGATCTGCAATGTAGCCATGACATGTCTCATCATGAACATTGGTGGCATATCGCTAGGACATTCCACCAATGTCAGATAGTTGTGGGTCTCCCCACACCTATCTCTAGAAGGAAGCTCTTAAAGAGAATGAAAGCACACCATGCATGCGTGACCACCCTCCATTCATTTTTATGGGAGTGACGAAAATAGCCAAGGACTGGCTCAGCTATTTTCGTCAGCTCAATAGATGGGAACGGAGCCGTGGTTGTGCTTTCACGCTGTGCTCTCCATTCACAGTAGCCAAGCCACCACTAGGCTTTTTTTAGTGCTCCCATAGAAATGAATGGGTGTGGCCGTGCATGTGTGGTGAGCTCTTCTAGACTTGGTGCTTTGTTCTACAGATAGGTGTTAGCAATAAGCCACCAATGTTAGAGGTGAGACAACCCCTTTAAAGACCGGACAACTTTTGTTTTTGCGTTTTAGTTTTTTTTTTCCTTTCACTTCCCAAACGGCAAGACTTTTAAAAATCTTCGTTCACATAGCCATAGGAGGAGTTATTGTTCGCAAGACCAGTTGTATTTTTTAATGGCATCATATCAGTTACCGTAGCTTGTATTAGAAAAATAGAAAGGGAGGGCTCTTTGTGTGGAGAAAGTGAAAAAAAACCTCAGTATTCACTGTACAGTAATGATGTCATAACGTCCTTATTCTGTAGGTCGGTACAATTATGGCAATACCAAATTTGTATAGTTTTTTTACTATGTTTTATTTAAACAAAAATATTTGAAAAAAAATTCTTATATATTTCCATCTACAAAGCTGTATGTTTTGATTGCAGGGCAAACTGTAGTTTTTATCAGTACCATTTTTTGAAAAATAGGATTTTTTAATCACTCTTTATTCAATTTTAAGGGGACAAGGTGACCTAAAAATGGTGAATTTTGGATTCTTATTAGAGCTGAGCGAACATGCTCTTAACAAGCACTGTAGTGCTCGGATCCCCTGCGCTCGCATGGCCGCAGGCATCCGGATCCGTCCTCACCTGACTGTAAGTCAATAGGGGCGGATCCGTTTGGTATGACACACGGGTGTATCATACCAAACGGATCCGTCCCCACTGACTTGCAGTCGAGTGAGGAGGACGGATCCGGATGGCTGCCCCCAAAGGGGATCCGAGCACTACAGTGCTTGTTAAGAGCATGTTCGCTAAACTCTAATTCTTACTCTTTTTTCTGTTACTGAGAAAAATATTTTTATAGTTTGTGTATTTGCGGATGCGGCAATGCTCATTATATATAATTTGAATTTTTAATATTTTTTGTGCTTTTTTAAATAAAACATTTTTAGTTAATTTGAGTCCCTTTAGAGGACTTGAACATGTGATCATCCTGACAGATTTTCTGGATACTAAACAGCAACGTGTGGGGCTCATTATATCCTTTCTTCGGGGGAGATCCTGGCCTTCTCTCAGGATCCAAATTGTCCTGAACTGTCATCTGTTGAGGCATTTTTTCCACCATTGGATTTATTTTATGATAATCCTGATCACAGGGTTATGGTAGTGTGGTAGTGAGTCTTCTCTCTTTCAGTCAGGGTAATCGCCCAATTGAAGATATTTGCACCAAATTTAGAAGATGATCCATTGTTTCCCACTGGAATGACCCTGCTCTTCAGAGCCATTTCCATCAGGGTCCATCTGGGAACTTGAAGGATCTTCTGTTTAATTATCTGTGGCCCACGTCTTTGGAGGAAACTATGACCCTGGCCATCAGACTTGATCGATGTCTAAGGGAACTCAATAAGAAGTACATATCCTTGCAGACCACCCTGTATAAACCTGAGGGCCCTCGCTTGTCTTCTGAGAAACATGCTGTGAGGAGTAGGTCAGGGGGACACAAATGACACAGACAAAGTGAGGCCCTGACACTCCTCCCAAACCACTGTCCCTGCCTTTTGGGGGAACCCGGCTCCTTAACAGGCCGGCCCCAACCGAAGACTGCAATTACACTGAAGAAAGTGTAACACGAGACAAACAACCAAAGCAAAACACCAGCAGGAACAACCCTAAACCGGTCAGGAACTGAAGGGGTAAAAGGTAAAGGAACCAAGCAAGGAATAAACAGAGGATAACACAAAAGGTAGGTAACAGTAACAGAAACCAGGGAAAAAGGTACAGAGTCACTGGAATACCGGATAAACCCAGAGTAGCTAGCTTAGGCACAAGGCTCTATAGCAGGCACAGATGAATGGCGAGTGTGAAATTAAATAGTGGCTAGAGTCCCAGCCCCAAGGCGTGATAGGAGCAGGGATCCCAGCCACACCCTTGAATGGACCAAAATTACTGGCAGGGACACCTGCCAGTAAAACTAGCAAAACTAGCCAAACCTTTAACCCTATAGGAACCTAAATGTTACAAGAGGATTTTCTGGCTTGCACTCGGGATGAACGTCGCATAACGTCAGCACACGGGAACGCCCGTACCCGCCCAACATCCGCTGGAGGGCCGCAGCGCCCCCGAATCCTGACACATGCGGTATGAATCTACCAGGAAAAAAAATTTTTATGGAGATGATGGGGACTGTTTTTTTTTTTTATTGTGAAGATCATGATGATTATTTCCAAGAAAGTTTAGTTGCATGTTTCAATTTTGTATTCAGAAAAATCTGTGGTTGGTAAGGTCTGAGTGTGGGTCTGTATTTCTCTGGATTTGCATGTTACTAAGAAATAACCTACCCTGTCAATGTACCTTGCAACTCCAGTTAATGTTATAGCAGTACATAGTATTCACTTATCTCCTTTATACCCCCACCTATAACCTCAGTTGTGGACTGTATTCGTTCAGAACACATTTCCTTTCATGTCTTTGATAATTTACCCACTTAATTGATTTAGGTGTTCCCTTCTCTTACTACAGCCACAGTCATTGACTGGGAGAAAGAGGACCTTGTCAAGTGGAGCTCCAGATGTATGGAATCTTTCAAGAAAAAAGCTATGTTTTTTAATTATATAAAACCATTTTTATGTGTGCTACCTTAGATTTCAGCCCTGTTAAAGTTCCATCAAAAAATGGCCTGTGAAAGTCTGTTGGTTCCGGAAAGTCCATTGAGATATATGTCTGGACAGGTGTTTTTTGGGCATCCCTAAAGTCTTTTTCATCCATGATATAATCCATTTCAGCTGCACAGATAGATGCATTTCTCCCACAAGCAGGGGGTATATTCCTTCTGTTAATCATGCCAGCACTGTACTGCTGTGACATCCTTTCCTTTAATTCCCACTTGTATGAGTCTTATTTTGATTCTGAGTTTTTAATAATTCGATGTGGCTATAGCCTTTCTCTGGTAATAATGTGACTTGTTTTCATGCCAAAAACTCCAATAAACATCTATTGAAACCTAAAATAAAAATCACATAAATATAAAGCCCCATGTACCACCAAAAAAGGGGCAAACATTTAAAAAGTAAAAAATAAAGTTAAAACGTCAATTTAAGTAAACTAATAAATATTTAAAAAAAAGGAAAAATGTAATTTTTTTCAACATTCTACAAAAGAGGACAACTTGAGAATGTAGTTTATTGGTGATTTATTTTTTTGAGGAGGGAGAAATATAAAACGTTTGGATATTTAGAGTAATTCACATTTTCACCCGGGTAACAGCAATTAATCTATATCTACCCTGTCACCCAAGTGTGTATGCGTCTCTTTGATTTCAGATAACATCATACAGTTTCAAGGCAAGACAGGGAAGGTCGTAAGGATTAGAGATATGAGCGCAAACACAGACATAAGTGGAGCCTAAAGAGAACAATGTGATTCAAATTGTCATTTCTCCAGTGCTGCTTGAAAAATGAAAGAAAACATCTGGTCATGGAGACGACTCTTCTACTTTTCAGTAAACTTGTTTCAATACAGAAAATAGCCCCAAGTATCTTGCTCATGCAGGCTCAGGCTCGAAACTGGCAGATTAAAAATAAAAACATATAAAAGCACAGAATGAAATCAATCTATCAGTTCTATAAGAAAAAAAAATGAAAATGGTAAGAAGTTTTCAAAGGGTTTGCCCAATTTTTTGAGCAAAAAAATCAATAATTTCTAAAAATGATACTAATGCAATAGTTGTAGGAAAAGGTAAAAACCTAAAAATATTAAACTAATCTTTCAAATTATTTTGTTGTTTAGGTTCGGGTCTAAGGGCTATTGAGATATGTGGGAACCGTTTTTTGGGGTTTTTTTTAAATTGGGGCACCCATGTATACCAGGCACCCTGCCTGGTTTAGTCCCATTGACTTACATTATGCTCGGGTGCTCGGCCGAGCACTCGAGCACCCCTTAGGGCTCAGCCAGAGCACCCGAGCATACGAACACCCAGGTGCTCGCTCAATATATATATATATATATATATATATATATATATATATATATATATTATGTGACAGTACACAAAGAAGCATTATTACTACTACAGTGAGTACTGGTCTATTTTCTCAACAACTTTATAGAAAAGTGAAACAATTTTGAAGCTCAAGGGGTTGCTTTTAAATAGAACTATCCTGATGGCTGCTGGTGTTGCATCTTGAGGTTTTCTGTGGTCAATCATTTTAGTCAATGACGTTGACATACACATTTACTGCTAGGGTAGTGAAAATGACCAGATTTGAAAGGAAAAACTTGTGTTTTACTCCCAAATGAGTAACACTAAAGTATGTTTTTTTTCAAAACTATTCCCATTTCACGCTGAGATAGCTCAAGCCAAGAGGAAAGGTAAGGAAGGGCACATCTGTATATTCACAGATTTGCTGCAGAAATGTTCAAATCTGTTCCATACTTAAAGGGAACCTGTCAGCTCTGAAACACCCCCTGAACTAGAGTAAGCGGTGTATAGTGTAAGTGATGTCGAGTCCGGTTATGTAAGTTTTATCTTCATACTCACTTCCATTCTGACGCTGTGCTCTGACAAACCTGCAGTAAAATGCACTCAGTGGACTCCGGTGCTCACCCATATAATGGAGAGGACTCAAAGAAGAGTCCAGTGAGTGCATTTTACTGCTGGTTTGTGGGAGCACAGCGTCAGAATGGAAGTGAGTATGAAGATAAAACTTACATAATCCGATTCAGCATCACTTACACTATACACCGCTTACTCTAGTTTAGGGGGTGTTTCGGAGATGAAAAGTTCCCTTTGAGAATGGGGTTGGTCGCTGATGCAAGTAAAAAGATTTCTTCAAACCTCACTCAGATGAGAGGGAACATGACAGAAATTTCTGGAAAAATATTGTACCTTGGGTGTAAATTACATGACAACTATAAGTACAGTATGATATGTTCAAGGCATTGGGAGTAAGTATCAAGAAAAAGTGTTCCTAGGAAGGCTCATCCCCAACCCTGTGTATTTTTTGTTTTTGTTTTTTCTTTTAGTCTAATCATTTTTTTTTTAAACCCACAATCCAAGTAGCTAATTTTCTGATGCTTCTTTATGTAAACCATTTCCACCATAGAGAGTTTAAAGCCAATGTGCTTTGCAGAAAGACAGAGAAAATCATTTATTTGTATTTAAATAATTAATATTAGTCAAAATATCATGTATTATTATTTATTTTATTTTTCTTGATTTTTTAACATTTACTAATGAAGATTTACAGATTATTTCTCTATTTAACTGGCACTGAAAGCCCAGAAACCTTCCATACTGTAATTACCTGAGTCCCCTACCGCTAGGCGAAACATAAAGCTGTGAACCTATTACATTAAGATTTGAATACATTGAAACAAATTTAAAAGAAATGTTTAACAATGAATAAAAATATCGACTCACGGCATGAGAATCTCCAGCTCCAAAATCTCCAGGAACTAAAGAGTACCTTAAATAATTGGTCACCTATAATGGATGAGACAGCACAGGAGCCGTGCTTTCCAATGGTCATGCCATCTTTCCATACAGAAATTTTATTATCTTTTGTTCTTTTTATATTTTTTCACATATAATAATGAAACAATTATGTTTTAAATGACCCGTTAAAAGGCCCAGAAGCAAAAGAATAACTTAAAATTCACATTTCCAATTTTAGATATATCTCAAAATCATGTTTGTTTGTTTGTTTGTTTGTTTTCCTGGTGCCAGCACTTTACAAATAAAAACTTTTTTTTTTTATATTCATGTAACTAGAGCAATAACACATGACATGAAAAAATGGTGAAAGTGCTGGCTCCTGGATCTTTTTTTAATTTTATTTTATGATCTTTTTTTTTTAGGCCTTAAAGGGGTTGTCTCACTTCAACAAATAACATTTATTATGTAGATGAATTAATACAAACCACTCACTAATGTATTGTTATTATCCATATTTTTTCCATTGCTGGCTGAATTAATTTTTCCATCACATTATACTCTGCTCATTTCCATGGTTACAGACCACCCTGCAATCCATCAGTGGTGGTTTTGCTTGCACACTGCAGGAAAACACACAAGTCTACAGTATGTGCACTCCCATGGCCCCGGCCACCAGAGAGGCTGACGCTTTTTCCTATAATGTGCATGCACGACCACCAATGATGGTTTGCAGAGTGGTCATAACCATGGAAATTAGCAGTGTATAATGTGATGGAAAAATTCATCCAGCCAGCAAAGTAGGCAATATGGACAATCAAAATACATCAGTAAGTGACTTGTATTAACTTCATCTACATAATAAATGCTACTTGCTGAAGTGAGACAACCCCTTTAAACAAATTACATCAAAACTAAGGGTGGAAACCTCTGTATATTTAGAATAATGAATGAATAAATATGTGATAAATTCAACTAGTCACTATTTCTTTGAAAAATCCCACATACTGTACAGGTGTGTCCTTCCTTACCTTTCCCCTTGGCTGGAGATGTCCTGATATTTGTCATGAGATGATCAGTTTTTCAAACCAATACGATTTCATGATATTGTGCCACAGGTTGTCTAACCTATATACATCCAACCAGTGGTTGTGGTGTGAATTGAAGCCTATCAAGTATTTTATTAGAATGTCACAATATTGTATTGAAATGGTTTAATGAGAAATTAGAGTCCTTAACCAAATTAGAGCACTGTCTCCCATTAAATCCTTTAAATCTTGAGCTGCTGTCTTCAATGGCTGATCTGATATACAGTAGAGGAGTTCTTAAAAAAAGAGGCATCTAAGCAGAAAATCCCCTCCATGACAGTATATATGTCCTAATAAGCCAAAAAGGTTTTATTTTGCAAAATTAATTTATTTAAAATAATGGTTTGGTAGATATGTAATAAATGATGATTGGTTAAAAGTAATATTAATTATTTAATCAAGTGCTAAACTTTTTTTTTTGTACCCATCGTCAAAACAATAAGAACTTAAAGTGGTTTGCCAAGAATGGGTAGCCCAATTCATATGGCCAGTCAGGGTGCAGGGGTTAAAAAATGGCATGCCTGTCTCCAGCATACTGGTTTCAGAGCTGGCGTTCCTTTTCCTCCACTGGAAGAGTGATGCACCCTCGACACATGTCTCCTCTGCCAGCCAATCAATGGTCTCAGTGGTGGCAGTGGTCAAGTGCCATAACTGCACATACTGTAATGCCCCTTTCACACGAGCGGGAGACTCGCATGTCTCCCGCAACGCATCTACAGGGCTGGACTCGGCACGGACAGGGATCGCAGAGCATTATATGTGATCCCAGTCAGTGCCGGAGTCCAGCCCTGTAGATGCGTTGCGGGAGACATGCGAGTCTCCCGCTCGTGTGAAAGGGGCATAACACACTTTCAGTCAAGCAGGAATTGTGAAGAAGAAGGAACCTCTGTGCTGGAACCAAAAATGTGTTTTACAACAGAGATGTAGCTATAAGGAGTCTGTGATGGAGCCCAAATTTCCCTCTGCCATTTACGAAGAGTCCGGTAATAGCACATGGTAAGCGGGAGCCTTGTCACAGTTTGCGTTGAGGTCCACAAGCATCCAGTAATGCTTCTAAACACTCCAGACTCAAACTTTTCAGGTATAAGTCCTCATGCACATGGCAGTATTTCAGTTCTATATTGTATGGGGATGTAATGTTGCACACTTAGCCTCTACATGGGTCAAATTTTATATGGAGATATGTATAGGTTTTTGGAAAAACACCACTGGAGTTTTTGAGACAAAGTCTGCAGTGGATTCAAAATAAATGGGAAAGACTTCCCTTTGCTTCTGGATCCACTTCTGGTTTTAGCTTAAAATAATAATTAAAAAAAAAACAAAGAAACTGCATCAAAAATGTTTTGCGTAAAACTGCCTGTAAGCTGCTGCCACACATGTAGTTTCTGATTCAGTTTTTTCAGCCAAACACAAAAGGGAAGTGTAATCTTTGTCTAAAAACTGATCCTTAAGATAAATCCCACAACAATCTTCTAGTTTATAACTAGTAATAAATTCTACTTTGAACAAATTCTTGAAAAAACTTTTTTTAATATCAATGTCAAAAATATTAGCACTCAAGAGCTCGCGAGCTGCCACAAATATTGCCGTCAAATCTCTCTGCTGCCTTACAGGTTAAAGCAAGAAAATATTCCCAATATTTCGCAAGACAGAAAGGACTGTGCTGGTTGCTGATTCTGATCACGCTTCCCGAAGATACTGCAAAGCTATCAGTGTTTGGATGGGTGTCTTACATGTTGATATCAACCACCTGGAGCTCTGTGCAACCCTCTGATTGACACACACAAGATTGGAAAAGAGTGACATAGCCGAGCACTGAGCTGTTGAAGTGTTAAACATCTGGGTGATGGGAAAGAAAAGACGGTTATTACCCCATTTCTTTACTCTCTCAAGACAGCCAAGTATAAATGAAAGCCTATTAATACTTCTAATTTCCTGGGAAAGACAGACGATGGTGGAGTAGAATCTCAACATGTTCCCATGGGGAGAAAGGGAGTTTAAGGTATTTCTGTATCCTAACAATCTATGAATGAGAAAGATGGTTTGAGATCTAGCCATTTGTTTTTTCTCATTATAGTTTACATTCTCTAGATTTCCGGTGAGGAGAAATTCTACAAGTTCTTCTCATCATCAAGTCATCTCATCAGGTTCACAAAAAGACTGAGCTTCATAAACCTATCAAGGAAACATATGGAAAATGTAATAGTCTGTGGAATGCAAGGACTAACGTGCGACTTAAATACTAAGTCATTAATATCTGATCAGTATGAGTCCAACTCCAGGCACCCCAGTTGATTGAGACCATGGAAGAGACCATGGTGCTCAGTCTTAGATGTGACATCCATCAATCACATGTCACCTTTGTGCAGTTTTGTCCCTCCTATTCAAGTAATGGGACTAAGCTGCAATACCAATCACAACCACTATGCAACGTGACGCACTGTGCTTGTCCACGTGCTGCAATTTTTTCAAACATCTGCTTGCTGGTTTTAACCATTATGTCTAGAAAAAGCCACCATACACATTAGATATAGTTACCATTTTCCAACAGTTTGTCCTCTAGCAGTCGCTAATATTCTGCTGAAACAATGGATAATACCTGTTGAAATCCACTGTCCCTTAGCACTCCCCCAAAATCTGCCATCAGGACATCCAGGCCATCACATTAGATAGTAAGCTGACTATTGAGTTTGTTCAACTAAATTTTTATGCATTCTGCTCTAGCTGTCGGGTATATTGTGAGCTCTGTGCATTTGTATCCAGAATGTTTAGTATTCCTAAAAAAAAAAATATCTAAAAAATTAAAAGTAAAAAAAATTAAAAGTCCCAGCTTTTTTTCTTTGTTTGGGTTTCAAAGGAGAGAGGCCTCAACATTGTATGTACTGTAGCATCAAGGGGCTTCGGAATGCTTCATAATATAAAATGTCGCCAGGCTACCAGGCTAGCTCTGATCTTTGGGTCATCTCAAGATCATAAATCCCTCACTGGGTTTCTATAGAAGCCACTACCTGCTACAAATTAACATTGGATCTTCTCCATTCATCTTCTTCCAGCAAAAAGCAGACCATTCAATGTCCCACTCTCTACTATTCTGTCTTTCTAGGTTTCACTCCAGATACATTTTGGAATCAGGGCATCTGGGGATCTGGTGACTGTAATGAGCCATGTACAAGAGCCAAGTCTGATATTCTTTCAAACTATTCACAAATTATCATATTCTGAAACATTTAGCTATTAACAGATCTCACACTCCATTAAAAGTCTTAAAATAGAGATGAGCAAACCAGTCGAGATTCATTTTGGATCTGGTATGACAAATCTTTGAAAAAGCTTGGTTTTGGACCCAAACTGGTTCGGGTTGAACCAAAGTTGCTTCAATATCCCTGAAAGTTGGTATATAACACCCTTTAGCCTCCTAGAACTCATAATTCTGAAATCTATCTGGGGCAGATGATGTTTAAACACACACGGTGTTATGAGATTTAAAAAAGAAATTAAAAATTTTAAGGTTTGCAAGTCTGTAAAAAATGTAAACTCCAACTGTGTGGAAATACAATTCATGGAAATGGACAACTGAGGCCTAACTGAATATATATAAATGGATAACTGAGGCTTGATGTTAAATTTTCCCTTAATACACAGTGACAGATTGCTGCTCTACGTTGTGTCTTGTAGTAATCACATATATATGCTGTTTTAATTACATTTAACAATGCTAAAAAAGTTGAATTCCAACCAAGTGGAAACTGAATGTACGTAAACGAATGATTGAGGCTTGATGCTAAATTTCAATTGAATACACAGTGGCAGATTAC
Source organism: Rhinella marina (assembly GCA_900303285.1). Classification (NCBI taxonomy): domain Eukaryota; kingdom Metazoa; phylum Chordata; class Amphibia; order Anura; family Bufonidae; genus Rhinella; species Rhinella marina. The sequence continues at coordinate 273,437 of ONZH01007639.1, read as the reverse complement.
TGCCGAAAGTGAGTATTGCTACAGTAATGTATGCAGCCTACCTAAATTGAACCACCCCCAAAAAAAATTTAATTTGGAGATGTGGAAATTGAATATATGTAAATGGACATTTGAGGTTTGACACTAAATTTCACTATAACAGTGGAAGAACGTTACCACATAAGGGGTATTGCTGTAGTAATTATATATATATATATATATATAGAACCCCCCAAAAAAATATTTAAAGTGCAACTTTGTGAAACTGAATATATACGTAAACAGATTATTGAGACTTGATTCTAAATTTCACCTTAATACACACTGGTAGATTGCTGCTATATCTTGTGTCTTGTAGTAATCACCGCTTGAGAACGGTCCCAGTAAGTGGACTGAAAAGTCGCATGGGTGAAAGGACGTCACTTCATTCACTATTTGGATGTGCTGCGGATTTTATTTCTAATGGAAATATATCTATGGATGTTATATATCTATAATAATATATCTATGGATGTTGGTCTGTGGCACTCCTTACTTGCTTCATACGTCATGTGTGCGGCTCTATTGTTTCTTTTATATATATATATATATATATATATATATATATATATATATATATATATATATACTGCTTTAATTACATTACAAAAGTTTTTTATTCCATCAGTGTTGAAACTGAATATATGTTAACGGACAACTGGTTCGCTCATTAGTATCTTAACATCAATAACGTTGATGTTAAATTGAGAACTTTCTTTGCAACCTTATGTATTTGATCCAGTAGAGGCAGAGGTATTGTTATTCCAGCAGGCCCATATCCAAGTTGGCACAGCCACTGCATCTCTCACTGTGCCGTCCTCTCATCAACATGTCTATGAATACATCTTTAGTTGAACCTGTCTGGAAGATTTTGCTAGATCTCAGTTGGTTCTTCTCTTATGTGTTTTCAGAATTGTGGTAACAAAGGGATCGTGTATCATTTCTGGTCAGAATGCCCCAGAATCCAAAGATGCTGGAGCTGTGTTTTTTAATTAAAATTTTCAGTCATGGGGGTATTTAGTGTTAAAAAAATAAATAAATAAATAAACTTCTGTTTTAACTTCTTGGAAGTCAACTTCCAAGGAGTTGGAAATCCTCTTCTGTAGCCTTATATTAAGTCAGAACAAATTGGGGTGGAATATAGAGAATGATTCTCAAAATACAGTAAATTTAATTTGGTCAAGCAGCAGTGGTTTTCTTAAAGCTGGCAAACTTTCCTGCAGTTTAAAATATAGTTCCCCTTTCTTCTTTTCTCTTTGATTACTTTTCCTCCTTGTGATACATTTGTTCAACTGTTCATATTACCGAGGGCTGGTTTGCCTTTTTTACCATCTTATTTCAATGGAGAGAGTTTCTTTTCTGTTCCTCTTGTCTATTGTCACTGGAACATGTATTTTTGTATCAGATTGAGAATTATATCAGTCTACTGTATGTATTAGCTTACAATCTGTATCCTCATTATACTGTAATAAGAGGCGTTTAACCATTTCTTTGGATGGGCGTACCACCCGCTCTCTGCTTAATCTTGCAGTTCACAGCTCTTAATATAAACTTTTGACATAAAAACATAATAAATGTGCAAGGTGTGTAGGTCAGTATTTTGACGAAAATTGAGCTAAAATGCAGGCACATTTCGTTTACTACAGATGCCTCATTTGGCTTGTGTTGTGTGTATTAAACCGCCAGTCTTAATAGCTCCTATAGCTGGAGGTGGATATGCAGAAGTTATGTAGAGGCGCAGATTCTACATAACTTTCTCGATATAGGTGCGGGTCCCAGCGGTGGGACCCGCACCTATAGGACAATGGGGGCATATCCTAGCGATATGCCTCCATTGTCCGAGATGAGAATAACCCTTTAAGTGCACTCTACACTGACCAGCTTCACTGCCTCTCCTCTCTGTCCTGAGTGACAGCTGTAGTGGCCTCCTGGTTGGATGCTACAGCTGTCACTCCGAGTGGAGGGGAGGGGCTGTAAAGCAGCTCATTGCGCTGAACACTATACAGTGAATTTTCATGCTTTCAGGATCAGAATATGGCAGAATTAAACTTCATATTCCCACTACTAATAATAAAAGTTCCACCAAAGGTATGCTTGTACTTGTGTTAGGTAGACCTTACCTAACACTGTTAATAATTAACTGCTGACAGATTCCCTTTAAATAGGTTACAATGAGAGCATCATAATTTCTGATTAAGATAATAATGCTTTGTTTTGCCTATTTCCAATTTCCTATATATTTATGTTATATTCCTTGTAACCAAGGAGCAGCTTGAAGAATAAAATGCACTCTATACCCATTTCTCTTTTCATGTCCAACAAGGATATCTTCTAGGCTCAGATTCAGCTTCCCATAAAGCAATGCTGAGAGCTGGCACATCACCAGACAAGCACATACGAATCCTGGATTCCTGGAAGCACCATTAACATCCATCAACATATGCAGCATCTATGTGAAAGCCAGCGGAGCGGTCTGCCTCCTTCCTTCAGGGCAGGTTTTCATATTAATAGGAAGTGCACTAACAGAGAGAAAATCTATATTTTAATTTGGATGTTATTCCGTCGAATTGAGTTAGCAAGCCGCTGAAGAATTACATTGCAGAAGATACTGCAATAAGTCAGGATTCGCTATGGTGGTTTGGTCTACAATAATAAATATTTTTATTTATTTATTATTTTTTGTATTACTTAATGTCATAACTTTGAGGTACATATAATGCTTTAAAAAAAAATTTGAGGGGAAAAATCAGCAATTTTAAATAATTAAAAATTCAAAATAAATTTTAAATAATTAAAAATTTATTGGGTATTGTTTTTACAGTGTTCACTGTAATGTCATCTTATCATTATTCTATGGAATATCAATTTTGTTTAAATGTACAGTATTACTACTAAAAAAAAATATATAAAACAATTTCTCTTTGTCTTTTTACCATATTCTAAAATCTACAACTTTTTGTTTTTCTGGTGACAGAGCTAAAGTATGTGAGGAGGTTTTTTTTTACCATATTGGGTTTAAAGAAACTTTTAGATCACCTTTTGCTCTGTTTTCTTAGGAGACAGGATTAGAGATGAGCGAGCATGCTCGTCCGAGCTTGGTGCTCGTTCAGCATTACGGAACTTGTAAGTACTCGCTGCTCGGACGGGTATCTCGCCATGCTCGAGGAAATGGCATCTCCCGCATTTTGAATTTTTGGCGCCTATAAACTCAGCCAATCACAAGCCAGGAGACTGCGGTACACCCAGCATCACGTGGGGCCCTTACATGTCGATAGCAGGGGTTGGCTGGCCTGATCAGGTGACCCTGGAATATACTAGTGACTGCCCGCGGTGCTCGGCTCAGAGGCTGTCTGGATGTCGTTAGGGATAGAGCTGCTGCGTTTCAGGGAGAGTGTTAGGGCCTGCATTTAGTTCTCTGTTAGGCAGGAGTGATATCAAAAGAACCCAACAGCCCTTCTAAGGGCTACAAGACACTTTTTTTGTCTCCTGGCTGGGCTGGATGGCACTAGTAGTGCAGCTATCGCCATATATAACTCTTTTTTTAATTGTATTATCTCAGTGATACAAATCCATTTCATACAGCAGTGTGGAACCATTCTATGTGTCACAGTTCAGCTGTCCACTCACCGCAAACCACAAACCGTATTTTCTGTCCAGGTGACCCATACTGTACGTCACATAATCAAATACGGTCTTTTGCTTTCACTGATACAGCTACATTACAAAAATCTCGACATTTGTCTGGGTTGCAGTCAAAGTAGCCACAGTCAGCAGGGGCTGAGTTTGCTCTCTGATATTTTCTGCACGTCACGTTAAAAAAATAAAATAAAATAAAAAAAATAAAAAATAAAAAAAATAGTTTTTTTGTTGTTTTATCTCAGTGATACAAATCCATTTCATACAGCTGTGTGGAACCATTCTGTGTGTCACAGTTCAGCTGTCCAGTCATCACAAACCACAATCCGTATTTTCTGTCCAGGTGACACATTCTGTATGTCACGTAATTAAAAAAAGGTATTTTGCTCTCACTGATACAGCTACATTACAAAAATCTCTGTGCGACATTTATCTGGGTTGCAATTAAGCAGACCAAGTCTGCCTAATCTAATAGTTTCAGTGTAATTGCTCCATACTGCACGGTACGTAATAACATACGTAATTTAGCTCTAACTTATCCACCTATATACAAACCACAATCCGTATTTTCTGTCCAGGTGACACATTCTGTACATCACTTAATTAAAAAAGGTCTTTAGCTCCCACTGATACAGCTACATTACAAAAATCTCTGTGCGACATTTGTCTGGGTTGCACTTAAGCAGACCAAGTCTGCCTAATCTAATAGTTTCAGTGTAATTGCTCCATACTGCACGGTACGTAATAACATACGTAATTTAGCTCTAACTTATCCACCTATATATTTTCTTGTACAGATTGAACAAGTTTGTGGGTTTCAGTACAGCAGGCCCATTTTTTTTTTTTGTACATATAATACACTTATATACAGAAAATGTTGAACCCCAGGGCTAAGACGAAGACGAGGGCGTGGGCGTGGGCATTCAATAACTGCAGAGGGTAGAGGCCGTGGTCCTGGGTAGGGTGAGACAGTACCTGCTGATGAGGGAGCAGGGGAACGCCGCAGAGCTACACTCCCTAGCTTCATGTCTCAATTTACAGGGACACGTGGTAGAGGACTGTTGAAACCACAACAGTGCGAACAGGTGATGTCGTGGATTGCGGACAATGCTTCAAGTAATTTGTCCACCAGTCAGTCTTCCACGCAGTCCACCCACATTACCCAAGGGAGCACTCCTCTGGCTCCTCCAGCTCAACCTCCTTCCCCCCAGTCTGCCCCCTCCCAGGAAAATTTGGAATGTGATCCGGCATACTCTCAGGAACTGTTTTCTGGACCCTTCCCAGAGTCACAAACCACTTCTCAGGTTGCTGCTGACCTCTTTCCCGATGCCCAAGTTTTCCAATTGTCGCAGTCTGTGGGTGATGATGATGACATTGTTGACTTAGTGGAAGAAGTGTTTAAAGAGGTGTCGGACGATAAGGAGACACGGTTGTCAGACAGTGGTGAAGTTGTTGTCAGGGCAGGAAGTCCGAGGGGAGAGCAGACTGAGGAATCGGAGGATGATGAGGTGACTGACCCAAGCTGGGTTGATAAGCCGAGTGAAGACAGTGCTTCTGAGGCGGAGACGAGACCTGCACCAGAATAGATTGGAAGAGGCAGTGGTGTGGCCAGAGGGAGAAGCAGGGCCAGAGCTGGTGCATCAGCAGCAACTGCTTCACGTAGTAAAGCTCCTGTGGTGAGGCCTAGATGTTCGCAAGTCTGGAGGTTCTTTAAAGAAATTGAGGATGACCGACGGACTGTGGTGTGCAACCTGTGCCACACCAGGATCAGCAGGGGTGCCACCACTACTAGCCTAACCACCACCAGCATGCACAGGCATATGAGTGCTAAACACCCCACTCAATGGAACCAAGGCCGTTCACCACCTCCTGTGGGTCACACCACTGCTCCTTCCCCTGTATCACTCGCTGCCTCTGCTAGTCAACCCACTGCCCAGGACCCCGGCACGAGTGCCTCCCGCCGGAAAACCACACCTTCGCCTCCATGATCCTCCACAGCGTCCACCAATGTGTCCCTGCGCAGCGTTCAGCTGTCTTTACAGCAGACGCTGAAGCGCAAGAGGAAATACAGTTCCACCCACCCACATGCCCAAGCCCTCAACGTCCACATCTCCAAATTGCTGAGCCTAGAGATTCTGCCCTATAGGCTGGTAGACACCGAGTCCTTTCGCAATCTCATGGCAGTGGCTGCCCCTCGGTATTCGGTCCCCAGCCACCACTATTTTTCCCGATGTGCCATCCCATCCCTACACCAGCAGGTGTCACAGAACATCATCCGTGCCCTGACCAACGCTGTTTCTGAGAAGGTCCACCTAACCACGGACACGTGGACAAGTGCTGCCGGGCAGAGACACTATAGATCACTGACGGCACATTGGGTTAACTTGGTGGAGGCTGGGACCGAGTCTGACCCTGGGGCCGCTCATGTACTGCCCACACCGAGTATTGCGGGGCCTACCTCAGTCACGGTCTCTCAGACGTACTATGCCTCCTCCTCCTCCTCCGACCCCTCCTCCTCCACCGAACTACCATCCATGGGCACGGCGCCTTCAGTCGGTAGCTCTAGGCGCAGCAGCAGTGCCGTGGGTAAGCGCCAGCAGGCGGTGCTCAAACTGCTGAGCTTAGGTGACAAAAGGCACACCGCCCAAGGGCTGTTACAGGTCATCACGGCGCAGACCGATCTGTGGCTGGCACCGCTGAACCTCAAGCCAGGCATGGTTGTGTGTGACAACGGACGTAACCTGGTGGCGGCTCTGCAACTCGGCAGACTGACACATGTTCCATGCCTGGCCCACGTGTTCAATCTCATAGTTCAGCGGTTCCTCAAGACATACCCCAATCTGTCTGATTTGCTCACCAAGGTGCGCCGCATCTGTGCGCATTTCCGCAAGTCCACCACAGATGCTGCCACTCTCAGGGCAGCGCAGCGCCGCCTACAACTGCCCGCTCACCGACTGTTGTGCAACGTGCCCACAAGATGGAATTTGACATTAAACATGTTATCCAGAGTTTACCAGCAGCGCAGAGCGATTGTAGACTGCCAGATGTCAACTTCCACCAGAACTGGTAGTCAGGTCAGTCAGATTCCTCAAGTCTACAATGAGGAGTGGACGTGGATGTCTGATATCTGACAGGTGTTGACTAACTTTGAGGAGTCAACACAGATGGTCAGCGGTGATGCCGCCATTATCAGCCTCACCATTCCGCTGCTTTGCCTGTTGAAAAACTCACTGCTCAGCATGAAGTCGGAAGCTTTGCGCTTGTCACAAGAGACGGTGGAAGAAGATACGTCGCTTGATAGCCAGAGCACCCTCCGGTCTGTTTCTCAGCGCGTATCGGAGGAGGGGGATGAGGATGAGGAGGAAGAGGAGGAGAATGTCGGCTAGACAGAAGAGGGTACCAGTGCTCAGTCCTTCTTAACTCTTGAGCGTGTATGGGCTGAAGAGGAGGACTTGGAGGAGGAGGAGGAGGAGGAAATGGAGAGTCAGGCCAGTGAGGAGAGGGAATTCTTGCGTGTTGGGACTCTGGCGCACATGGCAGACTTCATGTTAGGCTGCCTATCCTGTGACCCTCGCGTTAGAAGCATTTTTTCAAACACCGATTACTGGGTGTTCACTCTTCTGGACCCACGGTACAAGCAGAACCTTTCCACTCTCATCCCTGTAGAGGAAAGGAGTATGAGAGTGAATCAATATCAACAGGCCCTGGTGCACAAGCTGAAACAATCCTTCCCATCTGACGCCGCTAGCGGCAGAGGGAGTGGTTCTGTGGGCCAAGTAGCGAGGGAGAGGAGGCGAGCAGGCAGTTTGTCCAGCACTGGCAGGGGAATGCTCACCAAGGCCTTTGCCACTTTTATGTCACCCCAGCAAGACACTGTCACCTGTCCCCAGTCTAGGCAGAGTAGGGGGGAGCTGTACAAAAAGATAGTGAGGGAGTACCTAGCTGACCATACCAACGTTCGGACCGATCACTCTGCTCCATACAACTACTGGGTTTCAAAGCTGGACACGTGGCCTCAACTGGCGCTGTACGCCTTGGAGGTGTTGGCCTGCCCTGCCGCTAGCGTGTTTTCAGAGCAGGTATTCAGTGCAGCTGGTGGCATCATCACCGTACACGCCTGTCAACTGACAGCGCTGACAGGCTGACGCTTATTAAAATGAACAAAGCCTGGATTTCACCGGAATTCAAATCTCCTCCGGGGGAAAGCAGCTAAAGATTAACATAACTTATGTATCCGATTCCTCTTCTCTACTCCTCCTACTCCTCCTTGTCGTCTTTGCCTAACGCTGACCCAAAAAACGCAATTTTTTAGAGTTCCAACTGGCACTCTTTTACTACAATTTTTCCGGAGGTCCACCTACAGCCCCTCTCTCTAAACAATTTTTCAGGAGGTCCACCTATAGGCTCTCTCTCTAAACAATTTTTCCGGAGGTCCACCTACACGCCCTCTCTCTAAACAATTTTTCTTTGCACCTAGTTGGGTGCTTCACTAACATGTGATGGGCATGTGCCTCGCCTTTCTTGGTCTGGGTGAGCACAATTGCCATGATGGTAACCACCAGGCTGTTGCCTGAGAATTTGGGGTAATGGTAGGATTAGGCAGCCTCAGAGGCATCCATGCATGCTGCCTCTGCTGTTTCCTGTCCATTTCCGTGGTGTTTCCATCATTTTCTGAGGTTTCCAGGTTTTCACCCAGCCTTCCCTAGGCAGAGCCTTGGTCCCCTGCAAAAATGCTCGAGTCTCCCATTGACTTCAATGGGGTTTGTTACTCGAAACGAGCACCCGAGCATCGGGAAAAGTTTGTCTCGAATAACGAGCACCCGAGCATTTTAGTGCTCGCTCATCTCTAGACAGGATAAACAAAAACAGCAATTCTGCCATAGGTTTTTTTTATTTTTTTAAATAATTTTTATGAAATTATTTAACGTGGTTATTTAACGTGGTCATTTTATAGTTCAAGTCGGAAAGGAATCAATAATACCAACCATGTATTCTTATATTCTTCATTTTTTAATTAAACTGTAATTTAAAAAAAAAAAAAACTCCCTTTTATTGGGAGCAGTAGCAGTGCAGTGTGGTTGTGGAAAGGATATGGTACTGATATAGTGGCATGCGGCTGCAATAGTAGTTTCAGCAGAAGTAGCATAGCATGGAACATACAAGGTTGTATATGGGTAGTAGTAACAGTAGGTAGTAGTAGTAGTGGCAGATGCTTTGCCTTAATAATGGTGCCAGCACAAGGAGGAGTAGCAGCAGACATATGATACATGATGGCAGAAAGGCAGAAGCATGATGGAGATAAGCAGCATCCTTACAGAAAATGATGTTCAGTAGCTGGCAGCAGTGGCATGATGGTGCTGGTGGCATGATGAAGACAGTGGAAGCAGCCATACAGAACGTGATGGTAGGGAGGTCGCAGTAGTGGCTTGACGGAGGTGGCGACTGCGGCAGCCGTACCAAATGTGATGGCAGGCAGGTCTCAGCAGTGGCATGATGCCAGTGGAAGCAGCTACCGTACAGAACGTGATGGCAAGCAGTTCACATTAGTGGCATGATGGAGGCAGTAGCAGTACACAACATGAAGGTTAGCAGGTCGCAGCAGTGCCAGCACCTTGTGCAAACCAGTGTACTTATTTAGAAATGCAGCACCACTAGGTTGATGAAGTGCACCATGCCGGAAGCATGTGTTATTTCGACCGGGTTCAGAGCAGCCAGGATGCTGCCCCCATTGTCGCTGACAACCTTGCCCAGTTGGAGTCAGCAGGGTGGCAGCCAGTGGGATGTTTGCTTCTTGATGTACTTGAACAACTGCTCATCGGTGTGGCCACTCTCTCCAATAGCGATCAGCAGGATGGGGTGATGCCACGACCTTCTGGAAGTCTTGTCTAGGCCATGTGATGTCACTTCATCCGTCACTTGGCCAAGGGGAAGTTCAGCCCTATTGATGTGAATGGGGCTGAGCTGCAATAACAAGCATCACCGCTATCAAATGGACGGCCAAGACACTCACCCAGGACCCTCACTGGACAGATACTGATGACCTATCCAGAAGATAGGTCATCAGTAGAAAGGTCTCAAAAAAAAACTTTCACCATTTATTTAGGAGAGTAATGGAAAGAACCAAGTAGGCAGCCTAAAAATAGTCATTTAACTCCTGGAGCCAACTGGAAACAAGACTCTAACCCAAGCTGTTGGTCCTATAGGCGAAATATGTAGTTGGATCTCCAATCTCTTATTTCTTCGCATACCAATAAACCAGACACAATCATTCTTATAAGGAAAATGTTCATTTATTCCAAAATTGTACATGAAAAGGAAAAAAAGAACAAATCATTTAAATGAAAGAATAAAGCATGGAGAAGAGAAATTCAGAAGTTCAGCACTTCAGGCTTCATTAGATAGTACACTTGACACTGCCACACATTCCTCCCACGGATGGAGCTGAACATACAACGGACTTCCTATTGTGTCATACACTATTATAGGATAAAAATAGACTCGGAGCTTCAACAATGGCCTGGCAGGTCTGAAGAGTTCTCTCTTGAACCTGTCACTGTTGGAGCTGATCCTGTAACTCCTCACTTTTAAGGCTGGCCCAATGTCGAATAGATATGAATAGGATTATTTTGAGAAATTGCTTCCCTATTCATAGTCAGTGGAAGTTGGACATTCTAAAAAGTTTCATCCTTGCAAAGTGGAATGGAAATTTGCTCAATTACTTTGCTCGAATATTACAGACTGCTTAAAGTAACATTCCCATCTGGACATATATGCCGTATCAATAGAATATGCTAGAAGTGTCTGATTAGTGCAGGTCCCACCTCAAGAATGAGACCCCGATGTAAATAAATACATGCTGGTCACCGGGAGTATGAGGTATGGTAGCTGAGCCGCATGGCCAGGGCTAGGTCCGCCTGAAGGTAAGAGGAACCAGGGTGTCTCAGGTGCAAGACGTGTCCATGTAGCCGGCTCCCGAATATACAGGAGATACCCCATCCATATACAGGAGATAAACCCATACCACCAACATACAGGATATACCCCCATATACAGGAAATAAACCTCCCATATACAGGAGATACTGCACATATACTGAAGATATACCCCTCATATACAGAATATATACCCCCAACCTACAAGAGATTACCTCCCCCTCCCCCGTATACAGGATATATATATATATATATATATATATATATATATATATATACTAAACAGAAAATGGCAGCAGCACTAGATGAGCCATGAGACATAAAATGAACATAAAATGAACATATGAAGAGGTAAAAAAGCATAACTGCTATGTAGATAAAGTGGAAGCTCTTAGCGCATATAAATGATCATAAATATGTCGGGCTCATCCACCAACGATCAAGGTGGCTTCCAATCGGATGAGTCCTACACTAACACTGACCTGCATCCTACAAAAACCGGCAGGCCCATATCAGGAGAACACCATACCTGGTCAGAAGCTGCACCAGTGTGAACAGGAGTGCTAAATTCCCAGAGGAGGCCAGTCCTCCTCTATATATACACATAAAATGACAAAAAATGGACAGCACCTCCTACAGGTGAGAGTCAGGTGCAAGCTACCTGCTGGCTAATTAAATACTAAACAGAAAATGGCAGCAGCACTAGATGAGCCATGAGACATAAAATGAACATAAAATGAATGGTTTTTGTAGGATGCAGGTCAGTGTTAGTGTAGGACTCATCCGATTGGAAGCCACCTTGATCGTTGGTGGATGAGCCCGACATATTTATGATCATTTATATGCGCTAAGAGCTTCCACTTTATCTACATAGCAGTTATGCTTTTTTACCTCTTCATATGTTCATTTTATGTTCATTTTATGTCTCATGGCTCATCTAGTGCTGCTGCCATTTTCTGTTTAGTATTTAATTAGCCAGCAGGTAGCTTGCACCTGACTCTCACCTGTAGGAGGTGCTGTCCATTTTTTGTCATTTTATGTGTATATATAGAGGAGGACTGGCCTCCTCTGGGAATTTAGCACTCCTGTTCACACTGGTGCAGCTTCTGACCAGGTATGGTGTTCTCCTGATATGGGCCTGCCGGTTTTTGTAGGATGCAGGTCAGTGTTAGTGTAGGACTCATCCGATTGGAAGCCACCTTGATCGTTGGTGGATGAGCCCGACATATTTATGATCATTTATATGCGCTAAGAGCTTCCACTTTATCTACATAGCAGTTATGCTTTTTTACCTCTTCATATGTTCATTTTATGTTCATTTTATGTCTCATGGCTCATCTAGTGCTGCTGCCATTTTCTGTTTAGTATTTAATTAGCCAGCAGGTAGCTTGCACCTGACTCTCACCTGTAGGAGGTGCTGTCCATTTTTTGTCATTTTATGTGTATATATAGAGGAGGACTGGCCTCCTCTGGGAATTTAGCACTCCTGTTCACACTGGTGCAGCTTCTGACCAGGTATGGTGTTCTCCTGATATGGGCCTGCCGGTTTTTGTAGGATGCAGGTCAGTGTTAGTGTAGGACTCATCCGATTGGAAGCCACCTTGATCGTTGGTGGATGAGCCCGACATATTTATGATCATTTATATGCGCTAAGAGCTTCCACTTTATCTACATAGCAGTTATGCTTTTTTACCTCTTCATATGTTCATTTTATGTTCATTTTATGTCTCATGGCTCATCTAGTGCTGCTGCCATTTTCTGTTTAGTATTTAATTAGCCAGCAGGTAGCTTGCACCTGACTCTCACCTGTAGGAGGTGCTGTCCATTTTTTGTCATTTTATGTGTATATATATATATATATATATATCTTTACTGTGCATCAGACTCATATATTTGCATATATACACACTCACATATTTACATATACATATATTTATTTGCTGTGCATCAGAATCAGTCCAAACAGTGTAATATAATGACGCATTTATCTTGTTCACCTGTTGTGTCGTTCATACTTAATCTGTTCTGTTATATATAGACTTACTGTGAGTCAGACTTATTCTCAACAGGCGGTGTAATATATTGCCATGTTTACCTTGTTTACCTTGTTCACCTGCATTTATCTTGTTCACCAGCTGCGTCATTATTACTTAATCTGATTTGTTATACATAGACTTATTGTGAGTCTCAACAGGCGGTCTAATATATAGGCACATTTATCTTCTTCACCTGCTGCAGAATTCATACTTAATCTGTTATATTAATGTATATATATATATATATATATATATATATATATATATATATATATATGTACTGTGTGTCAGGATCAGTCTTAACAGATGGTCTAATACAGTATATCGCCACGTTTATCTTGTTCAAGTGCTACGCCATTCAAACTTAATCTGTTAAATGATAATCTGTTATACTGATTCAGTTACTGTACACTATGGCCAACAGACAGTTGCCTGGGCCCTCCAAATGAACAGGCAGTGGCAAAAAGGGCAAGTAGCAGCAGAAGAAGGGGTGGTGGTAGCAACAGTGACAGTAATAGTCCAGAGCTGACACTGACATCCAGTGGTTGTGTTTTGACCAACAATCCAGCTATACTGAATAGGTTAATTTACTCTTCAACATCATCTAAGGAGGCAACAGATACACACAGCAAGGAATTGATAGGTTCCTCTGACACCACACTTAGTTGGCGTAGCCCAGGAACTGCCTCTGTGCTTTTACCTGCCCTGAACCTGCCTCTTGTTTTTGCTGCTCCTCCTGCTAGCCAAGTAATGTATGCCGACATCTTTGCTCTGCTTTTCAGCAAGGATAAGCTTTGTGAGGACAGTCAGCAGTTATAGGCCAGCCTAGACTTGGAGGACAGGTCTGCTGCGGACTACTGTAAGTGTGCAACTACTGAGGATAACAGGCGGGAACTGTTACTGCCACTGCTGCTGACGACTTGAATCTTGGTGCATCCCACAGTTAAGTCGATAGCAATTAATTAGACCTGACGCTTTTATTGACCTGTAATACTGACACGCAGTAATTCCACAGTGAATCTTGATGGCTTGCACAGGGATAGTGACAATTGCACAGGGATAGTGATAATTACAACTGCCTGTAATTCTGACAGCACAGTACCTACAGAATGGACTATAGATGTGGGTGCACTATAAGGTAATGCACATGAGAATAAATTCCCCCTGCACTCTCCCTATATTCTCCCTGCAGTCTCCTTACAGTTTAAAGGAATTATCCCATGACTAATGTAAAAAATAAAAACCAGACATCATATAGTCCACAACGATCTCTTTCTAACAAAGCTAGAACCAGCCTTTTACCTCACGTGGATCCAGAGATCTCCCCATTCATTGTTCTGCTAGATTTAGATCAAGCTTAAAGCTCAAGGGCAGTGTCTTATCTACTGCAGTTAAGGGGGCATGTCTCAGCTCTCCCTATCACAGCTCAGGGGGCGTGTCTCAGCTCTCCCTATCACAGCTCAGCAGGTGTGTCTCAGCTCTCCCTATCACAGCTCAGGAGGCAGTTAATGGATGAAACTGAGCATGTGTGGCCTTCTCATTTAACAGGACAATAAAAAAATTAAAAAAAACTGCAAGTGGCGCTGAACAGATACATTTTATTGAATAGCTCAATGGATATGCAAAATGTGTAATTATATGCAATTACAGAAGTATTCAGATGCAGGTGCTGGTTTGTAGAATATTTTTCGTAGGACAATCCTTTTAACTTTCAAGCCTTCACACTGAGATTGAGCCACCGAGTGGGATGAATATGATTAGGCAGAGGGGCCTGGGTCTACCTGATTTCTCGTGATTCACGACAAATTAATTCAGAACAAATTGATTTTCTTGAAGAAGTTTGGCAACTCTGCCCAATCAAATTTTTTAAAACTTCGCTCATCTCTAGTTATGGTGCATAGCAAGACGGCAATGGAGACTGGAATCGAGGTCTCTCCTCTTCAACAATGAGTCCTGCTTTTGTCTCAGAAACAGTGATAGTTGAAGGTTGGTCTGGAGGCCTTGTGGCAACACTATAAAGAGGCCTTCAGAGGCACACCGGTCCTACTACCAGGGTTATGGTGTGGGATGGCATAATGTGTGGTAGTTGGACCTCTCTAGTCTGCATTTCAGGTGCCTTCAGGGTTATTCAGCATGCCAGAACATTCCTCAGACAACCATTCATAACCACATTGGTCCCTGAGCCCATTGGGGCTTAGAAACTTGCCTCCAAATTAACCTTTCATTATGTTTTCGGAATGTGTGAGGAAACCTAAACAAACACACGGAGAACATACAAACTCATGTGGTCTTTTTAGACTTGAACGCAGTCCTGCAAGCTAACAGTAGTAACCACTAAGTCACCATGAACCCTGATGCATCCTGAAGGCACAGATCCAAACAATCCCCATATACCTCAAACCATTTTATTATCTCTCAACATACTGTATGAAAATGGGGGCAATAAAGGTATTTGAACAATTTTGCATTCATCACATATATTAATATTAATATAATACGAATATAAAGGATTTTAAGAATTATACTGTCTGTCGAATATGACATATAAGAGCGAGAAAACATTTGTGAGTAGGTATTCCATAATTGTTTTAAGACACCTTGGGTTATCATTGATTGTCTTGAAAATATGAAGTGTGTAACATCCACTGTAACATCTAATAAAACGCCTGGATTGATCTGCTCTGCAGAAAAGCTTCCTCCTGCTTTGTCACCAGGGTCAAGTTACATGACCAAGAACAGATTTAGTTGTCTCTTCTGTGAGAAAACAGTACAGAACTACATCCAAGAAAGATGCTGGCAATAATAAATGTGCTGCTACATGAAAAAAGAGAAGAATCATCTGAATTTATTTTTCTCTGTCGCTCATTACATTGGTTACATGTTTATGATAATAATGATGATTATTCTCTATTGCCCATTGCATAAATGACATGGTTATTATGGTTATTATTATCATCTTTATCATAACTATTTGTATTCTCTGTCATTACATTGGTTACATGTTATTCATTCGTTATTTTTTAATTTCCAAAATCTCCATCTAGTCTACAAAGCTCTCCATAAAGATTCAAGGTTATACTCTCCACTGTCATCTCCATCCATCCAAGTCATGCTCTTCATCTCAGATCTCTTATTTTACCTCCAATCTTCTGGGCTTCTTCTGTGCTGCACCCATTCTGCAGAACTCACTACCCAAGTCCAGTAGACTTACTCCTCACATTTCTAGCTTTAAAGAGAATCTGAGAAAAAAGACTTTTTGTGCTTATTTTCCTTTGTTATTATTTCAAGAAATGTATTAATAAATTGATAAGACAGTATTGCTAATTGGGGTGTTTCTACACTTTGTGTATAATGAACTGGATGTGGATCCACTGTGCCACTAGAAGAGATTTGCCTTGGGGCTATTCTTAAGGGTATTATCTAAGTGCCTATCCTTCCAGTCCTCACTGTTTAACTCAGCTACGCAGCGAATAAACGTGCGCGAGAGTACTGGCATTCACTGTAATGTTGATTTGTACGCAAATGCTACGCATTGTATGCTAATGCTACACATTGTATGCTAATGCATACCAATTTGTATGCTAATACTACGCATTGTACGCTAAGGCGTCGAAATTCAGTTAATTAGCATACTTTTACGACTGAAAGGAGTAAAAGAGGAGAAGTCGTGATTCTGACCTTTTTCTATTAACCAGACACCCTCCCCTCTTCCGAGCGGGGGCGTGCCTGGTTTAGTCCCATTGACTAATATTATGCTCGGGTGCTCGACCGAGCGCTCGAGCATCCCTAGTGCTTGGCCAGAGCACCCGAGCATACGAGCACAGAGGTGCTCGCTCAACACTATTTAACTCCTATGCAGGGGAACCACCAGGCCTCTACCTCCTGGAGTAGTCTCTGTTCAAGTAATTGCTAACCCATGAGAGTCAAGAGACACCGGTGTGGGGCACAGAGGGATCAAACTAAACTATAATCAGGGACAAGCTGATGTCAGGGCAGGTAGAGTTTGTGCAGTCCGATAAACACTCCGTGCTCAGGGTCAGTATGGTGATCAGGCAGAGATCAGGACAGGCAGCAAGGGGTCAAATCCAGAAGTCAGGCAGAAGGTACACGAAACAAGGAAACAAACACATAGCACACCTAGCTAACTAGATCCTAATGCTCAGGCACTTTCCCTAATGCTCAGGAACTTTTAATACCATAAAGTGGCCTACTATAGGTTAGAGAAGGAGAGTGTGCATGCCTACAGGCAGTCAGAGGCAATGCCGGCAAGAAGCAGTCCACAGCTTGTGGGTGGAAGTGCCGTGCTTGTCATTGCCATGGATTGCCAGGCAAGAAGAGAAAGACAGTGGAGGACAAAATTAAAGGGTTTTCCCACAAAAAAAGTTTTACATTTTTCCAAACAAGCGCCTGGATCTAAATCTATACATGTAATCGTACAACTACAATTAAAAAAATATATATATAAGAACAAGCAAAACATAATACTCCAATATTCCAAGTACGTTAATACTATTGACTTGAAGGATACACATAAAAGTGTGAAATCTTTTTGAAACGTACCTTTTAGAATTTACTTAAAGACACCTTGGCTTATTACTTATTCTACCAGTAAAAATATGAAGTACATAACATCCAATGATAAGAATCTTATAAAATGCCTGCATTGATCTGCACAGCAGAGCAGCTTCCTTCGGCTTTGTTTCAAGGGTCAAGTTCTATTATGCCGAGATTAGATTTATTTGCCTCCTATGTGAGATACGCATGCAGAACATTGATCAGCGAGATCTTTTGTTGGTTTTCGTCTCATTAGTGTGATGCTAGTGGAGTACCAGTCGATCAATTGTCCTGCGTGTGAAGATATGAGAGAGATAAATCACAAGAATTGTCATTTACAAGTAGCTGACCTCCTCTGAACTATCACCCGTGATTCACATGCTCGTATTTAGTGTTGTCATGGTGCATGAAGAAGGAGAGGTACTAATAGCCGTCATAAAGACAAAGAGTCTTACACAAGAAAAATGTTTGCTTTACCTATTCATACACTAAATAGAACATAACCACAGGGGAATGTTCCACATTTTGTTTTCTTTCATGAAAGACCTTTCAATAAATCAGCCAACCGATCTAAATAAGTAACTGTAGGGTGGTAGACATCCAAAGAGTTATGAGAAATAAGTAGAATTAATGTAACTAAGGTTCTGCAAGTGGCTTGATGGCAAATGAAGTGCAGTTCCTACCATTAAAAAGCTGACGGCTCTTATGATCAATCATTGGGATCCATCAGGATTTGTTGAGATCCCTTTGAAATCGGTCCTTTCAGAAGTGTCATGGGTGAACAATAAATGAGAGCTATTCTACTAGTATGAAGACAACGCAAAGGGGTTGCTCAACTTCTAAGTGGGTTTTAAATAGCCACTCAACCCCACCCTGCAGGACCTGTCAAGGGAAGCAAACTTACCTGTTTCTTGACGCTTGGTTCCACCACTGCGGGTCAACCTCTAACTTCACTGAGCGTCGGTCCCCACACGTAAACTCAAGGCATAGAGAGGGATCTTGTCTGTTGTTGCATCCAATGGCTGCCTACATCAGTGATGTGTCCAAATTATCAGGACACTGCGGTTACGTGCTGCTTGGGGGACACATCACTGCTGCGACCACTGATGTGACCCCTATCTGTGACCCCCATCTGTGACCCCCATCCATACCAAAGGCTTTATATGTGGGGACCGAAGCACAGTTTGATTTCTGTACCATACACTCTGCAAAGAATAGCATATGGGTCCCTACAGGTTCACACTACATGTTCTCTGGTGGGTAGACCCACCAGAGAACATTATTCTCAGGGACAGACCCTTGTAATTTGAGTAGAGTGATATAGTCACAAAACATGACCTATGCTGTAATTGGACTGAATTTAAGTAGCCAATAGGCAAAGTGCAAACTAGAGATGAGCTAATTGATTAGTTAATAAGAAAATTCGACCCAAAATCCAATGCTTTTAGCTTAACTATCCTCTGGATAGGTAATCAATATCTGATCAATTGGGGTCTGACACCCGGGACACCCGCTGATCAGCTCGCAGTAGCATCACTGCTTTCTTGCAGCTTTCGCTAGGCCATATGACATCACTTTCATCGGTCACATGGCCTAGGTGCAATTCAGCCCTATTGAAGTGAACAGGGCTGAGCTGCGATGCTAATCACAGCAGCTATACAATGTACAGTGGGGAAAAAAAGTATTTAGTCAGCCACCAATTGTGCAAGTTCTCCCACTTAAAAAGATGAGAGAGGCCTGTAATTGACATCATAGGTAGACCTTAACTATGAGAGACAAAATGAGAAAACAAATCCAGAAAATCACATTGTCTGATTTTTAAAGAATTGATTTGCAAGAGAAGGACGTGGTGCTACTGTGAGCACCGGTGCCTTCTCCAACAGCTGATACAGGTCATCAGTTAAAACATATTGGAAAATCTCATTTAAAGAATTATCAGTTTTTTAAAAGATATAATAGGAAATTTCCCACACATGATTTTTTAAAGATCATTAAAAGAAATGCTAAATAAAAATAAAATAAATACAAATAATATTAAGACAATAAATAAAATAAATAAAAATGAGAAATACATGAAAATAAAATAAATAAATGTGCAAATGAAATACAATAAAATTAATTAAAGAAAAGGAATACAATAAAAGAATGCCCTGTCGTATCCCACAATAACGAAAAAGAAAGGGAGGAAGGTAGCCCCTTGAGGCAACAACAGGTGTATATACAGTAGGTGTGGCCACAACCTTTGTAAGTACTGCATACACATTATGTATAGAAGAAAGGAGCAAGAGTGTGTTAAATTAAAAGAAATATTTTGTATACAGTAAAACAATTTTTAAACTGTGGGAGTGATTATGTAATCTATGTAGTGGAGTGTCTCTGCGGGCTCCAGTACATAGGAAGAACAAGGGAAGGTTGAATACCCAAAGGGGTCATTTATTCTTAGATATACCCTAATCTTTGGTCTATATCAGTCACAGGTCATAGTTTCAGTCGCAAAGGGGATTTGCGGCCAAATCTGCGACTTTTCACCGCTAATGCCAGCTCTAAAAAGGGTTGTGGCATGGGCGGGGAAGGGGGCGGGCCTGTTGTCTCATTTATTATTTTCTATTCCTGTTTTAGGGGTATAAAATTATCTAAATCTATATTAGCAAGAGAGCTGGCGTAGATTTAGACTGGCGGTGGACACGCTTAAGTTATATAGAGGTCGGCGCCTCTACATAACTAAGGCGCATCATGCACCAATACAAGGGGTATTTAGACTTCTAAAACGCTGGTCTTAATAAATGACCCCAAAGGTGTATCAAAGTGTTTTCTTGCATGTCATCAAAGTAAACCAGGCTTGCTAAAAATGAATAAAGCAAGGGACCCATATATTTCATTGCTTTCCTTTTTACATAATGTAAAAAGGAAAGCGATTAGATTTTTAGACTAGGTACACCAGTGCCAAAAGGGTTAAATGAGGTCATAGAAAGAGTTAATTAAGACATTATTGGAATGTAATAGGAAGGTGTAAACATAAAGGGGTTCTCCGGGAATTAAGAAAATGAAAATACTTAAATATTACATCATTATAAATATATTCCCAAATACCTTTCATTAGTTATAATGGTTCATTTTGTCTGGGGAACAATGATTAGGAGAAATAAAATGGCCGCCAGCCTATCAGTACACACAAAACCTGTCCTAATCACACAGCAGGACAAGTTACTTCACAACACTGAGGTAAAGAACTGCCTCATCCTCCTCTCTGCTTGTCAGGGATTATGATCCCGAATACAGATCTTTAGCTGAGTCTCTGTAGGAATGGAGTTCATGAGCAGATGTGACTGATGAGCAGCAGCTCTTGTATCCAGTCTCCATTACCACAATCTGTCCTGTCCATTCTCTCTGTACTTCATGTCTCCTGATGAACTCCATTCCACCAGAGAATCAGCTAAAGAGCATGTTAAACTGTAGTCAGGATCGTAATCCCTGACAAGCAGAGCAGAGAGGAGCAGCTCTTTACCTCAGTGTTGTGAAGTAACGTGTCCTGCTGTGTGATTACGACAGGTTTTGTGTGCACTAATAGGACGGTGGCCATTTTGTTTCTCCTAATGATTGCTCCCTAGACAAAATAAGCCATTATATCTAATGGAAGGTATTTGGGAATATACTTATTATAAAGTAATATTTACGTATTTTCTTTTTCTTTATTCCTGGAGAACCCCTTTAAGGGATGAAAGTTTTAATAAATGTTGAGAACTTTAAAACTGATGTTGGTATTTTAGATTTTACTGATTTTAATTGAGCCTGACACGTCTATTCTGGCCTACGGTGAAGGAACGTGAAGGAAGAGGAGTGAATTAAAACACTATCAATGAAGATGTGTGGAAGTATCTTATTGTACATCCTGAGGAAGGAGGACACCCCGAAATGTGTACATGTTTTTTAGTTGTTTAAATATTGTCTTATGCGAATAAAACTACTGCTATGAATATGCAGTTGTCTGCTCTACTGATATGTATAGGGAGAAGAGCCTACATCAGAGCTCTCCTCAACTATATGATTATAGTACTGTGCTTTTTATTTACTCCTCTACACTGCCTCCTTCTGGTTGGATTCCATTTATTTAAAACACACTCCACGTCTGAATGCTTACAGTACGTCAGAGTCAGATGTGAAGTGGAGATTGAGGAAGATTGCTTTAAAGAGACACCTCTTGGCCTGTTACTAACTGTCCAGCTGTGAAACCTGTAACATCTATGGAAGTGCATTCTGTATATCAACTGCCCATCCATGGCAAGATAAGAACTGTCCTGATCTGTTTGCATTTGAATTCTTAAGTAAAAGAACTGTTCTGCTGTCTCATCATTGCTTCTTGTATTAATATTACACTGAAAAGTACTGGTGTCATAACAACAGGGACTTTACCTTGCATCTCAAAACCTGCAAGCTGTAAGAACACTTCAACCATCATCAGGTAGGAGAACCACAGAAACTGAGTGTGCCCCAAAGGTTCTGATATTGTATGGCTTAAATCCTACATTTTTCAAAACGGCACCTTGATCTGAATAGGTTTGTAGTTACATGTGATTAAAATGCATTTTACTTATTAAATGAAATATATCTATACAGCGCCACCTGCTGATTGTTCTTTTTTCTAATTTCCCTGACCACCTAAGTGAGGTGGGCGCACATGCTCAGTTCAATTATTCAACTGCCACCAGCTGCAATATATATGACGTGCCCCCTGAGAAAGGACACACCCACTGAGGTGCCAGCCTGAAATAAATGTATCAGAGCTATTGGAGCAATGAATGAGGAGATCTCTGGATCCAGGTGAGGTACAGGGCTGGGTCTAGCTTTGTTAGAAAGAGATTGTCATGGACTAAATGATGTCTGATTTTCATTTTTTATATTAATCAACGGATAACCACTTTACTAGGCTTAAAGGGGTTGCCCCATGAAAAATATTCTACAGTTTTAAAATCAGCACCTGGATCTGAATACCTTTGCAATTGCATGTAATTAAAAATGTTGTACAGCCAGTTATTCAATAAAATGTATTAGTACAGTGCCACCGGCTGTTTTTTCTTATTTCTTTGACCTGCTCACTGAGATGGCTGCACATGCTCAGTGTTATCCTTTAACTGCCTCCTGAGCTGTGATAGGGAGAACTGAGACACGCCCCCTTATCTGTGATAGGGAGAGCTGAGACACGCCCCCTTATCTGTGATAGGGAGAACTGAGACACGCCCCCTTATCTGTGATAGGGAGAACTGAGACACGCCCCCTTAGCTGCAGCAGAAAAGACACTCCCATGAGATGCCAGCTTGATATAAATCTAGCAGAGCAATGAATGGGGAGATCTCTGGATCCATGTGAGGTACAGGGCTGGTTCTAGCTTTATTAGAAACAGATTGTCATCTACTATATAATGTCAGATTTTTTTTTTTTTTACATTAGTCATGGGATAACTCCTTTAATGCTTCTTAATAACATTAAGCCCAGTGCTTTTGTTAAAAAATGGCCCATGATGGAGTCTGACTAGTTCCATCCATCAGCAACCTCCATTGACTTACACTGCAGACAGACAGGGGAACCTATAATGGCCAACCTCCTTACACAGGCACTTTTTCAAAAACTTGCAACATCTATAAGCGGAGATCTTCCGATTTCCAGTAGATTTCTTGATGGATTAAACCCCTCTAAATTGTAAGAGGTGAAAGCCACAGTGAAAATCTGCAGTAGAAACTGAAATTGTGCAGATGTAAAAATCTGGTCAATGTCTGGGTGGAAAATTTCTGTGGTGTGTGTGGATGAGGTCCTGCAACCTAACGCTGAACAGAATCCTTCCCATAAAGTCTGTTTGTTGGAAAAAAGTTGTCAGATCAGGTTGAAAAATGCACAATGGCTATGGTGTTATCACCAGTTTACACATTACATCTGCTGACTATGTGTATAGGGTTCTTCTGACTGTCCACCAACACCATATGCTGTGCGAAAGAAAGATCTGTGTGACATGCTCGATACTTTGTTTCTGCATTAGATAAACTGAAGTGAGAGGGGTCTGCTAGCAGCTTATGGAGAAAGAGGGGTCTGCTAGCAGCTTATTCCATTTTGTTTTTTTTCCTGGTTGAGCTGAGCATACATGTTTATGGTAGAGTTGGCAGAAACAGCTGTTGGCCAAAAAACTTTCAGCCAATAGCAATTGAACCAGAATAGCCAGCTTTTGAGGAAAAATAAAGTAAATACAAAGAAGATATGTTTGTGACTTGCCAGACACTTTCCTGAAGTATACGACCCAAGAGAAAAAGTTAAGAAGGCTAAAGAGTAGAACATGAGCCAAGATGGCGGGTGGACCACTGTGATAATTTTGGCCCATCTTCTGGCTACCAGGTTTATGTTGTCTAATAGGGAGCATTAGTAAATCTGCTCCAATATTATCATTCAGATCAGATCTTGGAGTCTGCAAAGGTTCATGTTTTCCGTTCCTTTTACTCGTGTCATCCCACTTGCACTAATAAGAATAAAAAGAGCTTAAAACAGACTGACGTTCTAATGTCAAGGGACATAGACAGGTAAGGGCAAGATTCCTCAGCCCCAGGTGATCATTAGAGAAACACTAATCATTTCATTACATGTTAAAATAAGAGATTCTCCAGTGAACACCACCGCATGGACTGGGATTTCATTTGGCAAGGCAAAAAAAAAAACACACACATGGCAACAACTGGGTTGAGAAAGTATCATCATCTCCAGGGGGCTTCACGCTGTTCATGCATCAGTAAGGCTAATTACACAGGAAGGTTACATTACTGTATGTTTTTGGATTGCCTGAAGGAAACAAGGGAGCATCACATGTCGATGTAGTGTTACAACACATAACTATACCTGTTGCTGTGCAAAAATTAATGCCATGAACGGCACACTGGTATCAAAAAGTACCCCTATCAGAGTGGAAATGTGAAGGGATTGTCTCACAAATATAACCCTTGTCAATATGCCCCAAGAGAGCCTATAGAGCAGGGATACTCAAGTACTTTTGGTAAAGGTCCACCTACCTGAGTCTGCTGCAGGTTGAAGGTCCGAGCTGCAAAACAAAAAAATATATAAGGAGGGGCAACACCAGTGGCGTGTAGTCTTAATAGTAGTAATGCCCTCTGTGCACTGTGCCCCCTTCAGAGGAATAATGCCCTCTGTGCCCCCTTCACATTATCAATGCCCATTGTGCCCCTTTCACATTTGTAATACCCCTTGTGCCCCCTCCAGAGTAGAAATGCCCATTGTGCCCTTTTCACAATGCACATTGTGCCCCCTCCACAGCAGAAATGCCCATTGTGCCCCCTCCAGACTAAAAATGCCCACTGTGCCACCTCCAAAATAAAAATGCCCACTGCAGAATAAAAATGCCCATTGTGCCTCCTTCACATTAGTAATGCCCTCTGTGCCCCTTCCAGAGTAGTAATGCCCTCTGTGCCCCCTCCAGAGTAAAACTGCCCATTGTGCCCCGTCCATAGTAGTAATGGCCTCTGTGCCCCCTCCATAGTTATAAAGTCCTCTGTGCCCCCTCCATAGTTATAAAGTCCTCTGTGCCCCCTCTATGGTTATAAAGTCATCTGTGCCCCCTCCACAGTTATAAAGTCCTCTGTGCCCCCTCCATAATTATAGTCCTCTGTGCACCTTCCATAGTTATAGTCCTCTGTGCCCCTCCATAGTTATATTCCTCTGTGCCCACTCCATAGTTATAGTCCTCTGTGCCCCCTCCACAGTTATAAAGTCCTCTGTGCCCCCTCCACAGTTATAGTCCTCAGTGCCCCCTCTATATTAAAAAAAAACAAAAAAAAAAAACAAAAAGGGCCTACTCACCTTGTCCTGTTCCTGAAGCTCACTGTCCTTCCGTCCTCTCTACAGGCAGAGATCGTGCAGCTGCACTATGGGCGGAGCTTATGCAGATTTCCAGTCTGCAGGCTTCGCCCACATCGGCCAGCAGTGCGATCTGTGCAGATTGAATGGTGGAGCAGGAGAAGTCTTCCTGCTTCACCATTCACAGCGCAGCTGCCTGAAGGAGGGGAGGAGCGTAGGGAGCAGAGTGGCGAGTGACATCGGCTCCCTGCGCTCCAGCAATGAGCGCTTCCATCTGTATTGATGGAAGCGCTCATTGCTTCTGAACTCTGCAGGGGTCTGGACAGCTGGCAACCACGGTCTGGATTGCCAGTTGAGTACCCCTGCTATAGAGGGACATCATAGAGAAGAGCCCTCCTCTCACAACCACATCTGTGTGCCAGAATGGATTATTATTATTATTATTATTATCTTAATATATGGATGGCTGCCATGTAATACTATATTTACCATGCAATGGATGCTGCAGGAGAGATGTCTAGAGATACCTTACTTACTTATAGACCTGGGAAAAGATCGTTTACTAGGTCTATAGGAATGCCGAGTGGTGTGGTGCGGCCCCAATACTCTTGTCTTTAGTCTGGTCGCTGGACTTTAGAACTGTTCTGGTACCTTTGGATTGGGATGCCTTGCAATATTTTGTCTGTAAATCTCTAAGGAGTCATGGTGCTCTATGAGCTGCTTCCCTCTGGAGAGTCTCCTGGTGCAGGAGGGGGAACTCCCCTCTCTGCTATATTTTGGCACATCTTTAAAGCTCCACTGTCTTGATTAGACTGGAATCAACTAGAACAGCAATCCCTCCCTTTGGCAGGAAACAGGACTCGTCCAACTTCTCTAGAAAAGGGGGACAATGGAATGATAAGTTGCATTCTATCTAGAGACCTCTCTGCCATACACGTTGTCATCTGCTGGTGAACCAGGCACATTATATGAACACAACAGTTTCATAGCAACATTATCAATGCACAGTGATAAAGGACCTGGAATCCATACACAGATAACATTAATGATAGCCTAATAGAGACAGTAGCAGGGTGTAGGAATGGGGGGAATGTACCACTGTATTACACTTCCTCCTATACTATCACTTCCTATCAGAATGAATTTGTCTTCGATAAAGCAGTTTGCAAAAATGTGTCAACTCTTTGACAGATATGAAGTCACTTGAGACCATTTGATAGACTTATTTAAAAGAGAAAGAAACATTTAAAGAGAGTTGTAGTTTCTGGTGGCGGCATTCTGATTTTTTATTTTAGTCTGATTCTTCATGAGACTGGCTATACACATTTGGTGAATGTGGGGAAACCATCTAACATGTATCACCTGACCTGTACTGATTGTCCCCTGATGGAAGATGTCAGGTGATAGAAGAATTGGACTCTTGGATTAAGTATCTGCCAGAGGGCTCTGACAATGCCTTGTTCCCCTCATCCCATTCAGAAGAACACGCTATATGCTTGGTCAAGATGAACATGCATGTGTATGGGGATGCTATGAGAAATAACTGTTGTCCAAAGAAGCACTTGGCCAACAGCTTTCTAAAGTGTATGGTCATGTTTCAGCTATTGTGTCATGAATTGTTCACCACTTTATTGGTATTACACATAACCAAGAGAGAAGGGTAGTACATGAAATTAAAAAAAAAAAAAAAAACATTTTTGACTGGCCCCAAGTGCTAAGGAAAGCGTTACTTGGACATCAGGACACAACCTGCAGGACGTGTCGATAGAAACATACTTATTTGCTCCTCTCTGCTCATTTCCAATTCCTTGGCTTCTGATTTATCTGTTGTGCATGTCCTGTCGCCATATGTCAATATTCGCAAGTCCGCTGACTAGCCTCAGTAGACACATAGCTGTGGTTCCTCTGGTTAAAACCCTGTTGTTTCTTTTGTTGATCCGAGGATCTGTTCCTGAGTTAAGATGCATTTTGTTAATATACAGATTAGGCTTTTTGTGCAATAAGGAGGTCATCATTGATCTTGGTGCACCTAAGCTTCGCTCCTTTCTTTGGCCAGCCCCAACTTGTCTGGAAGGCAGTGAACAACCCCTATATTATTTTTAATCTAGGTACAAGTCTTAAAGGAGTTGCCCATGAAAAATATTCTACAGTTTTCAAGCCAGCACCTGAATCTTTGAACACTTTTGTAATTGTATGTAATTAAAGGGGTTGTCTTATGATGGACAATGGGGGCATATAGCTAGGATATGCCTCCATTGTCTTATAGGTGCAGGTCCCACTGCTGGGACCCACATCTATATCCAGAATGGAGCCCTGCAAGGTGGTTGCTGGAGGACTCCGATCCGGCCACCACCAAGCCGGCTCCCCACAGAAATGAATGGAAGCGTACTGCGCATGTGCGGCCCCCGCTCCCATTCATTCGGAAATAGCCGAGCCAGTGCATGCATTGTGCATGCGCAGTGCACCCTCTTTCACTTTCGGGGATCCATTCTGGATATATTTTGGGGCTCCATTCTGGATATAGGTGCGGCTCCCAACAGTGGGACCCTCACCTATAAGACAATGGGCGCATTTTCTAGCGATATGCCCCCATTGTCCATCATGAGACAACCTCTTTAAATATTTAAAATGGCCTCTGAGGTATTCATTATGTATATTGCCACCTAATGTTTGTTCTTTTTCTTATTTCTTTGACCTGCTCACTGAGAAGGCCGCACATGTTCAGTTTCATCCTTCAACTGTCTCCTGAGCTGTGATAGGGAGCACTGAGACACGCCCCCTGAGCTGTGATAGGGAGAGCTGAGACACACCTCCTGAGCTGTGATAGGGAGCACTGAGACACGCCCCCTGAGCTGTGATAGGCAGAGCTGAGACACACCTCCTGAGCTGTGATAGGGAGCACTGAGACGCGCCCCCTGAGCTGCGATAGGGAGAGCTGAGACACACACCCTTAACTGCAGAAGAAAAGACACTCCCCTTGAGCTGTCAGCTTGATATAAATCTAGCAGAGCAATGAATGTGGAGATCTCTGGATCCATGTGAGGTACAGGGCTGGTTCTAGCTTTGTTAAAAAGAGATTGTCATGTCCTATATGATGTTTGATTTTCATTTTTTACATTAGTCATGAGATAACTCCTTTAATATTCTTTATAATGTCCCTTGGGAAAATAAATCAGGGTCAATCCCATTCATTCAAGCTTTTATTGTAAATCATCTAAAATGAGAGAACGGCTCATTCAAGTTTATTTATTTTTTCGTCATATGCAGAGTCTATTTTTGACAGATTCTTATTTACATTTCAATGTCTAAAAAAAGAGCGGAACTGAAAGTGTCCCAGAACATAGCAAGCAGGTGCCTCAAAACCCAACGCCTTTCCATCCTTCCACGAGATAATCAGGCAGCCTGGAAATAGATCTCCTTACTTATGTTTACTTACCAAGTGTTTGTCATGAATACTGATAAGGAATATTTAGGACCTGCAAAAAATGTACTTTTTAAGTGCAAATTTTCCTTTTTTGGCTTAGGCCTCTTTCACACTAGCGTTAGCACGGATCCAGCACCTAAAGGGTGCCAACGGATCCGTGCTAACGCTGATACATGTGTGGAGCCGGAGCAGCGCTCTGGCCCCACACATGTACCACACACATTGGCACAAGACATAGACACATTCAGACATACACACATACAGATATACACACATACATACTCACATACTCCAGGGACGCCGGCAGAACGTCTTCACACGCCTCCTGCGCGCAGTGATGACGATTCCCCACAGCGCCCTCTGCTGGGCGCAGTGGAGAAACGTCATAGTTGCGCGCAGGAGGCGCGTGAAGACATGCTGCTGGCGTCCCTGGAGTATGTGAGTATGTATGTGTGTATGTCTGTATGTATGTATGTCTGTATGTATGTATTTATGTATGTGTCTAGCTCTGTAGCCGGATCCGGAATGACCCCCCATTGCAAATCAATGGAGGACAGATCCGGATTACTGGTGTGTCCACACCAAACGGATCCGTCCCCATTGACTTGCATTGGGGGTCATTCCGGATCCGTCTTGGTGCGGATCCCTGGACCGGAGAGCAAACCGCAGCATGCTGCGGTTTGTTCTCCGGTCTGAAGACGGAATGAAATGCTTTCAGGAGCATTCTGTTGTCTTCAGTTCAGTTTTGTCCCCATTGACAATGAATGGGGACAAAACTGAAGCGTTTTATTCCGGTATTGAGCCCCTATGACGGAACTCAATACCGGAATTTTAAAACGCTAGTGTGAAAGTAGCCTTAAAGTGTAACTATTGTTTCAGTTTATTTTAACATTATGCAGGGACAGCGATGTAAAACCCTTTTGTAATATACTTCATTAGGAAAAAGATGTTACTTTGTTCTGAAAAACAGAGTATGAAGAGTCTTCTAAGCAAAGCTCTAACACCATTGTAAGGAGAGTTTGTCTTCAGTGGTTTACTGAGTGCCGAAGACACCTGTGTATAACATACAGAGGCTTCCAGCCCGCCTCTTTCCACTACCTCATTCCATCACTATGTACATGTGCCCAATCAATTCCCAGCACCCTGACTCATTGAATCATTATATACAGGTGTCTTCAGCGCTCAGTAGAACAATCACAGATTCTCCTGAGTTAAAGTTTTGCTATAAGGGTCTATTCACATGTCCATATGAATGGTTCCGCATCCGTTCCCCAATTTTGTGGGACAGGTGTGGACCCATTATTTTTCAACGGGGCAGCAAGAGATGCGGACAGTACACAGTGTGCTGTCCACCTCCACACTTCCATTTTGTGGCTCCGCAAAAAAATAGAACATGTCCTATTCTTGTCCGCAGCCATGGACAAGATTAGGCATTTCTATAGTGCCGGCACATGGCCGTGCCCATTTTTGCAGATCCGCAATGACATGCTGACGTCTGAATGGACCCTAAGAAGACTCTTTACACCGAAACAACAGTTACTTGTCACTATTCTGGTATTATGACTCTCAGTGGAGCTTCAGGATTTGTGTTCTCCTCAAAATTATGAGCACTCCTACAATATGGTGCTATAGGGTCAAGATATGGTGAGGGAGCACAGATCAGAACCAGATGTTGGGTTGATGTTATACATTTTTCCGGACACAATACTCTCCTTTCACAATTTTGTCAAAAGACTGAAAATTTAAGGACTAACTCCATGGAAAACCTCATGCATGCCTCAAGAGCTGAGTGGGTTAGAGAGGTGGCAGTTGTACTAAGGTGCTGTTGCCTGATGAGGCCCAAAGGCCACATAGGAAGACACCAGTATGATGAATGATTCGTGGTAAATGAGGCTTCATTTGGGTGGCTTATTTCAACAGCCTGCCTGAGTTGTGACTTTGTGACTTGTGTTTGCACTCTATGTCTTGCTTTGCCCCTTGGAGTTCTTAACTTCTGTCGACCTTCCTGCTTTGACTTCTCCATCTCATTCTCTGGATATTTTCTTATTCCCTACCACAGCTACCAGCTGACTACCCTTGTGTGCTTCATTGCTGACAGCTAAAGTAATAACTGGAATGGGTGGACTACAGTATCCTGAAAGATTATCAAAATTAGGGTTATTTACTTTAGAAAAAAGACGACTGAGGGGAGATCTAATAACTATGTATAAATATATTAGGGGGCAGTACAGAGATCTCTCCCATCATCTATTTATCCCCAGGACTGTGACTGTGACGAGGGGACATCCTCTGCATCTGGAGGAAAGAAGGTTTGTACACAAACATAGAAGAGGATTCTTTACGGTAAGAGCAGTGAGACTATGGAACTCTCTGCCTGAGGAGGTGGTGATGGTAAGTTCACTATAAGAGATCAGGAGGGGCCTGGATGTATTTCTGGAGGGTAATAATATTACAGGTTATAGTTACTAGAGAGGGGTCGTTGATTCAGGGAGTTATTCTGATGTCTGATTGGAGTCGGGAAGGAATCTTTTCCCCTAAAGTGAGGAATATTGGCTTCTACCTCACAGGGTTTTTTTACTTCCTCTGGATCAACTTGTAGGAAAACAGGCTGAACTGGATGGACAGATGTCTTTTTTCGGCCTTATAAACTATGTTACACTATGTTACTATGTCTTGTTGTCAATCGTTGACTATTCTGAAGACCTCAACCTGGGGATCCTTAGTGAAGAACAGGTGAGGCTTTCCTTGAACTCTACACCTAACTTTAACAAGTGACCAGACCAGTCTTCAGAAACATAAGCCTGTCTTGCCACCAAGTAATTTTTAGGTTTTTTATTTATTAATCCAGACATACACAGAGGAAGGCTTATACTGCTTAGAGCTATGTCTTCATACACTTGCATGAACATGCATCAACAAAGAGAGAAAGGCAAGCTGCTGTCACACATCTCCATCACACCTCTGGTAGCTACATATCTCCTGGGAAACAAAGCAATGAACGTATTGAAATCCAACATCATTATTTTCCCTGGCGGTAGACATCGAGAGACAGTCAGGCTTCCCCTGTACACATGAGATTGTAGTCCTTTCCTTCTGATCTTGGATTAGGTGGACATTTATTAAATATCTATAACCAGCTTTAGGCTTTTCCTCGGGTGATTACATTTTCATCTCACTGATAAACTCTCAAGTCTACGATCAGTCTGTAACACCCTCAAAACACTTTATATACTTGACAACCTCCCACTAAGTGACAACTTTATACAACAGTCTACTGTATTTCATCCAAAGCTCTACATGATAGCATAGCCGACTGTCATATTCAGTATGCAGTGGGATTCACATTGTCAGTTTTCAGCCGGGAGTTGTGCTAATCAGCTGGTAATGCTCAACAATGAGAAATAGTTACTAAGGAATCAATGGTTTCCTTATGAGGCGTGATATCTGCAAATGTTTAACCTTTATATCTTGGAGAAAAGAAAGGTGAGGATTCTTCACTGGAGAAGCTGGAGAAGATCTCCAGGTTCCATCAGAATTGGCCACTTTTTATTAAAGGGGAAACAAAAGATGTCTGTCAAGTATAAGCCTCCTGGATGTTAAAGAATATTCTGTTTACTCTTTTGTGAACCCTTTAACAACCACCTGTATGTGTTTTTAAAGCATCTGTTAGGGGGCTTTATTTTGTCGACCTCACTGAGCAAGGGCGTGGCCAGGGGGTCGGCAGCCAGGGCATACACCTCTGGGCACAGAGTCTGGTCAGGAGGAACGCGCCATCCAGGCAGTTCATTTACATGGTAAAGCAGGGAGCCATCTGCTCCCTGCTTCACCATTCTGCTGGTCTCCGGGGTTCCCCAGCAGTCCACACATGGTGCTGCTGGCTATGTGGATGGAACGGTGAAAGACCGGCAATCAGCCAGTATTGCGATGTGTATGTGTGAGCGCAACGTGCTGCTGCTAGGGAACGCAGGATGTACCGATCAGGGAAACAGGTATTTGTGTGTTTTTTGTTTTGTTTTTTTATGGAATTAGAGAGGGCACTATGAGCCAATGAGGGCAAAAGGGAGGATATAATTATTGTGAGGGGCCACAAGGAGGACATCATTACCGAGAAGGGGTGTCAAGGAGAACATAACTACTGTGAGGGGGCACAAGGAGGACATAATTACTGACAAGGGGTGACAAGGAGGACATAAGTACTGTGAGGGGGCACAAGGAGGACATAATTACTGACAAGGGGGCACAAGGAGGACATAACTACTGTGAGGGGGCACAAGGAGGACATCACTACTGTGAGGGGGCACAAGGAGGACATCACTACTGTGACAGGGCTTAAAGGAGGACATAACTACTGTGATGGAGCATAATGTGGGCAAAGCTGCAGTGAGGGGGCACAATGTAGGCATTAGTACACTGTCTGGTAGCAATAAGGGGAAAGCAATTCCCTAGATTACCCTGTTATACATTGGACTGGCTAGGTCTTACAGAGTCTGCTCAGCGCCCCCTCCTAGGTTTTTAACAGGGGCAGTTACCATCCCTTCCTTATGTGATTATTCTTTTTTGCTTTATCACCACAGGGACCTTTTTCCGGATCTAGCGGACATCACGCAGACACACCAGCGACACCTTGGATGCGGTAGGACCAGTTGGTTCTTTCATTTATTGCAAGGTGTATTGGTACCACTATGTAACCTAAGATAGATTCTATTAGATAAATGGGACTAGGTGAATATAATTATTCACTGGGCGGAGTTAGAGGAGTGGCCATGCTGAATCCTTGTCCCAGGTGCTCAAAAACCTAGCTACACCTCTGTTCTTGGGGACAGTTTAAAGAGGTTGTCCTGGCTACAGATATTGATGACCGACACTCAGGTGCTGGAAACTATACAGTGTACGAAGCTAAAGCAGAAGGCTCCATACACTGAGCAGTTTACTGCAGTTCAGCCCCCACTTCAAGGGAGCTGAGCTGCAGTACCCCAGCATTGACACTACACAGTGTAAAGAGAAGCCTTCTGAAACAGACGATCAGTAGGGGTGCTGAGGGTCAAACAATCTCCCCTGATGTTAATGATCTATCTAGCCTATAAATCACAAGAAAAGTTGCAATAAATAAATAGGTAAAATAATTGTTTAAATAATTGCAGACAAATTAATAATAAACAACTTGAGCCGGTGACATCACCAACTCATAGTGTTGTTCTGAGCATTCTTATGGTCAGGCAGGGGTGTAGCTAAAGGCTCACAGACCCTGGTGCAAGAGTTCAACCTGGGCCCCCCTTCCCTCAGTGCTTTGTGTCCAGGGGAAGCACATAGCCTTCGCGCTGCCTTAAGCAAAAATTGAAACACCCCCCAATGCAAAATTCTTGACCTTACCCCTTCCCTCCAGCCAGAGATGTAACTTGACCTGCATGCACTTTCTATTATACCAGTGTCTTCTTATGTGGCACAAGGACCTTTGGGCCCCTTAGGCTCCTGGGCCCGGTAACAACTGCTACCTCTGCACCCCCTATAGCTACGCCCCTGTGGTCAGGTACTAGCGATTCCCTCCATTAAAACCTCACAGAACAGCGCTATACACCACCCACTTGAGCCGGTGACGTCACTAGGCTCAGTGCTAGGTGGAAGTCTTCATCTAGCATAGTGTTGTGAAGCCAGGTACATCACCGGCTCACAA
The DNA here is from genome assembly GCA_900303285.1 of Rhinella marina. NCBI lineage: Eukaryota > Metazoa > Chordata > Amphibia > Anura > Bufonidae > Rhinella > Rhinella marina. The sequence continues at coordinate 239,321 of ONZH01007639.1, read as the reverse complement.
CGAACAGGCCTTTCCCTGCATGATGCAACGCAAGAGCAAGGAAATGCTCCTATCCTACAAGCTAAAGGGGTGAAGAGAACCCCTTTAAATCTTCGCCAGCTAGGGACTGGATTAAACTTGAACTATAACTTACAGTACACCCACTTCTGGCATAAGGTACTGTAAATTTAGTAGGCCGTGGAGACTTTGAACCCTCTTGCTAAACCTTATACCTTTTCTCAACACCTTAGAAAAGTGTTGAGAAGCTCAAAAGTTGATAATTACAGCAAAAATATGTTGTGTGCCGTAATTTGATAAATTTTAACACTGCATATGGTATTAAAAGCATTAATAATTCTTCCTCAATGTTCTGTAAATCAAACATTTCAATGCTGGAGGCCAAAGAATTTAAAGTCACAACCAAAAGTTTAGGATTTGTGTCTTCCAATCTTTGCTGTTACTCTTTCATTTTTTACAGTTACTGTAGTTGGAAGAAGCATAACATGTTCATAAGGTGCTCGGTTTTCAGTTCTGCTAAATTTGGGTTTTTTGCCTATGTTGTAGCTCTTAGTTTTTGACTGCATTAAGGTATCTTCTAAAATACCTCTGTGGCAGGAAAAGATGAAAATTAGAAGTAATTGCTGTTTCTCAGAAAGGCGTAAAATGTTAAAATGTTAAAATTCTTCTTTTGCTGAAGATTGCAGCCTAGAATATGAACTTAATTGTGGTAGATCATGCACATTTGCATACATATCTAGAGGTAAAGATCAAAGTAAGACACTTGAATGAAAAAGCTTAATTTTACAATATTCCTTTAGACAGCAATGTATTCAGTTTACAACTTCCGATGAAGATGTTTCTTAAAGGGTCACTGAACTTTCAGAAAACTTTTGATATGTCATATAGTGAAAATCTGAGTGTTGAAAATGAGACATACAATATATTAGTGATAACATTTGAACAAAATATGTTTCAATCTTCAAACTTCATTTATTTTTATATATTGAGTTCACAACATGCTGCTAGTTTCAGTCATTTCTCATGTGAATGTGTCCCTCCTACTAATACACACAGGATTTGGCAGAATTTGCATGTCCAGAATGATGCTGCCTCCTCCTTTCCCTTCTACAGATGCTTTACCCCTCTCCACACTCTGATCTGCCATGTACAACATCCTACCCCTCCCTGCTGCTATCTATAATGCTGAGAGAAGCTAGGGGGAGGACATAGAGTGCCATGATAAGCGGGACCAGACCTCTGATGGACGTATGTCAAATTCAGCAGCATCAGTAGCTAGATAAAGGACTTACACATACTTTGCAAAGCAAAAGTGATCGCTCCTACCTTCTTGCAGCTTACCAAGCACAGTGCGGTACATTGTACAGAGGCCGTGCTTGGTATCGTGCTCAGCCCCATTCACTTAAATGGGGCTGAGCCGCTCCTAGGCCACGTGACCGATGAACGTGACATCACTGGCCTAGGAAAAGCTAAGAGAAGGCCGCAGCGCTCAAGAGAGCGCCGGTGCCTTCTCAAACAACTGATCAGTGGGGGGTCGCAGGTGTCGGAAACCAACCAATCAGATACTGATGACCTATCCTGAGGATAGGTCATCAGTAGTAAAATCTTGGAAAACCTCTTTAAATTTACTTCCCGATTATGGATATTGAGGGTTATAATTTGTATCATGGTGATATCTGAGAGCCACTATAACTATTATTATGCAGTACTAACATATTCCATAGCACTCTACACAGATATAGGCAATCATACACCAATCAGCCATAACATTAAAGCTGGTGAAAGGAATAACACAAACTATCTTGTGAATATGACACCTGTCAAAGGGTGGGATATTTTAGGCAGCAAGTGAAAAAATCAGTTCTTTACGTTGATGCGCTGGAAGCAGAAGAAAATGACCACACATAAGGATCTGAGCAAGTTTTAAAAGGAGCATCTTGTGACAGCTAGACCAAGGGGGTCTGGGTTTTTTCAAAAAGACAGGTCTTGTGGGGTGTTCCTAGTGTGAAATGGTTAGCACCTTGCAAAAGTGGTCCAAGGAAGCAAAACCAGTGAACTGTTGACTAATTGATAGAAAAGGTTCTGATGATGATAGAAAAGAGGCAGGACACAAAGGACATCACAGCTCGCAGGGTATGGTACATATGGTCACAGTGTACATGCTGATCCCTCTCCACTGACAAAAGTGCCTACTCTGGACATGTGAGTATTAGACCTGGTCCATGGGGAAATTAAAGATGGTGTCTTGGTCTGATGGGTCATATTTTACATCATGTGGACTGGCAGAGGAAGTGTGATGCTTTGAACAATGTTCTGCTGACAAACCTTTGGTCCCATCAGCACGTGAATGCAACACATCTCACCTACCTAAACATTGCAGACAAGTACCCCCTTCATGGCAGCAATGCTCCCTAATGGCACTGTCCTCTAGGAGTAGACAATACCTCAGCCACTCTGCAAAAATGTTTCTGAAACTGATTGAAGGAACATGACAAAGCATTTAAGGTGGTGATGTAGCCTCCAAATTCTCCAGATCTCAATATATCTGATCATCCTTATCATGGACAACGCACCTCAGAATGCTAAGAAATTACAGGATCATCTGCAAACATCTTGGTATCGTGGGACACCTTCAGACGTCTTATGGAATTCACGCTTCAACAAGTCAGAGGTGTTGTGATTGGTTTCACTGTTATGGCTGATTGATGTATGAATCCCAGTCCCCAGTAGGGTTCACAGTGTAATTTCCCTATCTTACACATACAAGTGCTAATTGTATGTTTGGAAGGAAACTTAGGAACCCATAAGAAATCAGACAGAACATGCAACCCCATGTAGATATCGTCGTGGGTTACAGTTGTTGCAAACTTTAACTTGACCTTTTCAATGATGCTTATTGAGTTAAATGTCGCTTCATTGACTTTTGCAACACTGCATTTAACTAGGTAGTTGTCTGTTTGATACACCTGTATTTTCAATTCCAGAATCCAGTGCTGCAAACCACCTATGTTAAATGGATTTCCTGAGCGTTTTATACTGATGACCGATGCTCAGGATCAGTGGATGGCCTCCTTGCAGCTTAGAAGTAGTATAGCCTATGCAGGGCTATAGCCAATACAGACTACCCTGCGACTACCGCAATGAGATAGACAATATTCTAAATAGGGGCAGTAGTAGATATAAAACATAACTTTTAATGAATTATAATAAAAACTGTGGATAACCACCAAAACAATATTGATCTTCAAAAAAAACTATTTTTGATTTAAACCAAACCAATGCAGCCTAGTGAGGTAAGTATATGGATGAATCCTACCAGTGACCAGGCAAATTCATTTGAAGTCGCGTTTGGAGTAGTCAGGTGCTGGATTCAGGACGGATCATGGTGTCATCAGATGTTATTACGAAGGATCCAGCAACCGGTTCTTGTAGCAGGTACAGACAGCAAGGGCGGGCCCTACCTCTGGCCCTAGACCACCTTATAGTGGCTAGTATTACCCTAAAGACCTCCTAAATACGGAGTCATCGCCCTGAAAAGAGCGGCCCCGTCCGGAACCTTACCCTAAGTAAAGGCCCTGGATGACCCTATTGCTGATAGAGCTTCAGTCCGCCCTGAGGACTGAAGCGGGGCCACTCTTTTAATTGCGGTAGTCGCAGGGTAGTCTGTATTGGCTATAGCCCTGCATAGGCTATACTACTTCTATTTTTGTAATACAAATGTGATATGGCTGGCTTTTTGACCACAGGTCTGGACAGAGATACATGGGTAACAGAAGCCCAAGCAGTCTTCTTCTGAACACTTGTCCAGAAGAAATATACCCCCACACTGAATGGGGCTTTTGGTGAACTAACTAGACTATATAAGGAGCACATCTCATCTTGGTGGGAGGTACAAGGCCTTGAATGCTATATCAGACAGGGTATTGTACCTCGGGGACTAAGGATCACTCTTGCCCCTGCCAGCCGCTGCAGAAACCCGACTCTCATGCAGAAATGGGAAAGGGAAGCAACGAATAGCTCCCTTCGGTTCATGCAGATTTTGTTGGAGGAGGAAAAAGTGACATTGGAACAGGCCGAAAAACGATTACAAGAACAGATCGACATAACCAAAAGATTTAGCCAGGAATCAGAATTTAACACTAAAGAAAACCATTTACAAAACACTACAGAACGCTTCCAGTACCATCTCAAAGAATGCAAACATAGGCAATTTGCCAGGGATCTACAGGATTTTAAGGAAAATAGAGCATATTATTTTCCAAATAAATCTGATACCTACAAACAAACAGCTACAGACGTCTCCTCTAGTGAAACCGATATCTCAGATAACGAGAGAGACAAGGGTACGAGGCCTAGAGGATGAGGGAGAGGGGCATTGAGGTCAAGAGGAAGAGGAAGAGGAAGAGGAAGAGGCAGAGGCAGAGGCAGAGGCAGAGGCAGAGGCAGAGGGACACGTTACAATTCAAATCAAACAAACCAATCCTCTAATTTTTTAGATCAAGGGGTAACTTACCCTCTGCGCAGCAGAAATATCCCTCCAACGGGGACACAACAACGCTGACAGAGGATAAGTTTGTGTGTAATCTTTCCTCCCGCACGCTTACTATAGAGGAGGAGAGTATACTAAGGAAAGGTTTATCATTCATTCCAACTGCAAAATTTGAGCTATTTAAGTGGATTAAAGATCTCCACTTGTTTGCTAGAAAATTGAGGTGGCACAAGCACTTCAAATTGATAGCCAAAAGAGAGAGCCGCGAACTGGGCATTCCAGTGGAGATCTTACAAGACGTACAATTGTTGTACAGCCTCCAGGAAACACCGGTAGTGTTGGAGGGTAAGGGACCCTTCACTACCCTAAAAAACAAAAGCCAAACGATGCCGCCTCAGGGAGACATATCCTGCATAGATGTTTTTCTCAGACAGACTACAGCAGAATTATTGAAACTTAATCATTCCCCTCTCAGGTTTAACTGTAGTACTCAAGAACGAAAGGCCCTACAGGATCTCGAATCTGACAAAAATATCACGATTAAGCCCTCTGATAAGGGTGGGAACGTTGTGATAATGGACTCAGTACAATATAAACAAATGTGCATGGACATCCTGAAAGACAGAGAAGGCTATGAGATTGTCACATCGGATCCCACCACACTCTATCAGAGGGAACTTAAAGAGATCCTTGGAAGGGCAAAAAGCCAACAGCTGATAAGCAAGGAGGAGTTTGATTATCTCTTCCCTCTACATCCAGTACTAGCGACATTTTACTGCCTACCCAAGATACATAAAGGGACGGCCCCTCTAAAAGGTCGTCCCATAGTATCAGGGGTAGGCAGTCTGTCACAGAATTGTGGCATATATATAGATCAAATACTACGTTCTTTTGTACAAAGTCTGCCTTCGTACATACGCAATACTGGGGACTTACTGACCAAACTTGAAGGAGTTACTCTAGAACCCCACTGGCTTTTGGCTTCTATAGACGTAGAAGCACTATACTCCTCGATCCCACACGATGTAGGATTAGTCGCGGTGGCCCATTTTTGCATGCATAGCACACAATGACTTTGTACTTGAACTTCTTCGCTTCGTACTCACAAAAAACTACTTCCTGTTTGACTCCCATTTCTACCACCAGCTCAGGGGCACGGCGATGGGTAGTTCCTGTGCGCCGTCGTATGCCAACTTGCTCCTGGGCTGGTGGGAGGAGACTATTGTATTTGGGGAGTCTCCTCTAGATGGTACTGAAAATGTTGTGTTATGGTCCCGCTTCATAGACGACATTTTCGTCATATGGAGCTGGACTGAGATTGGATTCCAGGAGTTTGCGAACTCTCTCAATGTGAACCAAATAAATTTACGATTCACTTCGGTGATCGCGAAAGATCATCTACCTTTTTTGGATATCGAGATCCGAAAGAATACCCAGGGTGCCTTAGAGACCACGATTTACCGTAAACCTACCTCGACCAACTCATTGTTAAGATGGGAAAGTAATCACCCCGTTCCATTGAAACGTGGTATCCCAGTTGGCCAATATCTGAGGCTGAGACGCAATTGCTCAGAAGAGACGGAATTTATACAACAGGCCAAAGATCTGAGAACCAGGTTTCAAAGACGGGGTTACCCAGATAAGATTCTTCGCAAAGCATATCAAAGGGCCCTTAACCAGACACGTACTAACCTATTACACCCAGAGAAAAAACCAACAGAAGAATCTCAGGGGGTGATTAGATTAATAGGCACATATGACACTTCGGCAGCTGAAGTCAGAGACATCATTAACCAACAATGGGAAACCTTGCTAATGGACCCTGACTTGACAGACGTACTGGGCCCCAGACCTGCTATCACTTTCGGGAGGGGTAAGAGTATCCGGGATTATGTAGTACACAGCCACTATACGCCTCCAGAGAAACCACGTACATGGTTGGACAATCCAATTAAGGGCTGTTTTAGGTGCGGTAACTGCACTTTCTGTGAATTCATGGACCCTGGGAAATTCTTCATAGGAAGGGGCTCGGATATGACTTTTCCCATCCGTGATTTCATTAATTGCCGCACCACGGGAATGGTCTACCTCATTTCCTGTGAGTGCGGCATGCAATACGTAGGGAAAACACGGAGGGAATTCCGTTGCCGTATAGGAGAGCACTTGAGCGATATACGCAAAAATAGAGACACCCCAGTAGCCCGACACGTCCAGACAAATCATGAGGGACGCGTTAAGGCAATTAGATTCAAAGGTATTGAACATATCCGAAGGCCGATCCGGGGTGGAGATTGAGATAAAAGAATCTTACAGCGCGAATGCTGGTGGATTTTTAAGTTGAACTCATCCACCCCGCACGGCCTTAATGAACAACTGAATTTTGGCTGTTTCTTATGAACATCATCCACAAAGGAGGTCGGTATGTGAATTAACACTGACCATCCTTCCCATTATATCTCAGCTATAACTATCGTTTCTATTATGTATTGAGGGATATAACACACCAGTGCTCCGAGTTTATGTAACCTAATTTAATTTTATTTTATTTATTTATTAAATTTATTTATTAATTTTTTCTGTTTACTGTGATTTGTGTTAGTCTGTATACTACATATCCAACGTAGGTTATACATATGATTATAACATAACCAATTATAAGGTTGAACAGGCCAGTCTTGATATCACATATCGCCCCTGGGGTCTGTCATCACCAGTCAGCCCACGGTATGTCTTATACTGATACCGCTATGTTTGAGGGCACTAAAGGGTTAAAAGAGAAACGTATTATTCGCCCTCACTTAGTATGGGCTGGACGGGAGCTGCTTACCTAGGTTTTGACAGCTCCCGTCCACGCCCCTTCCCGGCTTCCCTCGGTCCCTATGCGCAGGCGCGAACATCGCGATCACGTGATGGATCGTGTGACACGCCGATGACGTGGGTGAGGCGCGGGAAGCCCGGAACCGCCGGATATCCATTTAAACTGGCTATTTTTTTAGGAGGTAACATCAGTTAGACACTGACTGTCTACTAGGCTAGCACCAGCCACATGTTTCTAGCCACCATTAGCGGATAGACGCTGACTGTCTAATAGGCTAGCATTAACCATATGCCTCTAGGCACCATCAGATTACTTTATTAGCCATACGCAAAAGTATTGATTTACTCTTTATCCGTCCAGAGTGACATTTGAACTCTGGAGGATTCTTTTAGAGTCTAATTTATATTTCTAATTACTACTAGATATTTAAGTTAGCCCAGTGTCCCCTGATGAATCAAGGGCTATTTAGGTGATGAAACGCGTTGGGACACCCCAATCTAGTTACAAAGGAATATTTTTAAGGGTACGTTGTCAGGTAGCTCTAGTCACTAGCATAGACACAAGTCCTCAGGGCGGACTGAAGCTCTATCAGCAATAGGGTCGTCCAGGGCCTTTACTTAGGGTAAGGTTCCGGACGGGGCCTCTCTTTTCAGGGCGATGACTCCGTATTTAGGAGGTCTTTAGGGTAATACTAGCCCCTATAGGGTGGTCTAGGGCCAGAGGTAGGGCCCGCCCTTGCTGTCTGTACCTGCTACAAGAACCGGTTGCTGGATCCTTCATAATAACATCTGATGACACCATGATCCGTCCCGAATCCAGCACCTGACTACTCCAAACGCGACTTCAAATGAATTTGCCTGGTCACTGGTAGGATTCATCCATATACTTACCTCACTAGGCTGCATTGGTTTGGTTTAAATCAAAAATAGTTTTTTTGAAGATCAATATTGTTTTGGTGGTTATCCACAGTTTTTATTATAATTCATTAAAAGTTATGTTTTATATCTACTACTGCCCCTATTTAGAATATTGCCTCCTTGCAGCTTACCAAGCATGGTGCAGTCCATTGGATTGCGGTTGTGCTTGGTATCGCAGCTCAGCCCCATTCACCTAAATGGGACTGAGCTTTGCCTAGCTGGCGAGATGACCAATGAGCGTGAAGTCACTGTCCTAGTGTAAGCTGTGAGAAGGCCACGCCAATCACCGGAACTCTGTGGCCTTTTCAAACAGCCGATCAGCAGGGGTCCCGGGTGTCAGGCCCCACTGATCACATAATAATGAACTATCCTGAAGATAGTCCATCAGTATAAAACACTTGGAAACCCCTTTAAAGTTTTTTTTTAGTACATTTTAAAAAATTCCAGTACAGTGGTCCCTCAAGATACAATATTAATTGGTTTCAGGAAGACCAGTGTATGTTGAAACCATTGTAAGTTGAGTAATCGGTTACAAAGCCCCAAAATGTCATCTAAGATAAGAGAAAATAAGGATTGAAGAAAAATAAGCAGATAACTATAACAGATAAGACAAGTCTTTACATATAACAGTCAGGAATAGCTGCTAGCTAGTAACTAATACAGCTATTTTACCAGAGAAGTGGCCTTGGTTGGTTGTATCTAGGTCTGAGGCATTGTTTGTTGTCTGGTTTCAACATACAATGGCCCAGAAAAGACCACTGTATGCTGGAACTATTGTATCCTGAGGCCATTGTATCTTGAGGGATCACTGTATACTGACCAAATTCAATAGTATTCTCTTGCCACCACTCCAAAGCCCCCAATGATTGTACTGTAAGTTGCAGTATTATGCAATGTCATGAGATCCACTGTGATCCAAAATCAAGTAGCCATGCTGAGCAATCATGGCACACTAATGCGCTTACTGCTGTTGCCATGACTGGCCTCCATGGTCTTGTGGTAGACATCACAGTGCACCTATTGTCATATTTTGTTGTGAATACAAGACCAGCACAGGGATCCAAGAAGGGCTGAGTATGTTGGTACTACTATTTCCAAGACTACTGATCCTCCATGATGCCCATACAATAAGCTGAGAGGTTTGCCATTATACATAACAATTATGAAGACCTTTTGCTGAAAGCTGAAAGATATTAAAGTGCAGTATGCGCCATATAATTGAATACCTTGAGGAAAAGAATAATATATACTGTAGCTTTGTTAATACGGTAATTGCCAATATTATATTCTATTCTGTGCAGTACCTTAGACCTTTTAACAGGTTTTTAGATAATTGTGCTTGAAAGGAATTTGTGGTGTCCCTGGTAAAGGGAACAGCTGGTGAAGGTCATTTTCAGAGAAGATTGTCAAAGCATTAGAGAAAGTTGTTCTAGACAACAACATATCCTTGTTATGAATGGTAACTCTTACTTTTAGCGTTCAGATTGCCAGGGGAATGCCCTAATGACAGGTAGCCAGAAACCTAGTTATATTCCTCTTGTGTTGGGACAAGAACCACATCTTTCTCCAATCATCTTTCCAGCTGGAGGTCTCTCCATGTAGCCTGCCTATCACTCTCCAATCTCCCTCTTATCTATCTTTGTATAACCTTAATGACTCTATACACATTAGTGATCCAGCCAAAAACAGTGGATTTGGATGATGCTAATGTGTATGGGTATCTCCCAACTCTCCCCAATGGTTGATGTGGAGGAGAGGAAGATTGAACAAAATGAAATTTTTTGCCCGATCCATTCATTCTTCAGGCTTTATGAGTGTAGGAGTCCCATGACATGAACAATTGTACCACAATGTGAATGAGGCCCTCCTTTATGTGATATACCGGTTGTATCGGAGTGCCTCATTCATGTAATTTTTGGCAGCACTTGGGCTTTCAGTACAAGTAAATATATGTTTCCTAACAATATTACCTCCAAAATTGATGATATTTTTGTTTTTGGGGGTATTCTTGTCATTCCGTAAAAGTAGCGTAATACTCGGACAGCATCGTTAACAGCAGCGACTTTGGAGTCCAAGATGCAACCAGACATCCTCCCCATGCTGTTCCCAAACCATTTCAGTGGTGTTTCCACCATTTTCTCACCTTTCCCTATGAACCAGACACCCTCCCCTCTGCAGAACAGAGGGTGCCCTGTCTTCTTCCATTGACTTCCATTATACTCGGGTGCTCGGCTGAGCACTCAAGCACCACCTAGTGTTCGGCCAGAGCACCCAAGCATCGCGGTGCTCGATCAACACTATTCTTTATCACTTAGCACAATGAAATGCAAAAACTTTCAAAAAAGTTAAAAATTTGCAGTTTAGCAGTTTTCTGTTTATGAAATCTATATCATATGTTTTAAGAAACTAATGATACTAAATTGCTCATTGGAAAAGATTCCACTGAAGAGAAAACCTTTTTTTCCCCTAACTAAAGCTTTGACGAGAATGATGAGATATAATATATAATGTATAAACCTTTGGCCAGATGGTGATGGTGAGATGTTGACAAGCACTCATTTTCGTTAATGATATGCTTTGACTACAGAAGATAACAAAGTTTATTTCTAAGCAATCTGTTAGAAAAACTGGAATGGAATAAAGTACATTGACCTCCAGATGTTCGGCTCTTTCTGTCATGATTTGCTCGTTGTTGTTGTTGTTATGGGGTTCTCGTGGATCAAATTACAAAAGGGGTTATTTGCCTATGTGATACCAATGGCCTGTGCCCAGTTTTCTACACTCTCCCTGGTGGGCACAGTTGTTGCGCTACTCATCCACTTCCCTGATCCCGTGCTCCAGCAGCCCAAACTACTGGCCTTCCTCTCCTTCTTCCTGGTGGACCCAGGCACTAAAGTAGCTCTTAAACATCCAGTGCACATGCAACCTTATCTTCCCCAGCCTATTTTTGGCCACATCTTGTGGAAGGGTGCCTGAACAATAGGTTCTAAACTGCTACCATCCTGCAAAGGGGAGCTGTTATAAACTTGTCTACCTGCATACCATCTTCTGCCTGTTTCCTGAATTTGACCATTCGCTGCCTGCCCTGACCTTGGTATATTACTGACTATGGCTCTTCTTGATCTCTCTGTGCTCTGTACCGATGACTCTTAATCTCCACGGGTCAACAGTCACTTGAACATAGACTACTCCGAGAGGTAGCAGCCTACCTTTGCTCATCTCTAAGGGTGCATTCACATCACCGTTAGGGCTTCCGTTCAGTCTTTCCGTTATAACATCGTTATAACGGAAAGAAACGGAATCCCTAGGACGGACATCAAAACGGACACCTTTAAGAGGCATTCCGTTTTGATCCGTCATAATAGAAACCTATGGCCCTGCATAACGGATCCGTCTGGATGCCGTTATGCTGGACGGAAAACAAAGTCCTGTCGACAGGACAGGACGGCAAAACACATACGGTCGTGTGAATGAAGCCTAAGTCAGTAGCTATACAGAATTTTTAATTACATGCAATTACAAAAGTATTCAGATCCAGGTGCTGGTTTGAAAACAGTAGAATATTTTTTGTGAGACAACGCCATTAAATATTACTGCATGATAAATATATTCCCAAATACCTTTCATTAGTTATAATGGCTCGTTTTGTCTAGGGAGCAATCATTAGGAGAAACAAAATGGCCGCCGTCCTATTAGTTCACAGAAAACCTCTCCTAATCACACAGGAGGACAAGTTACTTCACAGCACTGAGGTAAAGAACCGCTCCTAGCTGAATCTCTGTAGGAATTGAGTTCATGAGCAGATGTGGCTAATGAGCAGAAGCACTTGTATGCAGTCTCCATTACCACAGTCTGTCCTGTCCATCCTATCTGTATTTCATGTGTCCTGATGAACTCCATTCCCACAAAGATTTAGCTAAATATCATATTAAACTGTATTCAGGATCAGAATCCATGACAGTCAGAGCAGAGAGGAGGATGAGGCAGCTCTTTAGCAGTGTTATGAAGTAACTTGTCCTCTTGTGTGATGAGGACAGGTTTTGTGTGTACTAATATCAGTATCTGATCAGTGGGGATCCAACATCCAGGACCCCCACTGATCAGCTGTTTGAGAAGGCACCGGCACTCCCGTGAGCGCCGCAGCCTTCTCTCAACTTTTCCTAGGCCAGTGATGTCACGTTCATCGGTCATGTGGCCTAGGAGCGGCTCAGCTGAATGGGGCTGAGCGCGATACCAAGCATAGCCACTATACAAGGTACGGCGCTGTGCTTGGTAAGCAGGAAGAAGGTAGCGGAGCTCATAGGAGAGCCAGTACCTTCTCAAACAGCTGATCGGTGGGGGTCCTGGGTGTCGGACCCCCACCGATCAGATACTGATGACCTATCCAGAGGATAGGTCATCAGTAGTTAAATCCTGGAAAACCCCTTTAACGAGGTGAGAAACTCTTTTTACAGGCCATTCTATATAAAATAGTCCAAACAGTCACTTAAATTATCCACAAATAGTATCTGCCTTTTCCAACAGAAAGGTTTTATTCTGCAATACCGAGCTCACTTTGTGTTGTATTGTATTTTTAGATCTTATTGATTAGTGAAGCACAATTCGAGAGGAGAAGATGAGGGAATTTATCATGAGGGCAATATTTGAAGTCAGTTTTGCTTTCTGCATTGGTGTACTTTCCACTAAATATATGAAATGTTGAGGGTTGTTTGCTAAATACAGTGTGTCTTTGAAGCAGTTGGCAACCCCCCTTCCCCCCATTAATCCCCCCCACACACACACACACACACTTGACTTGTAAAGGGATGGTTATTTGCCTGATTCCTGGCGATGACTCCCTGCTCCTTCTTCTCTGGCCTATGATGCTCTGCTGTGCTACCCAGCTGTAAACACCCGATTTGATGTCACCTCCAGCCAGTCACTTGCAGTGGCATTTTGACTTGCTCCCTTTATGTCATGACATGTTGTCACATGATGCATGGGAATCGGGTCAGCCAATGACACTTTGGTTTAGAATCCCTATTCCAGTTTCTGTACACCCCCGCCCCCAACTAGAGTGAGCTAGTGTTTTATTCTTGTGACAAATCTGTAACTCCAGTTAACATAGCAAAATACATCCACTTTCCACACACTTTTCAATACTGGAGAGAGTGGTGTAAAAATACAAAGCCCCCAAATTTTTGCACAGGTAACCCCAAAAAGTCACATAAGCCCCATTTTTCAATATGTTAAAGCCAAACTTCTATCATACAGAACATGATAAATTCCCTCCTTCGGGTTTTCACAAGCTGTTATGCTTCCTGAACCTTGCTATGCCTTCCTTCCCTGCTTAAATGGCTTTGGTCTTCTGATAACCCGTAGTCTTCTTGATCAAATTAACCATCTAAAATCTTGACTCCTGATTCCTTTAGATGCTTGGCTTGTCTTCTGATGCTAATCTCAAAACTAAAGATGAGCGAATCTATTTGCTGTTTCGTAGATTTGTTAAGAATCCATGCAATTTTCCACTCTGAAGCAAATCCGGATATTTTCAGATTCGCTCCTTTCAATTCGAAAATGTTCTTCAAGCTTTGTACGCATTAGCTATGTACTTGTCCGATGAATTGTACGCTAATGCTAGATATAAGGTACTTTATACGCTGATGCGTACAAATTCAGTGAATTAGCGAACTTTTACTGTAATTTCGTTATTCATGCGGAAATAGGTGGCAAAAAGCCCGGGAAGAAAGCTGTCACCTGACCTAGTGGGAAGGGCTTGCTCTGATTGGCTCATAGGCTCGGTAAGCCAGTGACATCAGTTGTGCTGCTGAGACGAGAAGAAGCACTGTCTGTGAAGTTCTGAAATTTCTGAACTGAATTGTGGTGCAATTGTTCTGGGCATCCATAATACATATCAGGGCTAGTGCAGGGCCAGTGCAGGGCTAGTAATTAATCAGGCAGGGAGAGAGACAGGGAGATAGATAGGGAGATAGACAGGGAGATAGACAAAGACCAGCTGCAGGGTCACAGTCAAGTGAAAATGTCTGGCATGGAAAAGCAAAAGGGTTCCAGTTCCAGTCATACTTCGAGCTCCAAAAAAAAAGGAGAAGGTGGCACAGGGCAGAAGTGCCAAAGGACCTGTAGCCGGAGCTTCTACTTGTAGAATTCATAATAGTTGGCCACTGTTCCACCAGACTAACCCACCAAGGCCCAAAATTGTAGTGGAGGAGAAAGTGGATGAGGTAGTGGAGTGTATGGCACGCTCATCTCAGTCACAGCCGGATGATCTGCTGTCATCTGCTGATACAGTATCCATATGTAGCCAGAGGTCAGACTCAGAGCGTTCCTCCTGCTCCACCATTCCGCTCCAGCAAAGCCTATAGTCATGCATGCCTGCGTATTAAGCAATCACTAGACAATAGTACGCTGAGGATTTGTACGCAATTTATACGCTCATGCGTACGTGTTCACATAAGTAGCGTACTTTTAACAAGTGTATGTTCATTATTAGTGCACAAATGTTCGCAGAACACTACATAATAAAGTATGATTTGTACGCAGCTTTGGCCAAATAGATTCGTATCAAGTACGAATCTTTTAAAAAATTTGACGAACCTTTGGAGAAGCAAATTTTGGATGATTCGCTCATCTCTACTCAAAACCTTCTCTTAATTTACCCACTCCTTGCAGCTTTCACCATACCTTTGCTCTTGGCTTAGCTCACCCCCTGACATTATCAGCTGCCCCCATCCCTGCTAACTTTCTGACATTTCTGATGATCCACATTGAGACAGAACTGCTAATAGAAGTATTAGATTACACATGTCAATAGATGTCTATGAAGAGAGGAGGCAGGTGGAGAGAGTAGGAGTGTATTGTAACAGGAGAGAAAGTACAAGAGACTGCACCAGCTAAATAAGTATTTTCTAGATCAGCCCATGTGTTTTATTCACATCCATACAGTTCAGTACATCTCAATAATGTCCTCCATAATCCTGAGTGAGCGAGAGAAAGTTAAGAAAGAATTTTTTACTTGCTGTGTCTAGTGTATGTGAGTTGTTATGGAAGTAGGGGTGGAACCACTGTGTCAACCAACAGATTTGACTTTGGTCTAATCCTAAAGGCATTATTCTGGTAACCCCCGATATTCATCCTTTAACCCTCTATACAAGGATCTGGACTTTGCTGCAGGGGATTCCCCAGGCTGCTACCTCATGGAGTAGTCTCCGTGTGGTTGACAACTGACCCATGGCAGTCAGGCAAAACTATAGTGTTAGGGACAGGCCATGATCAGAGCTAGCAGAGAAAGTACTATATGGTAAATGGTCTGAGGTGAGAGCAGGCAGCGAAGGATCAAAGTCTAGTAAGCAGGCAGAGGTTGGTACATTGGCAAGCAAGCTAACAAACTAATTGCTCAGGCACTTTCCCAGAAAGAAGGCAGCAAGAAACGGGTCCAAGCCTCTGGGCAAGTGGAGCAGGGCAGCAGCGGCTCGTGGCTGCTGTATTACAGGAGTGCCGAGCTAGAGTGCTAGTGCAGATATAGCATACAGTTGAGAAAACTGCCAGATACTGTATAGGTCATATAATGTCCAGAAAAAGCAATATCAGCAGTAAATGCAAAGTTTGTTGAAAAGTTACAGTACGGTAACAACTCTTTAACAAAATTCAAGAAAAGGTAAGGCCTGACAGATCAGTACCTTTATGACCATGATCTGTGAATTCTTCTACAAGAGAGTCAAGGGTAAAGGCCATTTTTAGCTAGTGTCAATCTGACAAATCTGCTTGCTATCGTTAGTGGCAAACACTATGCAATGCTTCAACTTAGCATCACTTTGACTGATAAAATCAACTGTTTGTTAGAGATGTCAGTAGCAATTAATCCTAAAGTTCTGAAATAAGAAAAAGTGGCCCAAAAAGACATACTACTGGCAAAATGTTGTACTCATTTTTTTTGTATTGTGATCATGTTATCATGAGTAGTCGGCCAGGTTGATTTGACAATATTCCATAGTGGTCATCCTTCCCAGATCAACTCCATCCTTACCTGAATCCCATGGACCCACCTCTCTTTCCACCATTTTTCTGTACTTTCTTATTTATTTATTTTTTTACTCAATTTAATTGTTTTATTAATTCCTTTTCTGTTATTTCACAAATTACAGGAATGTTTATACGCATGAGAATTCTATTACTCGGTGGGGTCCTTCCGTTTATGAGTTTGGGGTAATGAGGCATTAGATAAAGCTCAATTAAATCCATGGTAATTTCTAAACACAGTTTTAAAGTCTATTTCTCCTTTAGAACCGTTTTTCACAGCTGGAAGAAAAGTCACAATGAAGGGGAAAAAAGATTATACTTTTTTGTAGAGTCGATTTCCTATAATAAAATAATTACTTGTGTGGGCAATGTATAATTTAGCAGAGAGAGCCTAATGACAAGGTGCCTATTGCTTTTCTATGGTTTGGATACTGACTTTATAGACTAAGCCATTAATTATATATATGTAAACTGTCAGAATTGTCTAGATTCGTGAGTTGTCTGTATCCTTTCCCGGGAAGAAAGAGAGAAGAAGGTAATACATTTTGTGCTGCGGTTTTCATCATCGAGATGTGGTTATAAGTCAGTTCTGTTACAGTTTCATTGAAAACTAATCTCCCCACTGCAAACAGTTTTCTGACAGCTGGCTGAGGGCTCCGTTGCTTTCCCAATACGCGGAATAACTTTATTTGGAATTTTCTATCCAAAGCAATTTGCCTACTCAGATAAGTAATTTTCTACTTAATCCAGTTTTTCTTTCCAAGAAATTACCTTGTCATCAATTCGAATGTCCCTGAAAGTCGACATTAAAATTTCAGGGCTGAGAATTCTCGCCAGTATCACATCCAGACCAAGAGTGTCTTCACTTTTTTTTTTCTCTACTTATATTAAAAATTAAAATGCTGAAAGTACTCCCAGGATATTCTTAAATTGGATTTTGCTGCTGCCAGATCAGCCTTTGCTGTTGGGCCGCAGTCTCGAAATTATAATGTGTAAATTTATGAAAGGAGATGAGAAATAAATGTTTCGAAACAGCCTGGTCTTATGACCGCCATTTGCAGGTGACATGTTCAGGGTCAGGAATGCCAGACTCAAGATTGAAGCTTAGTATGGATTTTATTTAATTGTGTAATTGTTAATAGAAAGTGTTTTGAAAGTGCTAACTATTGGATCTGTAGTGCTCTGACCACTGTGGAAACTCTCACTCGAGTGTTTTAATGCCTCCCAATGGGCTCTAACAGGTGGAATCATCAATGTCAACCACTGCTCTTTGCCAACATGGTGGTCCAGGTGGGGAGGGTTAGAAGACTTAGGCTTTGTTCACATCAACGTTCAGCCTTTCCCTTCTCCTGCTCTGTTTAGGAGCAGGAGAACGGAAAGGATGGAATCAGCACATAACCAAGCCGAACGGAGCCTAAGGACCCCATAGACTATGATGAGGTCTGTTAGGTTTCCGCTCAGAAGATGATTTTGTAGCGGAGAAAAAAGTTGTGCATGCAGGACTTCAAAAATCTTCCTCTGAGCGGAAACCTAACGGACCCAGTTATAGTCTATGGGGTTCCTTGTCTCTGTTTGGCTCAGTTATATGCTGAATCCGTCCTTTCCGTTCTCCTGCTACTAAATGGAGCAGGAGAATGGAAAGGCTGAATGGTGATGTGAACAAAGACTTAAAGAGGACCTGTCACCTGTTGGAAAACAATTGTCCTCACCCCCATAAATGGGCTGCTGTTACTTTTTATGTGGAAGGGCCCTCAGTTCCCAAGACATGGCCTCTGGCCCTACATGTAAATGGCTGTAGTATGCCACGGGGTCATTCCCACAACCTTCTCTACTGAGGCAGAACGTACTTCATAAATTTGATAGTGTCCAGTAAACACAGTGTCAGAGTGCCATTTTCCTAGCTGAAGTTAGTGTGCATGGTCTAGCAAGATAAGGCATGCGTTGTGAGATCACTGGCGCAGCATTCACAGGTGTTGCCAGGAGTCAGACCCCCACTGATCAGATATAGATAACCGATCCTGAGGATTCATCATCTATATTGTACTTCCAGATAACCCCTTTAAGTTCTAATTGTTGACCTCAACTTATCTTTCATTTATCTCCTCATTTATCAACCATCCTGTGCTGTAGATGGTTGATAATTAACAATTTTTTTCCATCTCATAAAGTGATGACCTATCGCTGGGATATGCCCACACTATCTGAGTGATTCGGGTCTAACTGCTAAGGAATTTTTGAATGATAGATTTTATTATAAAATGAACGCAATTAACATGCATAGACATTCAACATACATTTCACATCTTCATATCTCGGATGAATCATGTTCAGTGAAAACCATAACGGGCCATTAAAAATTTCAAATGTCAGAGAATTATCCTGTTATTAAGGATCTCAATAACCTGGTGCGATGACACTTGTGCTAATTTTAATCTTCGATTACTTTGATCCTCTATTGTCTGGTCGAATTAATAATTTTAAGGAATCGCCCCAAGGAAATGCATTACCGCCATGTTCCATATTCCTCAGAGCTACAGTGTATACAGTATCATAGTGTCAACGCCCAAGAAGGACACTCACAGGCACAGGTCTTTAGTCCTAGCTTTTTAACCATCAACACCGACTACTACCAGATAATCAGATGATAGTAAAATACTAGTAATCAAGGGATATTTTTTAATTGTAGTTTTCATTAAGATCACTTAGTTGTCCTCAAAATAATTAACTTTTTTTTTAAATAGAGAATTTCTTGATTAATTATGTTTCTTGCTGGAAAAGATAGGAGTCACCATTTCATCTGCTTGGGTTGTTGTCCAGCTATCACAAATTCCTGAAGGTAAATCAGTTAATAGAAAGAGTTATTCCACACAAACTAGAAATATGAGTTTTTAATGGGCCCTTAAAGTGGTTCTCTTAGACAGCGAGGCATGATGTGGGGGTTAAAAAACAACAAGACCCACCTCAACGTCTCTCCCGTTCCTGCTCCAAACTACCTTCTCCTCTTCTGGACCATAAGCATGTCACTAATGTTGGTTAATCAGTGGCTCACGTGGTGATGTTTGCAGGCGTGGCACATGACCATTGACATTGCTGAGGACATTAATTTGGTGGCAGCATTCTTCTTGTCCAGTAGTTACCCGAACATGTGGAGAGTGCAGCTCGAAGCTGGAGCCGGTGACCACTACAACCTGACTGTCCATATGAACAGGGGTTACCAGTCTTATTGAAGTCCTTTGATCTCCTCACCCACATGGCCTTGCCTCCCTCAACTTCCAC
Organism: Rhinella marina; assembly: GCA_900303285.1. NCBI lineage: Eukaryota > Metazoa > Chordata > Amphibia > Anura > Bufonidae > Rhinella > Rhinella marina. The sequence continues at coordinate 219,808 of ONZH01007639.1, read as the reverse complement.
ATTTTCTGCCATTTCCTACTTCACGTGATGCCTCATCCATTGCCTCAAAGCCATGTCATCGGTTCTGCTCCACATGCTCTTTACTCTACAGAATACACAGCTTGTAGCAGGTTCATTAAGATTCACCAAGTGCCACCAGTAAAGGTACTGGATTAGGAAATGCACGGAGGAAACTGAACTTTAAAAATAAAAAGACAAACCAACTGGGAGAATCAGGAGAATTACCCCCAAACCAGTTAGATATGAATCAATGAGGTATGACTTTATAGATTTTCCATGAAAGAACCCAAGAAATCTAAGTGACAACCCATTTGTAAACTTCCATGAAGGCCATATTGGTTGTCATCCAGCTCTCTCAGATACATATAGAGCTGATACCTTAATAACTATTTGTTTATGTGTTTAGGGGGTTTCTTCAGACGAAGAACCCTTTTTAAATTGAAGATGGCCCAATGATTAGCTGACCACCAAAGGCCCAACTTTGGTTAGGGAAATGTAGAATTGCACACTGACCATTAAATTTATTAGTTGATCATGTACAGGGTCCATCAGAAAGAAAGATACTCTTTGGAAGCTGCTCTTTGCTCTGGCTCATAGATGGACAGTCCTTAGTGGAGGACCCTCCCCTTGTGATGTCATAATGTAACATATGAGAAATAACATCCTTATAAAGCATATGGAAAGGCGTGTCATCATGAAGTAATGTAATGTAATTTATAAAGGAAGCTTTCTTTGAACACTGCATAAGGAGCTTTGTAGTCCAGCATATACAGTGGGTTGGAAGCATATTGCTTTAATTTCTGGGCTTTGGAATTGATCGCATTCCTAGACAGAGCAATCCACAACAGTCAGCTTTGCCAGAAGAGGATTCAGAGCTGCTCATCGTCAATCCTTTAATTAACTTTAATTAAGAATTTTGACTAATTCCAAGGTTTAATACTCATGAACGACCAGTCTTATCCCACATCCACTTTCTGCTAGCCTGTGATTTGTGAATCTTGTCAACTTGCCTGCCAACACTTATGTTAACACCAGTCTCTCAATCCCCTGCCTTCAATGAAAACATTGTTATCACAACAGACGGCACTGGAAAAAATGTGCTTCAACATCTCGGCAAGGAATATTTACTGAAGGAGACGCACAGAAGGAGGCCTTCCCTTACCGGTTTTATACTCTACGCCTCTAGATTTGCTGTATCTTTGGGCTCTGTGTTCTTTTTTAAATTGTTCATGTTGATGTCTTTGTAAAATTGCTGAAGTACATACCGTATTTTTCGCTCTATAAGATGCACTTTTTTCCCCTGAAGTGGGGGGAGGGGGTGAATAATAATGAGTGCTTCTATTATGGAAGCACTCATTAATTCAGGAAGACTGGGAAGTGGTGAATGCAGTGCACCCTGGGCTCTGTACTCACCACTTTCTGGTCTTCCTCAGCAACTCACGGTGCTGTCACAGCTGCACAATGTGAGGACATTGGCACTCTGTAACCTCACTCTATGAGGCGTTGGGTCATAGCATAGCATGGCGGGAAGACCAGGAAGAGTGCTGGGTCTCAGAGGCAGCGTTGGTGGTGGAGTCTGGAGCAGGAGATGCACTTTATGTACTTTTTTCTCTGATCTGAGGTCTTCTTCACATGTGGGACTTATTAACATGAAGGTCTGAGCTGAGGTCTGATTGGGGGACTTATTAGCATGGAAGTCTTTTATGAGGTTTGATTGGGGTGTCTCATAAACATTATTGGTCTGATATGAGGTCTTATTGGAAATATTATAAAAGTTGGGCATCAGACCTAAGGATTGATTGGGGGTCTAATCTGAAGTCTGAATAGAGGCCTTATTAACATTGGATGTCTAATCTGATGTCTGATTGGGGTTCTTATTAACATCTAGGGTCTGTTCTGAGGTCTGATTAACATTGGTGATCTGATTGGGGCTCTTACTTGAGGATTGATTAACATTGGGGGTCTTATTGGTGGTCTGAGCTGAGGTTTGATTAACATTTGAAGTCTGAGTTGAGGTCTGTTGAAAAGAAAAATATGTTTTTTCTTATTTTCCTCCTCTAAAACTTAGGTGCCTCTTATAAGCAAGTAAGTCTTACAGGACAAAAAATATGGTAATAGACAACTTAGAACAATCTAAAAATGTCCTTCTTTGAAGTTCTGGAGCCCTACTACTAGTAACACCTATCCTTCACCAGCACATAACAGTATGTGCAATGGCATTATAATGAGTAGGATCTACTGTATACACAGATGTGTCTATCCTTACTGCTTTTTGAATTTGGCTGGATATTCTACTTGAAAACAAAACACAATATAAAAGCGAAAATCTCAAAGGTTACAATCCATAACACAACCACTAGGTGGACATACATAGATTTACATAGGATAGATATCTCATGACAGAATATCTCAAAATTATGTTTTTTTTAAGAAAAAGTTAGTCATGTCATCCGACACATCCCTGAAAATGTTGAGCCAAGAGGAAAGGTAAGGAAGGACACATCTGTACCATACAGTAGAAAAAACTCCATATCATGCCACCCACCCCCATACTGGTCAGGACAACTTGACATGTGTTGGCTAATTCCTACCACAATACTATATTTTGTAGAAGAGAAAGGTGGCATTACTAGACATGAGCTAATAGAGTCTATGGTATCAAAATTTGAACCGAAATTTTCACAAAAATTTGAATTCTATAAAGTTATAAGATTCTAATTTGGGAGAATTTTTGGAGAGAAGAGAGAGAACAAAAAAGCCATCTCCAGCTTTTTTTTTTATTATTTAAAAAAAACCTTTATTTGACTATAAACAACATACAAATGTACAAAAGCGTACAACACATAAGAACATCCTGCTGCTTAACGTAAACAACATCAGACATGATCAAGGTACATATAAAAAAAAAAAATATATATATATATATATATATATATATATCATCCTTACATTAAAGAAATATATTCAAGGCCTCCATCTTAACCCCTTGCTGCCCAGACCACATTTAATAACATAATCAACTTTGCGTTGAGGGTAATCGCAATTTCCCGAGAGTGCCCTTTAATTGTTCCGTGAGATACCACTGTGTGAGGGTGAAAGGTCTCATTACTGACTCAATCTCTGCTACAGAAAGTAGCTGCGTGATAAATTTGCACCACTTCGAAAAAAACCTTGTAATGTTCACTTCCTTATGGCGCTCTGCCTCTTTACGTTCCAAAGCCAGAAGATCTTTCAAGCCTTGTATGATTCGGTCTTTGGAAGGTACATGTGGCTGTAGCCAGCACTGCAAAAGGCATCTTTTTGTCACCAGACAAATCGCATGGAACAACACAGGGAGTTTTCTCTCTCTAGGTCCCCCAGCACCCACTTCTTCCCAATAGTGAAAGAGATATATCATTGGCTGTAATGGAATTTTGATATTCCAGACATCGGTTATCACTTGAGCTACTTGTTTCCACAGATGGGCCGATTGTGGGCAGCTCCATAAACCATGGAAAAGATCTGTTTTAGGAGTCGCACATTTAGGGCAGCTAGTCAATCTGTCGGGTCTATTGGGCGATGGTGGCAGATTAAAAGCATATATGGCATTATGCATTATTCTAAAATGTGTGTCTCTCCAGGACTCATTGAGTACAGTTCTTCTCACCGCTCCCCATCCTACCAAAAGTTTTTCCTCAGCCTCTCTATCTTCTAAGATCTATGCCCAAACCCTAAAGGACAGTGGGGGTGAGCTATCTCCCAAAGCCTCTCTCACCTGGAAATTGAGCCAAGAGATTGACTGCGGACCAGAGATACGCAAAAGAATCTTGTCAAATCTGTTTTGAGATATTTCCTGCGATAAGTCAGACAGTCTATCTGACAAAAATCTTTTAACCTGAGCATATTGGATGCATTGAAAAGATTGTAAGTCATACTTGTCCTTGAGCTCCTGAAAAGACAACCATCTTCTCTCTGAAGCATGCATCACATGTTGAGCTGTCAATATTCCCTTCTCTCGCCAATATCTAAATAAATGATTATGTCTACCATGTTCAAACTCTGGGTGTTTCCATAGTGGCAGATGCTTGGAGACCCTAAAACACAATTTAAACTCTTTTCTAAGGGCTTTCCAGGACGCCCACGTGTGGCTAAACAGAGCCGACTGTTTTAAATGAATGGGCATATCACTCAGCCTGGTATGTAGCAGTGCGCATGGATCCCAAGGGGAGCAGAGGCCCCTCTCCAGAACATAGTCTGAATGATAACTAGTTTTTCTCACCCAGTCTATGATATGGCGAAATATGCAGGATAGATTATACAGGCGTATATTCGGCAGATTCATACCTCCCTTCACCCTTAAAGCCATAAGTTTTTTGATCCCTATTCTTGGGCGTCTTCCCTGCCAGAGAAAGTTGGAAAGTTCCCCATGAAGCCTGGATATATCTAAATGCTTGATGAGCAGAGGTAGAGTCTGCAGGGGATATAAGAGCCTAGAGAAGCTCATCATTTTAAACATATGAATCCTACCTAACAGGGACACTGGAAGGTTATGCCATTTTTTCAGATCATAGATTATTTTGTGAATTAAGGGGGTATAATTCAGCGCATATAGTGTATCTGGTGAGGCCCCAATTTTGATTCCTAGATACTTTATGTAGTGCCTGGCTATGGGTATCTGACATAGGGATGGCTGGATTAGACCAAAACCCCCCCGCTTCAGACACAACACACCACATTTTGAAATATTTAGCTTAAAGCCGGAAAATCTCCAAAAACGAGTTATTTCGTCTAGTACAATTTGAAGCTCCATTTGAGGTTTATTCATGAACAAAAGAACATCGTCAGCGAAAAAAGCTGCTTTCAGTTCCACCTGCCCTACCTTAATCCCCTCATATTCCTGAAATCCAATAAAAAATCTCACCAGAGGTTCAATTGCTAGATTAAATAACAAGGGAGATAAGGGACAGACCTTGTCTGGTACCTCTGTATAATGCAAAAGGACCAGACAAAAAGCCCGGAATGCCAATTTTGGCTTGTGGGTTAGTATATATGTGTTTTGTATGTATGTCCGAAATGGGCCCGCTAGCCCCAGTATCTCCAGCTTTTTATAGCAATTGAAGCACTTTCAATTATGGGTGAATCGATTCAGGTCCAAATCAAGTTAGATGCATAATTCGGTTGAATCGGACCCAAATTGAGTTTTTGACATTATCCTTTGCCATTTCTTCTCACTTTGTTGGCAACATGATTGCGATGAGGCAATGCTCTGTGAAATATAACCCATTGGTAAGAAGTCTTGTTCTGAGGTGGGTTGCTACCAACTTATAGGTTTCACCACGTCTGTAAATTTTGGCCCTTCTGCACGTTCATGTCATGAATGCTAAGAGGTTGTCAGCCATTATTCGATAGTAGTGCAAGTGACCGCAGAATCTCTGTCTGCAATTAATACCTTATAAAGCAAATATTATGTCATCACCTCTGCATTGCCCTATTTTTTTCTGCTATTTAACAAACAATTTTTAAGAGCTCCATGGGTCCAACTCCTTATACAATTGGTACCCTACCGGATTCAAGCTTCCATCACTATTACATGGGAATACTGGAGATAGATGAGCCCTTTATTACCATAGAGATAAAATGGTATGTACTGCTGCTCCCATAAAACAGGGGACACCAGACCATTGTTCTTGTGATTGGTAGGGGTCCCAGGTTACCTCACCATTCTAATACATATTTCATATTAAGGGGTTAGCTTTTTCTAACCAGAAAACTCCTTTAAGTCCCAGTAACCCCTTTAAGGGAATTGTCTCATGAAGATAGCCTCTTTTTAAAATCAAGTCAAGTTCCGACTTTAATACCCACCAGCATTCTACCTTTATTGCCGAGTTCTACATGTAGCCATATATAATCCCTGTAGGGGCTACTGCTTGGATGCAGCCGCTTCATTAGGGACCCCTCCAAATGCCCTCATAGAGAGAACCCCTTTAACGGTATACATTATGGGCAAATCCATGTTGAAAACACCTTGTCTGCTCTATTAAAGGGTTATTTCCATCTGAAACAATGGGGGCATATCACTAGGATATGCCCCCATTGTCTAATAGGTGCGGGTCCCACTGCTGGGAGCTGCACCTATAATGAGAACGGAGCGGGAGCGCTCCCATTCATTTCTATGGGGTTGCCGAAAATAGCAGGTGCAGCATTCCCCGCTCCGTTCTCAATATAGTCGCAGGTGGGACCCGCACCTATTAGACAATGGGGGCATATCCTACCGATATGCCCCCATTGTATAAGATGAGAATACCCCTTTAACAATATCAATAAAAATTTATCACCACATAACATCCTCCAAAAACACACAAATAGTTTCATAAACTACATAATAACCAAAAAAAGCCATCTCCCTCAAAGTCCATACTCTGACAAGTCTATTACATATCACATGGGCCTAAATGTGATAAAGTGAACACGAACAATAGAATGGCTGCACCTCAAAGTTAATCACTTTAATGAATCGGAACACGTAATTAAAAAGTATCCACGTGGGACTGATTAAGTGAGCGTCAGCGTACAGGAACAATAAGTAGGAAATCAATGATTAGTATAACAATCTCCTCTGGGAACAGTACAAGCTGGATATGAGAGAGAGCAGAACACACGGCAGGCTCCTCGGCAACGTTGGCTTCGCACATCGAGGCAGATGACATCTTGCTACATTTACGCTACAAATGTAATGCTAAGATAGTCCCGATATTCAAGTGCATCAGTTAAAAGCGGACTGGCCTCTGTGGACAATCGTTAGACGTGCCCCCCCCCAAAAAAAAAGAAATGGAGCATTACATGGCACCCATTGATATCAATGAACTGTCTGTGTAATGCTTGAATATATTGTGTCCATAGTAACATCGTTTATAAGGCTGAAAAAAGACATCTGTCCATCCAGTTCGGCCTGTTATCCTGCAAGTTGATCCAGAGGAAGGCAAAAAACCCCTGTGAGGTAGAAGCTAATTTTCCCCACTTTAGGGGAAAAAAATTCCTTCCCGAGAGAAAGATGGAGAGAATTGTTGTAGCAATTTTATCTTCCTAGCACGATAGTTGATGGAGGTGAGAATGGGATCCTCTTCTGTTACCAGGGGCGTAACTACCATAGCGGCAGACCATGCAACTGCTATGGGGCCCAGGGCAAGAGGGGCCCAGTCTTAGTTGGGATTATCTCCTCTTCTACTGGAGGTGAAAACTTGGTCAGGACTCTACCCTCTAAAGGAACAACTTTTAGCAAATGAAAAAAATGGCCCAAGGGTCATTGAAAGGGGTTTAGGCAGAAACCCTTCTGTCCTGTGTGGGGGGCCTGGTTTCATCCTTGCTATGGGGCCCTTACGTCTCTATGTACACTACTGTCTGTTACCTTGTTCAGTCTGAGACATTTATGCTTAATGATAAGCTATGCCTTAAATGTTAGATAAGACCCACTCTTATCTCACAAATTGATCCCCGAAGTGGAGAGCACACAGCCCATGCACATCATCCTCTTCCTTCATTGCTATGGAACTTTCAATATTAGCCAAGCAAGCCTACTCAGCGATTTTCCGAAGTCCCATAGCAGTCAATGGAGTGCAAGTGTAGCCACTCATCCACTTACCGATATGGGAAAAATAACTGAGGCAGCACTTAGTTATTTTTGGAAGTCATAGTGGTGAATGGAAAGTGGCTCCAAATGTGCAGTTTGCTTTCCTCTGATTAGGAGACCCCGAAATATGTGCAGGACTCACCTCTGGGACTCACACCCGACATTTATGGCATAACCTGTCAGAGATGGGACCCTTTGAGGCTGGTTTCACCTGTGGCTTTTTTTGTAAAAAAAAAATTGCATATCTTTGTAAAGTTTTAATACCATTTTTATGGCACATTTTCTTGGCTGCAATTTATATAGTATCTCATTCTACATCCAGCATTTTTTTTTCTGTACAGCTGTTGGCAGCTTCAATGATTCAGTCCATAGGCCTTATATCTGAACTCCTGACAGCTCATAAGCACTGACAGTGTCTTGAAAAAGTATTCATACCCATTGAACTTTTCCACATTTTTTTCATGTTACACCCACAAACTCAAATGCATTAATTAGGATTTTATGTGATAGATCAACACAAAGTTGCAAGTATGAGTGAAATGAAAAGAAAATAATACATGGTTTTCAAAATTTTTGGAAAGTTCCCCTCTGAGTTATTACTGTTTAGGACCACCTTTCGCTGCAATTACAGCTGCAAGTCTTTTGGGATATGTCTCTATCAGCCCTGTGCAATTTCACAGACAGATTATCAATGGGATTTAGGTCTGGACTGTGACTGGGCCATTCTAACACATGAAGATGCTTTTGTATATACCATTCCATTGTAATTCTGGCTGGATGTTGAGGGTTGTTGTCCTGCTGGAAGGTGAACCTCCGCTCCACTCTCAAGTCTTTTGCAGCTTCTACCAGGTTTTCCTCCAGGATTGCCCTGTATTTAGCTCCATCCATCTTCCTATCAACTCTGACCAGCCTTCCCTGTCCCTGATGAAGAAAAGCCTCCCCACAGCACGATGCTGCCACCACTATGTTTCACGGTGGGGATGGTGTGTTCAGGGTGATGTGCAGTCTTAGTTTTCTGCCTCAGATAATTCTTTGCATTTAGGCCAAAAAAGTTCATCTTTGGTCTCATCTGACCATTTTGTCTCCTACATGGCTTGTGGCAGACTGCAAATGGGACTTCTTATGGCTTGCTTTCAAAAATGTCTTTCTTCTTGCTACTCTTCCATAAAGGCTAGATTTGTGGAGTACATGACTAATAATTGTCCTATAGATAGATTCTCCTACCTGAGTTGTGGATCTCTGCAGCTTCTCCAGAGTGAACATGGGCCATCAGGCTGCTTCTCTAATTAATTCTCTTCTCCCCTGGGCCATCATTTTAGGTGGACGGCCATGTCTTGGTAGATTTGCAGTTATGCCATACTCCATTTTCGGATGATGAATTGAACAGTGCTCCGTGAGATGCTCAGCGTTTGGGATATTTTTTTTTAACCTAACCCTGCTTTATACTTCTCCACAATTTTATCCCTGAGTTGTCTGGTGTGTTCCTTCATTTTCATGATGACACTTTTCTCAGAGCTGTTCTAATAAAAGGTTATCACCGTTAAAGAGTTGCATGCAGATGCTTTGCTGACTTAGATATTATTTATCAAACACTTTCAGGCCTGTTGAATTTGGATAGCAACATTACAATCTGTGGTGTGAAATGCTTATTTTTATTTTTTTTATTTTTCCTTTTGGAAGGAAAACTGATATACATGTCACTTTTCCTGTGGAGTGTTATGTGTTGTCAGACCTGCAGAATCCTGAAAAATCTGACTCTAACTTGAATTTTTTGAAGAATTAACGTAGTACACAGAAATGACAGAATTGATTTGGTCATTCCATACAGTGCAATTACATCACAGAGAGAAGGACGAGCAAATCAAATTTGCAAACAAAATTCAATTTGTGTAGAGAGAGAATAAATAGGCCAACCAACACTGATAAAGAGATGTGTAAATTTGTTTTCCTTCCAAAATGAAAAGAGAAAAAATAAATGTCTCACACAACCAAATGTAACATAGCTATCAAAAGTCAACTACCAATGTACACTACCATTCAACAGTTTAGGGTCACTTAGAAATTTCCTTATTTTTGAAAGAAAGCACAGTTTTTTTCGATGAAGATAACATTAAATTAATCAGAAATACACTCTATACATTGTTAATGTGGTAAATGACTATTCTAGCTGCAAACGTCTGGTTTTTAATGCAATATCTACATAGGTGTATAGAGGCCCATTTCCAGCAACCATCACTCCAGTGTTCTAATGGTACATTGTGTTTGCTAACTGTGTAAGAAGGCTAATGGATGTTTAGAAAACCCTTGAAAACCCTTGTGCAAGTATGTTAGCACAGCTGGTTAGAGAAGCTATAAAACTGACCTTCCTTTCAGCCAGTTGAGAATCTGGAGCATTACATTTGTGGGTTTGATTAAACTCTCAAAATGGCCAGAAAAAGAGAACTTTCATGTGAAACTTGACAGTCTATTCTTGTTATTAGAAATGAAGGCTATTCCATGTGAGAAATTGCCAAGAAACTGAAGATTTCCTACAACAATGTGTACTACTCCGTTCACAGCACAAAATGGCTCTAACCAAAGTAGAAAGAGAAGTGGGAGGCCCCGCTGCACAACTGAGCAACAAGACAAGTACATTAGAGTCATAGATGCCTCACAGGTCCTCAACTGGCAGCTTCATTAAATAGTACCCGCAAAACGCCAGTGTCAACGTCTACAGTAAAGAGGCGACTCTGGGATGCTGGCCTTCAGGGCAGAGTAGCAAAGAAAAAGCCATATCTGAGACTGGCTAATAAAAGGAAAATATTAATATGGCCAAAAGAACACAGACATTGGACAGAGGAAGATTGGAAAAAAGTGTTATGGACAGACAAATCAAAGTTTGAGGTGTTTGGATCACACAGAAGAACATTTGTGAGATGATGCTGGAAGAGTGCCTGATGCCATCTGTCAAGCATGGTGGAGGTAATGTGATGGTCTGGGGTTGCTTTGGTGCTGGTAAAGTGGGAGATTTGTACAAGGTAAAAGGGATTTTGAATAAGGAAGGCTATCACTCCCTTTTGCAACGCCATACCATACCCTGTGGACAGTGCTTAATTAGAGCCAAATTCCTCCTACAACAGGACAATGACCCAAAGCACACCTCCAAATTATGCAAGAACTGTTTAGGAAGAAGCAGACAGCTGGTATTCTATCTGTAATGGAGTGGTTAGCGCAGTCACCAGATCTCAACCCCATTGAGCTGTTGTGGGAGCAGCTTGACTGTATGGTACGCAAAAAGTGCCCATCAAGCCAATCCAACTTGTGGGAGGGGCTTCTGGAAGCATGGGGTGAAATCTCTCCAGATTACCTGAGCAAATTAACAGCTAGAATGCCAAAGGTCTGCAATGCTGGAATTGCTGCAAATGGAGCATTCTTTAACGAAAGCAAAGTTTGAAGGAGAAAATTATTATTTAAAATAAAAATCATTATTTCTAATCTTGTCAATGTCTTGACTATATTTTCTATTCATTTTGCAACTCATTTGATAAATAAAAGTGTGAGTTTTCATGGAAAACACAAAATTGTCTGGGCGACCCCAAATTTTTGAAAGGTAGTGTATATGTAGAGTACACTGATCAGGAGGGCACAGAAGCATGGGCAGCCAGGCCGATGCTGTATCCACTAGTATCACTGAAAATTCTTCTCCCTCTCTCAACCCATTAGCATCCTTCAATACGATCACAAGTTGCCATGAAGGTGCTAATATTTGCCATGGCAGCCAGAAACCTTAAAAAAGACCTCCAGCCCTGCGAGCAATGGAAGCCTATGAGGTCCTGCCCCAGACTGCATCTCATAGGCAACTGCCGGTGTGAAACCCGCAGGTTGAATGTAGCATAATACAGAATGATTGAACCACCAATCAGATCTTCAAAAGTTGAAGTCCCATAGTGACGAAAATAAAAAAATTAAAAAAAATAATAATGTGGGAAAACAGTGTTGTATAAAGATTAAAAAATTAAAGTTTGAAGTAAAAGAGTGGCCCTTTTCACCTATCAAGCCATTTACTAAAATAATAAAAAAATAGACATATATGGCATCATCACGAAACCTGCAGCGTACCCAAACAGCAGTTTACATCCACATTTATGGTATTTTAGTACCCAGTAGAACTCACCTAATAATTTAAGGGGCGTGTTGTGTCTCAGATGGCACAAGCTGGGCACAGCATATTAGGCAATCGAGTGTCAAATCTGTCAAAAATTTTTAATTTAGCACAGTCACCTGCTCATTAATTTCTGCAAAATACCTGTGGTGTCAAATCACTCATTCCACCTTTTACTAAATACCTTAAGGGGTGTAATTTTCAAATTAGGGTCACTTAATGGGTATTTTCACTGTACGGGGGCCCTCAGGGGCTCTGCAAATGTGATGTAAGTGCCCAAAAACCATTCCAGCAAAATCTGCTCTCCAAATGGAGCCAAATGGTGCTCCATCCCTTCTGAGCCCTGTGGTGTGCCCATACTGCAGCTTATGTGTACATTTATGGCATTTCTATACCTTGTACAACCTGCCTATGAGTTCTGTAGAGCAAGTGTCAGATGACACAATGGACACAACATTTCGGGCGCTTTCATGCCATATGTGTGGAAAAATTGCAATCTTCACTTTGCATCATCTATCAGTAATTTTTGCAAAACACCTGTGAGGTCAAAATGTTCACTACACCCCTTGGTAAATTTTGTAAGGAGTGTGGTTTCTAAAATAAGGTCACTTCTTGGTTCTGTTTCATCTCAGAGCTTCTGCAGTTGTCGGCCAGTGCTGTAGAAATCCCAAACTAGGGCTCAAAAGCACGTGCTCTTTCTCTTCTGAACCCTGCAGTGTACCTATACTGCAGTTTATGACCACATAAAGTGTACCTTGCCTCCTACTAATACTTGTAAAATTGAAACATTTGAGTTAAAAAAAACAACTACATATTAATTGAAATAAAATGAAAATTGTTTATTTCATGTCCAAGTTTAAAAATTTCTATGACAGACTTATGGGTCAAACCAATCACTATAGCCCTAGGTGAATTGTTTGAAGGGTTTACTGTAGTTTCCAAAAACGTTTCCAAAATGGAGTAACTTTTTGGGGTTTTTACACAATACGGGTACATCAGTTTCTCTGCAAATGTGACATGGCATCCGAGAACCATTCCAGTGAATGCTCCTTCCCTTCTGTATTGTGTGAATGAAGCTTTAATGGGGTTGTGTGAAGTAGTAAACATATGCCCTATTCACTCAGTAGCAGAATGGTTGAGGGGATCCCTACCCATCACGAGAACAACGTTCTTGTGTCCCTCTAAGAATGAAGTGACAATTATGGTTACTTGTGCTCCATTCAGCTCGATAGGACAGGCAAATATTGACAAGTGCTGGACTCAGCTGTCTCCAACAGCTCCACCCAGATAAATGGGGTGGCAGTGTGCAAGTTCAACCACAGCTCTATTCAAATGGTTGGATATATAGGACCCCCATTCTCGTGATCGATACAGGATGAGTTTATATTTGGCACAGACTCTTTAATGACAATGATCAGGTGGTGAAAGGCTGGCTTTTACGTGTTGCCTTACACCATTGGGTTCTTATACATCCATGTCAATATCTGCATGGAGATTGTCGGTTCCCCTTTTTTTGGTTTCTTTCAAAATGAAACCAGTAACTAGAATATCTCAATAAAACTTGAACTAGGGGGTGTGTACACATAAAATATAGAAAATAGGGAATCCCACCTGGAAAATCACAGATTCTACATCAAATGGGTTGTGCCTTGGGGTAAACATACCATAAATTCCATAGGTGCAACCGGTGCAGCTGCTCAGGTGCCCAGTAGTTAAAGGGGAACCCTGTAACCTTAAAGGGGTTTTTTAAAACTTTACTACTGAAAACCTATTCTCTGGATAGGTCATCAATATCTGATCAGTAGGGGTCTGACTCCCAGGAGCCCCGGAGAACAGCTGGGGTTCACAGTACAGTAGCTCAGCGGGCTTCTTGCAGCATTCCCTAGGCCATGTGATGTCTTGTTCATCAGTCACATGGCCTAAATGCAGCTCAGCCCCATTGAAGTAAAAGGGGATGAGCTGAGATACCAAGCACAGCCACTATATAATGTATGGTGCTGTGCTTCGTCAGCTGAGAGAAGGCTGCAGGGCTTTTAAGAGCCCCAATGCCTTCCTAAACAGCTGATTGATGGGGGTCCCGGCTGTTGGACCCCCAAGATCAGATACAGAGGATAGGTCTTCAGTAGTAAAACCTTTTAAGTCCTCTTTCACACAAGTTTTCCATCCAGATGCAATGCATGTTGGGATCAGATAGTTTCTGGACTGAATCCTGGTCATATACTTCACTGAGTATATGCACATGAGCATTGTTAATTACTGACCATTAGTGATGAGTGAGCATGCTCGCTGTTTGGCCGAGCATGCTGGCGCTCGGGTCCTCTCGGTGTTCGACCGAACACCGGGTGTACTCAAATGCCATGCTCGAGTCCCCTCCCTGCACGCTAATTAATTAGCGTGCGGGGAGGGATGGCATTCACTGTAATGCCAGTAGCCATCTTAGCTACTGGCATTACACTGATTGGCTGGCCGGGAACGCGTCATCGGGTGCTATATAGCACCCAGTGATGTCTTCCCGGACAGTGTTAGTCAGGGAGAGCTGCCGCAAGGAGGGACAGATAGTGTAGGGACAGAAATGGCCAGGCAGGGATAGATTTTATTTTAATAACAAATAAAAGCCCTTTTAAGGGCTATTGGAAGATTTGGGGCCATTTTATTTTATTTGGGGGACCTTTTTAAACCAGGCACCCCCCCCCACACTCTTCCAAGCGGGGGTTGCCTGGTTTAGTCCCATTGACTTACATTATGCTCAGGTGCTCAGCCGAGCACTCGAGCACCCCCTAGTGCTCGTCCAGAGCACCCGAGCATACGAGCACCCAGGTGCTCGATCAACACTACTGACCATCTTTGTGTTATGGAAAAAACAGTCTACGTCCAACCCTGGTTATGCCAAATGACAAGCTGAGTACTGATACCTTTGTTGGTTTTGCATATCATATACATTACAAACATACATACAGTCCATATATGTGATTAAATTATTACCCATATAATGCACAATATGAAAGTAAGTACACTCTTCTCCAATTAAAGGTTACGTATCACTTACGATAAACTTTGAATTTGATTGCAAAGAAACAAAGTACGGTATACTACTTACATTATGTTAACATACAACACATAGTATACAAATAAAAAATCCTATAAGAAGGAAGGCATATGGACTTTACAGAAGCACAAGGGAACTTGACCCCTCCAGCGATGTATTACACGGTTGCTAATTTATTTGGATAAGTGCTGTGTACCACTACATTTTCACTACCATAGCTGCTGCAGGGAAAACATAGGACCAGTCTTACTTCTCTCGGTGAGATCAGCAGTTTCCCATTTTATGTGAAAGGGAAACACTGACCAGGACCTGGCGCTAGTCACCCAGACAAGCTTTTATGTTTTCAACGAAGATGGGAAGAACTTTGTAGAACGTGAGCTATATCTGTAGCAGTTAAAAGTTCTGGACCCTGAAAGCTCCTGGTGAAGCACATATATAAATATTTTAAGGTAAGAGCAGAGGTGGGAAAAGCTTTATTGATACTGTACTTAAGGCTGGGGGTTTAGTTTGCCAAGGCCCCCTAGGTTCCTAAAGTTCAGCATGATTTTGTGTGATGGATAATCATGAATCACCTTCTGCCCTGAGCACATATGCAATTCCCATTGCAGACATGGTACCACATCTCTGTTGTAGGATTCACTGCTTCTCTCCTAAATCCATCCCTCAATTAGTTTAAAGGGTTTCTGTCACCAGTTTTGGGCATATAAAACAGGATGACATTTGCAATGTGCAAATGTCACCTGATGCCCAATCTGTTAATCATTTTCTTACTGGTGTCCCCTTGCTTGTGATGGACAGGGCCAGGCAGCTCGCTCTATCTGCTGCCGGCCCTGTCCGTGCTGAAAATCCCGCGCCTGTGCCGTGCGGCCTTCATTCGGTGCAGTGAGTGCCGCTGGCTTCCTCACTGCGCCAATGACGTCACACTACACCGGGAAGAGAAGGTGGTGCAGGCGCCGTGAGGAAGCCGGGAGCCCGGCAACCAGTGGCACTCGCTGTGCCTGCGCCGAATGAAGGCCACACAGCGCAGGCGCGGGATTTGCAGCACGGACAGGGCCGGCAGCACATAGAGCAAACTGCCTGGCCCTGTCCATCACAAGCAAAGGGGCGTGAATAAAGGTGGGGAAACGGCGCTACTAGGTGCAGGGTTATCACCCCTTGCACCTAGTAAGGTTCATTTGCATATCACAAAAGTTTATTTTTTACAAAAACGGGGACAACAGTAAGAAAATGATTAACAGATTGGGCATCAGGTGACATTTGCACATTGCAAATGTTATCCTGTTTTATATGCCCAAAACTGGTGACAGAAACCCTTTAATGTTATAATCCATATCCACTCCATAAAATGCACACTAGCCATGTAAATTTAAGAATGTATGGCAGACATGCAATACATACAGATGTAGCCAAGCTAAACTTGACTCTGATAATATATGGCACAGCGTTATCTTGTGACAAAAGCCATTGAAATCCATTGAAAGTTATTTTTCTTGCCATTCTTTACGTATCACGTTAACCATCATGTTTAGCTTTCTGCTTCTGTAGATACTTAAAAAATTCAAGAAAGGGAGGAAGGAATGTAATTAAAAAGACAGAAGGGGACATTTTCTCCAAAATGGGCAAAAAAAAAATCATCATGCCAAGTGGTGATCAGACCAGATAAATCAAGATTTATATACATTTCCAAATATTGATGTTATTTTGTTCATATGGGCCTTTTTCAAAGTAGTTTCTGCTGGGATCAGATACAGAGGTGACTATGGTATTCTTCAATTTCACCACCGTCATGGTAAAGAAACCCTGTCTTCTCTGGAGATGGTACCAGCTGGAGAGCATGCTCCATTATCTGTTGAGGGGATTTAATATGGTACAGCTTTTCACCTTATTTTTGAGTAGGGATGAGCGAACTTTTGAAAAGTTCGGTTCGGTTCGCTTCGGCGAACTTTAGTGAAGTTCGGATTCGTACAAACCGAACCTAAAACGAACCTTGCTATAATGGCTGAATAATTGCTGCTACAATAATGGGAGTCTGATAGGGTATAGTTTCGTTTACTTGCAGTTGTTATTACAATGAAAAAAGTGGAAAAAATCCAAGTGACTTCAACAACGGCCACGTAAAATATACGCATATTTGAGAATTTACACTAATGCGTACGCTAATGCGAACATTCCCGCACAAATAACGAACATACAGTGTAGCGTTGTCAAAGGTACGCCACTTAACTGAATATGTACGCATTAGCGTACATTCTCAATAAATATGCGTATATTTTGCGTCGCCGTTATTTTAACCAGATTCGTCACGAACTTTCTGAAAATTCGGTTCGATGACGAACCGAACTTTTGGGAAAGTTCGTAACGAATCTGGTTCGTTACGGTTCGGTTCGCTCATCCCTATTTTTGAGGGTCCATTTAAATAAAATACTTTCACAAGTTAATCATAGCCTTCATCAAGCCTTCCATAGATGTCTGTTCCTGAGACTCTTTCATCATATCGGTTTTGCTGATCTCTTTTGGAGCTCCAGCTCCAGGACATTTTTGAGTCATGAACTGTTGCTTAGGACTGAACTGCATGAGCCTGGACTAATGTTTTATGTATCAGTAAGATTGTTCCTCTGTTTTTTAGGTTCAAGTCTAATCAACCATTTCCCCACGGGCCCTCACCAGCCAGACTAAGGTGATGCCCAGCTCTCACTAGTGGTCAAAGTCTATACAATGTATCTCAATCTTTTAGTTGTGTCCTGAACCCCGTATAACATTAAAATAAGAACAAAATAAGACAACTTTTGCTAAGGCTAGATTCACACGTCCGTATGTTTTAATCCGCAAATGCGGAATCCAGAATGTGGATCCGTTCATTTCAATGGCTCCGCAAAAAATGCGGACAACACTCTGTATACTGTCTGCAATCGTTGTTCCGTTTTGTAATGCGGATCGGCATATAAAATAGAGCTTGTCCTACTTTTGTCCGCATATGCGGTCCGTGGTCCCATTGTAGTCAATGGGTCCGCAAAAAATGGGGATGATATGTGGAATGCATCAATATATATATATTTTTTTTCTCTCTCTCTCTCCCTTTCCGTCTAGCTGGGGTGGGGGGGATTGGGCAGGGTTTAAATAGAAAAATCTATTTGTTTTTGTATTTTTTGTTGTGTTTATTGTTATGCAACATGTTGTTGGAATAAAGAATTTTAAAATTAAATAAATAAATAAATAAATAAATAATGTCATCCGCAATTGCAGATCAGTTTCCAGGAAATAGAAAGAAATACCCTACCAACATATATTCCTCCGTCCTTTTTTTTTTTTTGCGGAAAAAAGGAACGGATGCGGATGTAAAATTGGTAAAAACTGAAGGTTTTTTGCGGAAACACGGATGCGCAAAAAAACAGACTGAAAATCTGGAAAAGAAAAATACGGACGTGTGAATGGAGCCTAAATAAAAGGTTGGTGCAGCTAGAGAAAGGAATAGGCAACATATGATCATTTCGGTCTAAACTCACTTCTCTGTCTCGTCTCAACCACCTCAGAGTTGTGAGTAGTGTCTCTCAATTTCATGCCTTATTAGACTTGTTTTAGAACAAAGAGAAAACAAAGATATCAAATGGGTAAAAGATAAATATATAAAATAAAAACTGTTCGTCAAAAAATAGCAAAAATTTATTTAAAGTGTCTATCCACTCTTTTTTGGTCTTCAGTTTCGAATTTGCATCTTGCCATGCTTTCAGTTGAGCTATATCTTTGATATACGTACCGTATGCTACTATTTTTCAAAAGTATATCAAGTCCCCTTCTATATGTGACACACCAGCATTATTCTACAACTGAGAAACTTTGAAGAAATAAGGTAGATTGTCTTGATGGTACAGGACAGGCAGATTTAAGATGAGCCCATACAGGAAATATAGAAAATCGACCAGAACACAAAAAAGTTTTGTTTCCAACCGGAAACATGCATAAGAGTAGGAATTTATTGGTTTTTAGAACACAAACCACTTGTAGCCATTTATCATTGATAATTTACTTTTCTGAAAATCTTCTCTACAGGAAAGAAAATATTAACCCTAACAATAAATTATGAGGCATCGTTTCCAAGCAAATGTAGTCTTTGTAGGCACATTGGTGAATACTGAGCAGTTCTGCAGCCGCCGGAGCAGGATGTAGAATGAGAAGACCTGAAAGATAAGACACATGGGTAAAACATTAGGAATTCATAAAACGAAGGCTCATTCAAATATATGTAAGGTATTATTTTCCTGTCTTTACTCCTATATGATATATAAGAGGCACATAACATTTAGGGGTCGTGCTCTATCAGTGCGATGATAAGTTGATCAAAGGGTGTCCTGGTAATTCCAGTGATCGGCTGTAATCTCTTAAGATCTTGCAGAAGGTGTTCAATTTTTCTGCAGCGGCACCACAGGCAAAATGAGATATTACACAGCTCTGAAAGTACAGACTATGCATGAATTCCACTTGTACATCAGGTCCTTCATAGAGGATCTTTGCAGCCACTGGTTAATATATATGGTTCCAGAATGGTGCAATCCCTTCTCTTAACTCAGATAACCTGGAGATAAAGTCTTATAGAAGAACTCCCGCAAAAATTTTTGTTCCATGTCCTGCTCGAAATGTACATGATGTAATCTGTAGTGAATGTCATTTTCTTACTAGTGTCTGTATTTGTGAGTTATATCTCCCTGATGCTTCTCATTTGTGTCATGTGACCAGCAATCAGACTCACCAACTGACACAGCATCTTATGTGTGGACAGGAAGTCTAATTCTCTATGCATTCCTATGGGAGCCTCACTCTGAATCTCATAGGAATGAATAGAGAAGTAACTGGCTTCCTGTCCTGGGTCAGTTGGAGGTCAGGAAGTTGGTCACATGACCCAGCTACAATAAGAAGAGAGGGGATAACTCACAAATACAGTCTCTGATGAGAAGATTGCATTCACTACAGATTACATCATGCACTGTTCTAACAGGTCAGAGAATAAAAGATTTTGCGGGAGTTCTTTGACCAATCGAACACACGTGGCCAACACTAAGGATAGGCCATCAATGTTTAAGCCCTAGAGAACCCCTTTAAGTTTACAGCTTCTCAAAGTGTAGCAATACCAGACAAGTGGGCACACATATTGATTTCAATTTTCCTGGAGATTTTCAGCACTGGAGATTTGTCACATAGAACAGCGCCCACAGGGCCGGGAGCTTATAGACTTTCCGTCAGTCACTCTATTAAAGAACACGGCAGTCAGCCTCTCTACCGTCTGAAGTGGTCGATAAAAAACTAATATCTTATATTCCACAGCACAGAAATTAGAGAAAAGATAGTTAAGCAATAAATTAGGTCTGGTAAGTACATAGTAAAAATATAATAAAAAAGTAATAAGCATAAAAAAAAAAAATCAAGATTTGTTCTTGGAGCTTCTTGTTTTCGATGGCATCATAACTAATGACAAAATGCTCAACTACTAACGCCCCAATCCAATGGATTTTAATTGACCTTTTAGTAACAATGTCAATATTTTACCTTGGCTTTGGCCATGCACAACTTAATTATCTTGCCAATTTATGAAATAAAGAGCAATTCCTCTCTGGAGGTCTGAGCATGAACATGCATAACATATTTGCATGTTCATTTGAGTGGGCACCAAGAAATCCCACATTTGTCTGCAGTTTCTCAGGTGATGCCGTCCAGTCCTTATTTAGCCAAGCGGATGTCTTGATGAACCAACCTCGTTTAATTGTGCGCTATCCACTTGCTACCTGGAAACCATAACCAAGCTGCTATTGGCACATTTATAATCTTCATTATGGCTTTCTATACGTAGTACTTGGGGTAAATAAATGGAGTCCTGCTGTTAATGGTCGGTGGGTGTGATTGACTTATTAATAGCATAAGACCAGCCATTCTTACTATCCCTTCTCAATACTAAACAATATATAGTTGTTGCCTAGAGACAATCATTAAGTTGCTGTTGACAAATCTATTATTCTTTTTATATGTTTCTATTTAGTAATGTGGGTGCATATGGTTATTCAGCTGCGACTGCTCTGAGGGTTTGATTGGCTCATTAACACTTTATTACCCCCTGTAGTCCTTATTATCTCATAAATTCCCAAATAGTAGTCAGATTGAAAAATTAAAACCTATTTGCAGGGGCGGACTGGGAACTTAAAGTGGCCCTGGAAAAAATACTAAAAGTGGCCCCGTTTTGTAGTTGGGTCCAAATTGATGGAAGGCAGGGCTAGCAATACCATATTGCGGCACATTATACCACCCCAACAGAGCCAAATACCACAGTCCATCACATAATACTGCCAGCAGCACAAAATACATCCCCAAAAACTTCCACTGGCCGGCCCCCTGGGAGATTTCCCTGTAAGATCTATGGCCAATACGCTCCTGCCTATTTGAATAGTTACCACATATGTCGATGAAAAATAAATTGAATCTTGTGTACTGTAGCAGGTCAAAATTCTAAGAAAAAATAAAATAAATCTTCCCTCTGTTCTATGAGGATTATGGAAAAAGCTGTCAATCAATGGCGGGAGGATGGGTAGACAGAGCTAGTCCCATAACTCATCGAGGACTCCATCACAGAGCTATGAGGAAGGAGTCCTTTATGTAATGATGGTTACACTGATTTCAGTCTTTTGTTTGATGTGTTCATTTGATGAACCTTCTCTTTATTTGAAGTTTAGTAATTGACAAAGGGGTTCTTAATATTTATAAACGGATTGGCAGCTTTCTTCCTGATCCATTCTTGCCTTGATAAGGGTGATCTGTTATTAATCTGTCTCCCGTCACTAAACTCTCCCCTCTCCGATCTGAATCCAGCAGCCAGGATCATCTATCTGTTCAACCGCTACTCCGATGCCTCTACCTTGTGCAAGTCACTGCATCAATGTCTCTACCTTGTGCCAGTCACTGCATCAATGCCTTAACCCTGTGCCAGTCACTGCTTTAATGCCCCTACCCTGTGCCCATCACTGCATCTATGTCTCTACTTTGTGCCAGTCATTGTCTCAATGTCTCCATCCTTTGCAAGTCACTGGATCAATGACTCTACCTTGTGCTTGTCACTGCATCAATGCCTCCTCCCTGTGCCAGTCACTGCATCAATGCCTCCTCCCTGTGCCAGTCACTGCTTTAATGCCCCTACCCTGTGCCCATCACTGCATCAATGCCTCCTCCCTGTGCCAGTCACTGCTTTAATGCCCCTACCCTGTGCCCATCACTGCATCAATGCCTCCACCCTGTGCCAGTCACTTCATGAGTTACTCATACAGTATAGGATTCAATTTAAACTCTCTGTCTACTACCCAATTTGTGCTCACAATTCTGCCAATGATTTACGGCCAACATCCTCCATCATCTGAACCTCTCACTCCGCTCTCCAAAACATCTCTTGAGTTGCACCAATTCTCTAGAGTGCATTACTCCAGAAAATCATGACAGTTCCCAACTCGCACAATTTTAGATACGGTCTGAAATCATTTTTTTTAGGGTGAACTACTGCATTAACTAATCTAACTCTTTTCCATTCACTCTCCTTCAACATTATTCCTCAGAACCTGATCCTTTCATCCAACCGTATCCACCACACCCCATGCACTCAGAAGCTCCTCAGATACTGGCGGGCGACTGGCCCATGCAGCTTTATACAGTATGTACTCCCTTATTTACTTAGGATGGCCGGAGCATTGTGCAAAACAAGCACTTTGTACCTTTTGAGTCACCTCTGTTTCCTCATAGATTGTAAGCTCCTGTGAGCAGGACCCTCACTCCTCTTGTTTTAATTGATTAGTTTGCTGCCATGTAATGTCTGATTTTGCTCTTACATGAACCCTCTGATTGAAAAGTGCTGTGAAATATGTTGGTGCTAAATAAACATCATTCTACTGTGCTTGGGAAGAAAACTGGCAATCAACAGAGAGTTGGGGTTGCTGGCCCCACAAACTAGACACCTGCCTCACAGTGCAGTGAAAAAAAAAAAAATTCTAGAAATGTATGAGCTTTGAGTCTAGACTAGACCAACTCCGCTCTCCCACCATTGATTGACAGTTTATCCCTATGCACAGTAATAGGAATAAAGCAGTCAATCAGCAGGGAGGTGGAGGGCAGACCGGGCTAGTCAACTGCTCAAATATAGAAGACTCATTACACAACTAATAAAGGTTAAATTTAAGGGAAAGTTCATCAAAGGAACACATATCAGAAATTATAAACACTGTGACTACATTATGCTGCCCTCATAAGGTGGTAACACATTCCTTTCAATTATGATTCTCACCGATATGTACTGTATACTGCATATAATATTACTTTGATATGTACTGGCTTATAGTGTTTAATACAATGTGCATATCCTTGGTGACTTTCAGCACAGTTATAAGATCAATGGAGAATTTTTCTTTATCCGCACCGTGTTCCCTACTGTAGGTCAATGCCGATATGTAGTAAACAAGTATTTTCATCAGGACCACGTCTGATACACCGCATCTTTACACGTCAACAAATGGATTCTTAAGACGGTGATTCACAGTCTCACATTTGGAATGTGACTTTTATATAATAATAACCATTTAGTTTTTTTCCCCTCACACTTTTCTTATCTCTTGAACTTATCCAATAGTTAAAATACTACTGCACCTTTAAAGAGGTTCTCTGTCACCAAGTCAAAAAATTTAGTTACATTTATAAGGTTGCCGATGCTTCCCTGAGTATGGCATAGCAGCTTTTATGAAAGTTATGTCCCCCAATAATTACTGTGCCACACGTCAGTCAGAAGAGTGGCTAGTCGCTCCTCGTTTTTGCAAGGGGAGGTTTCTCCTCCTTGTGAAGATCCCCCTCACACCGTCCTTCCACACTGCTGTCTGATGCAGGGTGATCTCTCGAGAACAAGCAAAAAAAGAGGAGTGACTAGCCACATCTCTGTGGCAAGTCACTTGTGATTGGCATAACTTTACAACACGGGGACCCACGTTCATAAAAGCTACTACGCCATGCTGGGCAACACTACTTTCACACTAGCATTTCTATTTTCCGATATTGAGATCCGTCATAGGGTCTCAATACCGGAGAAAAACGCTTCCGTTTTGTCCTTATTCACTGTCAATGGGGACAAAATATAACTGAACAGAACGGAGCGCTTCAAAAAGCATTCCGTTCCATTTGGTTGCATTCCCATACTGGATAGCGAACCGCAGCAAGATACGGCTTTCTTTCCGTCATGAGAAGCAGAGCAAGGCGGATCCGTCATGACCCACAATGCAAGTCAGTGGGGACGGATCCGTTTTCTCTGACACAATATAAAACAGGTCCGTCCTCCATTGACTTTCAATGGAGTTGACGATGGACCCGTCTTGGCTATGTTAAAGATAATACAACCGGATCAGTTCATAACGGATGCAGATGGTTGTATTATCAGTAACGGAAGTGTTTTTGCTGAGCCCTGCCGGATTCACCAAAATGCTAGTGTGAAAGTAGCCTAACTCCTCAATGCACAATGAACTTTTTACACGTCGCAGAGCATGTCTATAAGACTCTCATAGATGTCAGTAAATCATCTAATGTCCATTTTAGTCTATGGTCCATGTGGCTCCTGTTAAACATCTCTATTATTGTTAGAAGCCTATTCATGATGGTTGGCCCCATAATCGTGTACAGGAAATAAAAATGTACAATCAAAAAATAAAAATATTAGAAGAATAAAGCGTTTCATTCCTTGGTTTTAATTAGTAATACAATATCGTTGATACATTAATGAGCACCTGGCAGCCCTATTAAACCAGACATGCCGTCAGTTAGTGTTCATTCTACTCAGTAAAATGGTATCTGTCTGGTGAGAATTGGTTGTGGTGTCCCCCCCCCCCCAAAAAAAAAAAAAAAAAAAGACTTTTATTCTTTATGTAACTGAGGGTTTCAATGCAGCCATAGCCACTAGGACTTCTCAGTTCTCCATTACTAGTCGAGTCCCTGAAGTTCTCCTTTGCATAGAGAATGCAAGTCTTTTTTTTTTCTCCTCTGGAATACCACAAAAGATTCTCATAAGACAGGTATTGTTTAAATCAGCAGGACCAGCCTTCCTTGACAATATGTCACTGACTTAACGAGACATACGGACGTTCCTGTGACAGTGGGTGAGAGGAGATCTGTGAGATTGGCAACACGTGCTTTGATCTGACAGGTTTCTTCTGGATCATTAGTTGGCTGCGTTGTTTCTGATACTGGTCACACCTCTTACTACCAGGTGTTGCTATTTTGCTCACTTAACTATCCTTATTTATAGTTGCTTTTCACACAATCCTGTGCGGTTTATAGCTTTAGAGGTGTCTTTGGTCTGCTGGTGTTTGGTTCTCGTCTGAGATCCCGTTGCTACCATTGCTACTGGGAAGTTAAGTGCTTTCTTTCGCTTTGGCATACTGTTTTGTTTATCTGTGTCTTGTTCTCCCCTGCCCTTTGTTGTAGGCCTGAGGAGAGACTCCTGTCTGTCCTTCATTCCTGGAGGAACAGGTAGTCTCAGTCCTGTCACTATCGCCAGGGCCTTATAGGGTGTGATAGGACTCTAGGTAGTCCTGTGTATGAACTCACCCACCCTTGGGGTCTGTTCATACTGATAGCCAGTCAGGACCGTAACTAGGGATTCAACTAGGAGGTGTCTCCCTCCCACACATGGGCGTGACACAATATGCCTGGTATAGTATGGCTGATCATGGTGACCGGTGCCTTTTAAGTAAAAATTTAGTTTTTCATGAGGAGCCAAGGAGCTCATTTCATTATACCAATCTGCCTTTCTCCCATATTAGACAAAGGAGGCTGAAGATGACTGTACGCCAACATAAGAACCTACATTGTCCTAGAGAAGATAAATATGGCCACATCGGCCGAATGCTGGTGAGGTAAATGTGTTGCCAGATTTCTCATCTCTACAACTGTAGGATAGAGTACTAATCTGGTCATTCTGGCCCTATGTAATGTGGACAATCCCTGAGTTTGGAAGCTAAAACATATTGCTGATCCTTTTGGTGTTTCAAGCCTTAGAACTTCATGCAGCTGCTCTGAGGTCAGCAAGTCAATGTCTCCCCTAGATCAGAAATCCAGGAATCAAAGTGTTAAATGGTCAACTAATAAAAGAAATCCCATTAACAACTTGCAGGATTTTTCAGCTAGCTCATTTGCACTTCATACTGTACAGTTTAGATGGAGTATTACTCATCTGTAGTCTTGTCTTTTTATCGTAAGGTGGGTTCGCTCCTCCATTGAATGTGCCATTGTGTAAGACACCATGGGGAGCGTTATAATAGTTTTATTCCGCCGTCTGACTCATACATCAGAGCATATTGTACTTGCATAATAGAACAACTTTTTAAATACTTTATCATTTTACATACGGAACAGACTTTTTTTTCCCCCACAGACCATTGTGAGACACAATTCACAATGTAAGAAAAAGCCCTGCATAATCTACATATACCATTACACGCAAGAGACACATTCACCTATGCTACATGCATTGAGGTTTCACACAGAAGAGCCACCTTAGAGCTCCACATGCAAGATAAAGCAGGCATAACAGAGAGAACTTATGCAAAGCCAAATGATGGATCTTTGTAAAATAGCTCGTAATATCGCACCGATGGAAATCCATGGGCTCATGGTGTCCTTCTACACATTAGAGTCACAATATTATGACGATTGCCTACTTTGGACTTCGACAGTGCATAGCTCATGTCGTGAGCTGGCAGAGTTGTGAAAAGGGATGATTATTGACTTTCAGGACAAGGGTGGCAGTATTTCTGGAATTGCACAGTTTGTGAACTGTTCTCGTACTGCTGTGGTTAAAGTGTATTGTAAGTGGACAAATGGCACCACTGTGAATAAGCATCGTGGAAATTGCAGAGCACCACGTGCCATTGATGTGTGAGGTTAATGTCAGCTATGAAGGTGCGAAGGACCGACACACTACAGTGGAGCAGCTCATCATCAAAATGAACCAGGGGGCTTCCCGATGTGTGTCTAAAACAGTTCAGCCAACCTTACTCTAAAGCAGATGGATGGTCTCTTCACCTCTGCTAAACATTTGCATCAGCAGAAAAGGCTTCAAATTTTCACGGCAATATTGGAATTGGACCTCCGCTTATTGGTTGTCTTAAAGGGTTGTCTTCTCCGATGAGTCATGTTTTCTGCTTCATGGAACGGATGGACGTTGGCGTGTCAGGCAAGAAACATCAGTGAACCAACACCTTGCAACCATTGATGGAAGAACACAAGCTGGTGGTGGCAGTGTTATGGTCTAGAGAAATGTTTCTGTAGAA
The DNA here is from genome assembly GCA_900303285.1 of Rhinella marina. NCBI lineage: Eukaryota > Metazoa > Chordata > Amphibia > Anura > Bufonidae > Rhinella > Rhinella marina. The sequence continues at coordinate 192,686 of ONZH01007639.1, read as the reverse complement.
TTCTCTGGGCCCACTCATCCATGTGGAAAGCACTATCAACCAATTTGGGTATAAATCCATCCTTGCAGATCATGTACTACCTTGGCCCCCTATTTCCCAGATTTGAAGCAACTTGAGCATTTGTAGGGCCACTTCGATGGTCATGTTTGCTCTACAGATCCACCCCCAAGCACCTTCCAGCAGCTGTGGGATGCACTGCAGTCTGCATGGCTTCAGATACCTGTGACAACCTACCAGGACCTTATTGAGTCACTCCTAGCTTGCCTAGCTGCTGGTGATTACTCTGAAAATTAGCTGGTGGTCATAATAATGTGACTTGACTGGGTATATGATTCAACGTTGGGCATATTAACAAAGGGTGACATGGAGGTCTGGAGATGGCAGAATACAGTGCTGTGGATAGGGGACAAAAAGCAACTTGCACAACTTGTCTTTAAGAAGAAGAAACCATAGATTCTACACTGTACTAGAAAATTCTCAAAGGGAATGTCTGCTCAAGAGTCTACTAGGTGAAGATGAAATGTAATCAGACATCACACTAAGACCATGCCGAAAAACAAAGGCAACTCAATATCTCATTGGCCAAGGGAAAACCCAATGTTTTATGGTAGATGAGCTTAGAAAAGTTGGTTTAGATTCTAAGGAAAGAAAAAAAAAAATAAATGAAGATAAATTTAAAAAAAGTGTGAGAAATATAAGGTCTTCTAGGAGTGAGGGACTGCTTCTTCATAGTTTTGTATTTTCTAGTGCCTTCAAGCAATCCATTTAAAATTTCTGTTGGAATGCATATACTTTGTAAAACATTTTAATTACAAACAACCACCATCAAAAAGGTAGAAAAGGGATGAAGTTGAAAGGCCTTGAATGTGCACTGATAATTTACTTGGCAATCTGATAATATATGCACACATTCAATGGAACATCATGAAGATATGTGGCATAAGGTTAATTTCATGCAACATCAAAAGGATGCAAGAACCTAACCCTTCCAAAGCACGATGTGTCTTCATGAGGTCTCATTAAACCACATCATAGTCGGGAAGATTAAATTAGGCCAGAAAAAATATACACATGTGTATATTAAGAAAGGACATTGGAACTTTCCCTGTCATATTTTTCCATGGTTAAACTTTTGAATTATTTTACAAAAAATACATCACAAGCAGAGCGCATAGAAAGCTGAACTCCCCTGCTACTGAGATATATAAAGTACAGGAAAAAAATAAATATGTTAAAGGACTGAATAAAGTTCAGGAGGGAAGGGTTATTACTAAGCAACTGAACACCAGAACAAGGGGGCACAATCTGAGGTTAGTCGGGGGAAAATCAAGAAGAACATTAGAAAATATTATTTCACTGAAAGAGTAGTAGAAGCTTGGAACAAACTTCCAGCAGAAGTGGTTGATACATCCACATGATCTATCTAAACATGTATCTATCCTAAGATAACAATAAAGGAATAACAGGGCAGACTAGATGGACCAGGTGGTCTTTTTGTGCCATCAATCTTCTATGTTGCTATGTTTCTTCTATGAATATTTCTTACATTCTATATTACACAAGGACTAAAGGGATTAACTGGGAATGCAAAAATGATGGCCTGCCTTTAACCCATTTACTTGCAACTGTAAAATCGGGTACAATACTACTAAAAGTACCCATGGTAAACAGTGAATATATGGTGCCAGGGCCGTCTGATCAGCTGATCATGGGGATTCTGAGAATCAGACCTCCACTGAGCATCTGGTCGAAAGGGCTGTGGCACCACATAAAAAAAAACATCACACTGAAAGGTCTGTGTCCAGCATTACAACTCATTACAGCTCAAGTAAATGGGCTGAGTACGGTATAATACTAAGTTCAGCCAGTAAGGAGCTGTGCCTAATAAACAATGACTGGCAGGAGGCACTTGAAGGAATGCTACAGGGTCTTAAGCTGATCTGCAGGAGTTCCAAGAATTTGACCCCCACCTGATACTTATGTACCATCTTACCCCTTTTGCAGAATGAGGATTCCCTAACCACATTAAGTTTAATATTAAGTGGCCCCTATCAGAAAGTAGTTCTCAATTATACTACTGGAGTTATGGAGGACTGTTTTGCTGGAAATAGAGCTCTTCCTGGCATTCCTACCTCTTATTGTCCACTTCCAGTCAACTTCAAATGGGAATTAGGGGTCAAGTGTACTCTCAATGGGAAGGTGGACCAATAGGGCTTTCAATTAGGCATTTAGTGTATGAATACTTACAAAATCGATGTGTTTAGATGGAATGCTCCTTTAAGGAATATGGTACATGGTGATTTTCTTTTCTAGCTACAACCCAATCCCACTAGTTCCAAATAAGCAATGAATGAGATGTTCCACAGCTTTCTTATTAGGATTTTACACAATACGGAATGTAAAACCTGATATAATGACTCTTGGCTTTAAACTTAGAAAGGTCTAAGAAAGTAGTGAGCTGAAGCTTTTAATAGATGGCACTAAGAACTTAGATAATATTACTAGCACTTCTTAAGTGGAAAAAGTGATATAAATGTCATTGACATAATACAAACTAATGCAGCAGCCAGTAGGCCTCGCAGAAAGTTTTTAGATATTCTAAAAACTGAATTCATAAAAAGTCTTCTCCCCAGTAATGAACAGTGTGTACTTGAAATAGAACTTTAATCAGTGAGATATACTCAAACAATAAATATCTTTACAGCAAGTTGCATTAATGAAGATGGTCTGAGTGGTTTGCCAATATATTTTTTGAAATATCGACCAAACTATGTTCGGAAACGCTAGGAATGCCTACAAATCCAAACAATGGAGGCGTAGATTCTCTATGTACCACTGTAGGATGCTTTATTTGACACTGTAGTACAATGACATAGTTATGTGATAAGGTAAGGATGTCTAAGTATATCATGGTAGAGGTGAGGTTACTGATTTTGTAACGTTATGCAAAAAGACTTAACAGTAGGATAAGGAGACCATATCAAGTTCAAATGATTAAAGCATGGTTATAGAAGTCTATGAAATTGTGGTCTTACTTGCACTTCAGACATTTGGTTTGGTCTGCTCTTTGTTGTCTAAATTTGTGGCTACAAAGATCACTGAAGACTTGAGATAACATACAACAGATGACTATTAGGCTACTTTCACACTAGCGGCAGGCCTGATCCGGCAGGTGAAGGGTGCTGCCGGATCAGGACTGCCGCAGCGACATGTGTGGAGCCGGAACCGCGCTCCGGCCCCACACATGTCACACAGTACATACATACACACACACATACATATAGACAAACAAATACATACTTACATGCTCCCGGCAGGTCTTCGGAGCGCCGGAGTAGCAGGACGGCTCGCACAGGTGACGATTCCCCACAGCGCCCTCTGCTGGGCGCCTGGTGGAATCGTCATCTGTGCGCGCCGACCTGTCCCTCCGGCGCTCTGAAGACCTGCCGGGGAGCATGTAAGTATGTATGTGTATATGTCTGTGTATGTTTATGTGTATGTCTATGTATGTCTATGTCTGTATGTGTGTATTGTGTGTATGTGTAGCCGGATCCGTCATGAACTCCATTGAAAGTCAATGGAGGGCGGATCCGGTTACCATTGTGGTCACACCAGACGGATCCGCCCCCATTGACTTGCATTGGGGGTCATTCCGGATCCGTCTTGGTGCGGATACCTGGACCGGAGAGCAAACCGCAGCATGCTGCGGTTTGTTCTCCGGTCTGAAGACGGAACGGAATGCTTTCAGGAGCATTCCATTGTCTTCAGTTCAGTTTTGTCCCCATTGACAATGAATGGGGGAAAAACTGAAGCGTTTTATTCCGGTATTGAGCCCCTATGACGGAACTCAATACCGGAATTTTAAAACGCTAGTGTGAAAGTAGCCTTAGTCTAGAAGGGGATTTAAGACAATCACTAAAGAATTGAGCATCCACCAATTCATCAGTAAGTAGATTATCAACAAGAAGAATCTGACATCAATTGTAAAACATGATCATGAAGATATTCTGGTTTGAGGCTGAATAGTTCACCATCACCAGTTCACCTTCATTGCACCAGAAGATTCTTGAAGATACTGTGAGCACTATATGTTAGAAAAACTGAAAGTAGACCTTGTAACATGACAATGATGCTAAACATACCAGAAATCCAAGAAGGAATGGCTGAAAAAACATAACAGAGGACCAAGACAAAGCTTGGGTTTAAGTTCCATCGAGATGCTGTTGGGGAACGTGAAACTGTGCATGCAGGAACCCTTTCAAACAATGAATAACTGAAATTGCTAAGTGGGGTCTGAAGGGTACCATTTCTCCTTATGAAAAGCGCTTAGTAGGCATAAGGAGTCTTATACACAATAAAATGCTCATCTGAGAAAAAAGGTATGCAAATTAGCACTCAATTTACATGTTTTAAAATTGTATTCTTCCCTAGAGGAAAATCATACTTAAAATGTACTTCCAGGTAGAAACACATTTTCAGAAAGGAGTAGTATAGATTAATACAGAAAACTTTGTAATATATCTTATTAAAGAAGTGTGCTTCCTCTTGGGCTTCTCTGGGTGCCTTCCTCCTCTTTCCCTTCACCAAGTCTCTTATCTCTAGTAGATCCTGTGTCCTTCTCTATTCTCCCACACACAATTCTATGAAAAGAGAAGGGATGAGGAGTCTGATGGCAGCTAGTAATTTACCTCACTCTTAACAGTGTTAGTGCCTTATCTTATTAGATATAGTAGATTCAAAAGTGCTAAATATAGCAGAGCTAAGAAACTGCAGTTTGTGTGTCTTTCATGGATCAGCAGTCTCCTCCCCACAGTTCTCTCCATAGACAACAATGTTAAAAAAGAGGAAGAGCAAAGCAGCCTTATAAAAGCAGATAAAAGCATTTTTTAATAAGATATATTACAATGTTACTTTTATTCACCTGTAGTATTCATTTAAGGAAAGCTGCTTTATAACTGGAGGTATATTTTATCTACTGTATTTGCCAGTTTAGTATAACACAATAATACATACAGCTTATGTTTTCTATTAACCAGTGACTAGTAGAACTGCCTCCAAGAAATCTCTTAGAAGAGTTAGGGTATATTTACACATTGTAGTAATGTTACAACTAAAATGGTTTTCTTCTGATGGATATTTATAGTTACATAGTTAATAAAGTTGAAAAAAGATATAAGTCCATCAAGTTCTACCAAGGGATAGGTGGGGACGTGAATTCCAGAAAGAACCGAGACTCTACACATTTTCATAAGCATTAATGTCATTTACTTTCAAGAGTTCATTTAAACTCCTTTTAAAACTGTCCCCTGTTCCTGCTGTGTCCACGTCCTGAGGAAGTCTATTCCACAGATTCACAGTTCTTACAGTAAAGAAGCTTTGACTCCTCTGGAGACTGAACTTTTTGACATGGAACAGTTTTTCACCGTATTTTTTGTATGGCCCATTTATATATTTGTATAGGTTGATCATGTCCCCCCTTAGAAGTCTCTTCTTAAGACTAAATACATTTAATTCTTTTAACTCTTCTAATAACTAAGACCCTCCATGCTCCTTATCAGTTTAGTTGTTCTCCTCTGTACTCTCTCCAGCTCCAGGGCATCCTTTCTATGGACTGGTACACAGAACTGAACTGCATATTCCAGATGAGGCTGCACCAAAGCTTTGTAATATGGTAATATTACATCCCTGCCCTGTGAGTCCATGTCTCGTTTAATGCATGGCATTAGAAGCAGCTGATTGACATTGTGTGCTGTTATTTAATCTACGATCTACAAGGACACCCAAATCCTTCTCTATAAGTGACTCCCCCAGTGTTACCTCCCCTAGTACATATGATGCACAGAGGTTATTACTACCAAGATGCATAACTTTACATTTAACCACATTGAACCACATTTGCCAAGTTGAGGCCCAATCACTCAGAGTGTCCAAGTCAGCTTGTATTTTATAGATATCTTCCATAGACTGCACAGTAGTACATGCGATTTGGCATTCAGTATGAGGGGCTCATTATTGTGTCATTACCTGGACCTTCTGGAGGATCCCTTGGTGCTTTAGTAGTCCACTCAGTCCCTGACACTACTCAATAATACACCATTATTAAATACATGACTCAAAGGTTCCTGTTGGAGGTTGTCTTTAAAAGGGTTGGCAACTTTTTGGTTACTGTTGACCAATGTGTATGTAAGATGATTATATGGCACTTGGTAATATATATATTTCAATTTTATTGAAATTTTGTGCCATTTTCTATATTTCTTTAGGTATTCTTCCTTATCCACAAAGTGGCTGCTGATGGAAGGTCATGCAAAGAAATACCTCCATTCAAGTACACTGCATCTGTATTGGGAGTTAAGTGCAGATGTACAGATGTAATGTGTATGAGTAGCGGAGACTGACATGACCCACCCCCCATCAGCAGACATTTTATGGACAGAGCCTCTATGCGGACAGCACAGTAGATTTGCCTAACGTGTGGACATGACTTAGGAAATATAGAAAATGGCACACAATACCAAAGGTTATATTAGTAGATGCCATGTAGTCATCTTACATACACATTGGTTACAATTAGCCAAAAAGTGGTCAATAACTTTAACAAATTTCAATTTTTAAGTGTATTCAGAAGAGTTGACCAACATTAGAAATTTCCATCACCTACTATACTGATATGTGGCCATATTTCCCCAATATTATATTATGAAATCTGAAATATTTTAGTACACACCTTTTATATCGACTTAATTGAGGGAAAATGGCTCTGAGATAGGAAATATGCCCACTTCCAAAACACAAATAAAATGTTTCATATTTCTCTTGTTTTATCTAGTGATCAGACTGTTTTGCCCTCATGTTGACGCCCATACAATAAGCGATAGTCAACACAAAAAAAGACACATCACCATACTCAAAACCTATTATCCAAAAATCGCCTAATAAAGTTACAAAAACTCACACACTCACCTAAAATTCAAAAGGCCCATTAGTTTCAGTCCTTTTTCTTCTATATTTTACCTGCTTCCTGAGAAAAAAATAAATGGATTAAAATGTATTAAAAAATGAAAAAAAAAAAAAAAAATTCATTAGCATTATTTTTAAGCAAAATGACAAAAGATACAATTAGTAAATTTAGACGTTAACTTTAACTCCCTTGATTACTAAAGTTTATGGACAAAATAATTTTCAAATAGCTAATTATGAAATTTTACAGATGGTTTTAAGGAGAACACTGAAGATTATTTGTTTATGTAATTAGATAAAAAAAAATAAAAGTTTAAAATGGTCATTTAGGGGCCTTAAAGTCACAAAAATGAAACTTTCTAGTTTGTAGTGCACCTGTTTTTTTATTGTTTAGATTAAAGAGAAATTAATGAATATTAAAATCTTATTTGATTTATTTACCTTTGCAAATGAAGATCGTTTTAAGGGTTACACATCCTCTGCCACGGATGAAAGCGACCTCAATTAGTCATGTCAGAAAGTCTTTAAAAGCTTTGTGCTAATTGCTCCCATCATGGTACGAAGTTCTCATTAAGGAATCAAAATTCTTATAAATTCCAAAGTTGCACTAGTGAAAAAATGCTCAACAAAATGAAAACTTCACATTTTACCAGAAAACTCAAAATCTAATTTAAAAACCAGTTTAAAGACATTATTTTAATATGGTTGTTAAGCAGATCAATACCATTTATACAGCCTTTAAACCTAAAGTGATGATGTGAATGTAAGGTTTTAATTTTAGACCAAATTTTAAGACAGTACAGTGTTTAGTGTGAACCTTTTAGAAATGTCAATGTTAAGAATATTCCCTATTTATTCAGTTTTTACAAAAAATAGCGCAGAAAATTACCTTTTCACACACACTTTTTTCTTTCAAAAGTTTATTAGTATTAAGCAACAGTAAACTTTGCTCAACACTACAGTACATTTCAAGACTCGTTACAAAAAGATACCACATTATTTCCATTTGTGATTTTTTTCTTTTCATTTATGCAGATTTACAAGAGAAAAAAAAGTAGCAAATAGTTAAAATAAAGGCGATAGAACTTAAGTTTGTCAAAACCCTTTAAAATAAAAGGTTACGTTATGTTAACGAATAGATTAACATGTTTAGTCGATCTAACTGGTTTAACACTAGTTAAAAGTTAAATTCATCCTTTTGACCACCTATTTTCAAATACAGACTACTGTATAAACAAGGTTGGTTTACATTGTTTTGTTCATTTGGTCTTTCAAATGGTAAAGAAACCAAAAATTAAAAAAAAATTAAAAAAGAAACAGTTTAGTTTCAGTCCATCCATTCATTCACGTTTAGAACGGTTTTAATAAAAAGTTAATGAGCGTTCATAGAAAAAAATTACTTTGAACAGCAAACAGGGCTGGAGAAGAGAGCATAATTCACGTCAGACTGTACAATCAGTATCTTGCATATGGTTGATCTCTGTATGCTCCTTTTGTGGCTCTTGAGGAAACAGTCTTGTGTCTGGAATTAGCCCAATCATCTTGTCCTAAAAAAGTAATCAAATTGTTTTATAGTTTGTTCTATATTAGCCTTATTTTTGAAAAAGAAAGTCAATGTTATTTTTTTTTGTAAAATTTAAATAAGAATACTTAAAGCTGGTTGTCTTATAAAGACAACAACTTTTCTAAAAACAGTGTCTGGAATCTCGGGGGTTCGGTTGTTTTTTGCAAGGTAAACAGCACCAGCCTGTCTCTGTTTTTGTAAACTGTAAAAAAAAAATAATACCTAAAGGGGTTGTTACATTTAGCCTATTGTCTAAAAACAGCACCAACAACATCTATGGACCAGCTGTATTTTTCCAGTGTAAATATCATCAGCCCACGTACATGTATGGATGATGGTGTTACATGCCGCCTATTCATATCAATGGTCAACTATGTAATACTTTGATACCTCCGAGTCTCTCAAAGCAGAGCCTCTCTTACTTAGGGGGTTTCTGATCTTTCTAGCAGAGCCTTTCATTGATGACAACAGGGTTAGGCTGGCCCACCAGAATACCAGAGGATCCTCCAGTGGGCCCATGCTCTTATACCATAATGAGCCATAAAGACCCAGGAGACTGGGGCCAATCGCTTGCCACTAGGGTCTATTTAGTTGATTCAAAACATATTAAAATATATTGATGACATACTGGCTGGTCTTCAAGAATAACCCTCTGGAGGGTGCAAGGAACCTTAGTTCGACAATAGATAAAAACCCCTTCAAGTTAAAAAAAAACAGCAATACAATAATACAAAAACTATTTAGGAAACATTTACCGCCACTGCTCTCATGAATGATTTGGTGTTAACATTTTACCAAGCACTGTACTTTATGATACACAAAAAAAAACAACAAGACAATTATCCCACAAATCTATGTACTCTTTACAGTTGAGGCTGTATTACACTGGAATGTTTGGGCAGCACAAGCTCTGATTGATGATAACACATCCATTGGCGCTAGTTTACACAGACCAATGAAAACTGAATGTAATTCCTCCCTCATCTAGTTCTGTTGATTATTGGCAGTACTTCCATTATTTCACAGGGAGATGGGGTGCCGATAATCAGGCATCCATCTGATGAAAGATGGCTTGTTGGCTGACAAACAAGCGTTTTCTTGTTCTACGGCTAACCAATTATGTGGGCTAATTATTGGGGATGAGCGTTCCTATGAATTCTTGCTCCTGATAAATCGCCCGAAAATTATGGGGTCTAATAGGGCCCTTAGGTCACTGGTGACCATTTATATTGTAATTGTATATTTGGATATTTTTGTACCATTGTCATACTGTAGATACTGTAACTAACGAATGGATAATGCATTTTTACCTTTAAGAAAAATGATGAGACAGCTTATTTATTGTACACAAGATCATCATAGAAACGCTTTAACCGAGAAAAACGTTTTTTTGTAACTTTGGCATTAGCGCCTACATAGTCCATTACAGAGCATTTATCATGATCAACCCTATTATAATAGATGTGCTGCCTGGTAGACTTGTTCATGCTGATTAAAACAATACCTTTGATATGTCTGTAGGTAGAACCGTTGCCAAGATATCTTCATTTTTATAAATGCAAATGAGCTGGTTTGAGCACGAAGGGGCTGGCCGGAGCCCTTGGAGCACTACTTTTGTAACACCCCTCTGGGCTGAGCACTACTTTACCCCCTTGCTTTATTGTCTAGATCTGTTAATCAAGGGGGGAGGGGAAAGGTTACAGAGAGATGTTACAAAAGCAGTGCTCCAAGGGCTTCAGCTGGCCTCCTGGGTGCACAAACCAGCTCATTTGCTAAAAACGCCAATATCTCGGCAACGGTTCTACCTACAGATAAAGGTATTGTTATAACCATACCAGACAGCATGCTTAATAGGGTTTAATAGAATGGATCATGCTGACAAATTCTCTTTAACTGTAAGTTCTGAATTTGCTTTTGACAATTAAAAAAAAAAAAAACTATTTTTGTAAAAATAAAAGCATTTTTCTTTTCCTTGTTAGTTCCATTCTTGACACTGTTGTGTTGATGTATCCTAAATTTGCTATCATACACAAAGCAATGTTATGTCCTATTATTTACTGGACTGTTATGTGGTTTGTGTTTTCCCTGGGAAACTTATATAAAAAAGAATAAAAACAGAATATTATCAAATAAATAGAGGAAAACAGACAAAGAAAAAATAGTTCCCTACTCCCCTCTCTAAATTTTGTACTTTAGACATGTGCCTAGGTGTTCAACCCTTTAAAATGAATGGTCTGTCCTCAGGATAGACCATAAGTATCTGATCAGCAATGGTCAGATTCTGCAGCGGATGGAGCTGGTTACTGCAGCACTGTTCACTTTAAAGTGAATGGGAGTAGCTCTAAAGTAGGGATCCCCAACCTGTGGCCCTCCAGCTGTTGTAAAACTACAACTCCCATCATTCCCATCTGTAGGCTGATAGCTGTAGGCTTTCTGGGCATGCTGGGAGTTGTAGTTTTGCAACAGCTGTAGAGCAGCAGGTTGGGCATCCCTGCTCTAAAGTAACCAGCTCAGTACACTGCACAATGGATGAAGCTGTGCAGTTCCAGCACCAGAGCTACTGCAGAGCAGCTGATTGGTAGGGGTGCTGGGTGTCGAACCCCTGCCGATCGGACGGTGATGGATAATTCTGAGGATAGTCCATCACTTGGAAATAGTTGGACAAACCATTTACGTCTGAACAAAATATGCAAAAAGATAATGATCTCATTAGGAGGATGCCCTATTGGTCAATATAAGAAGAAATTTTTGGGCCTCCACAACCAGTTTGCACAGCCCATTGATAATATCACTACTGCCATTTCTACCACACAAGTGTAATTTGCATTTACTTACCATAAGAGTCATAGGAGTCTTCTTCAAGCCCATGTCCATAATCATAATAATCCCCCGTGCTGAAACATAAAAGTAAACCACAATCAAGTCCTCCATATACAGTACTGTAGATCATTCAGGCAAGTGCCATGTTCTCATAGCAAAACTATACAATAGCAAGGAGGCTCTAGGACCCTGTTGGCCAGCTCTAGCCTGGATACAAGATGAGATACAGTTGGACATGGAGGCATACAGGTTCTTTATGGTACCCTGTGGCACATCTGCCCATGGAGATCCTTCACACTTGTAGGTTGCTGAAGCTGGTGGCCCACCTGGTTCTATAAATGCTGTATTGGCTATAAATATGGTGACTCGGCAGCCAAGGACGTGTTGTAATGTGGAGGAGACATTCCTGGGAAACCCTTGCTGTGTGTGGGCAAGCATTATCCTGCCGAAAAACGCCAGTTGGAGCCCTGCATTAAAGTCAACACTTGTGGCTGCAGGATGTCCTGCACATATCACTGAGCTGTTAGTGTTCCTTGTATAACCCCTTGGGGGTGACCCACTATCATATGTGATGGCTCTGCAGATCATCACACCAACAGTTGGGGTAGTATGGGATTGAAGTTCTCACGACGAGGCCTACATACTCTAACCCAACCATTCTTGATCCCAAACAGAATCAAGATTTGTCACTAAAGATGATACAGTTCCAGTCCATGTTTCTCATTCATGACACCACTGCAAATGAAGGTGACGCTGGTTGGCTATCAGTGGCACGACAGGTCCAGCCAAACACAAGGGTGTGTAATGAAGGTGCCACGTGTGTCTGGATGGTGGACAATGAAACTGTAGGAGTTGCTCATGCTCATCAACGATCGTGCTTGCAAGCGATCCTCTCTCTTGGTGGTCTGTCTGGGCTGCCAAGAGGGAGCCTGCTCGACGCGCGAGTCCTCTCGCAACCACTGCTGTGAACACGTCCTAAAAGTTGGGTCAGAATGGCCTATATGTATCATTTTTCTCACCCATGTCCCTTATTTCCCCTACAACCCCTCCCCCCTACAACCTCACCCAACCACTCCCATTCCCTATCTCCCCTCCACCCCCCCATTCCGCCTTACTCTGCAAATGATAAACATTGTCTCTTTGTACTTGAATATGTATGAAAATTCATAGCTCCTGTAATATGCAATTGTATTATGCTACGACACTCAATAAAAAGATTTGTAAAAAAATAAAAAATGGCCTAGATGGCGGGCAATTTATTGAAATGACCATCCTGCTTCTGTGCCCCTCTCAAAGTCTGTAAATTGGGAATTATGTTCTTGAATGTGTCGTAGAAGTATGTCTAACTGTCAACGATCTCTCACAAAGAGGTTCACTACCCAAAAGTAGCCTCTGAAAGCCTTTTGTATAGGGTGCGGGGAAGCATTTTTACACTTTTGTGGCTGAACCACTGTATCATCAGCTCACACCTGTAACAAATTAATTATCTGCCTGAGATATAACTGCATGCTGAGTTGGGCAGCGATTTGACATTTATCTGGTGTAGTTTGCAATATGCACAAAAACTCCTTCAGGCTAGATCCCCATTTATATTTTCTCTCCAAAGTATCAACATGAAAATGTGTTTTTTGTTTTTTTTTGGCACTGGACATTTACAGGTCAAATGATATGTTTTTCATCAGCTGTCCAGCCCAACTAAGTCTTTCATACAGTATGTTCATAACCATAAATGGGTTGTCTAGGATTTTAATACTGGTGACCTACCCTAAGGATCGAATTCTGAAACTTGGCTTAGAGATTTCCTCCTCCACCACCATTCAATGACACAACTCCAAACCTCCACCATATTATTTTCAAGCAATGCAGTTCTTCTGGACAGTAGAGTTCTACACAAGGGGTGGGAGGGTCAAACAAGGACTGGGCCCTTTCTCTCCATTGATGGGACGATCAAATAAGGACTGGGCCCTTTCTCTCCATTGATGGGACGGTCAAATAAGGACTGGGCCCTTTCTCTCCATTAATGGGACGGTCAAATAAGGACTGGGCCCTTTCTCTCCATTGATGGGTCGGTCAAAAAAGGACTGGGCCCTTTCTCTCCATTGATGGGATGGTCAAATAAGGACTGGGCCCTTTCTCTCCATTGATGGGACGGTCAAATAAGGACTGGGCCCTTTCTCTCCATTGACGGGACAGTCAAATAAGGACTGGGCCCTTTCTCTCCATTGACGGGACGGTCAAATAAGGACTGGGCCCTTTCTCTCCATTGACAGGATGGTCAAATAAGGACTGGGCCCTTTCTCTCCATTGATAGGACGGTCAAATAAGGACTGGGCCCTTTCTCTCCATTGATGGGACGATCAAATAAGGACTGGGCCCTTTCTCTCCATTGATGGGATGGTCAAATAAGGACTGGGCCCTTTCTCTCCATTGACGGGACGGTCAAATAAGGACTGGGCCCTTTCTCTCCATTGACGGGGCGGTCAAATAAGGACTGGGCCCTTTCTCTCCATTGACGGGACGGTCAAATAAGGACTGGGCCCTTTCTCTCCATTGACGGGACGGTCAAATAAGGACTGGGCCCTCTCTCTCCATTGGGCCAAATTTCTGTTACATGCACCCCTTGGCTACATAAGTGACCAACATACAGAAAAAAATCAAGCCAACACTCTGCTCAGAAAAAGAAGGGAACTGGTATCCAAAGTCAATCTGGTTAAGTCATTTTTTTCCTTTTTAGATTTTTACAACCTTGCAGTAAAACCTACAGCCTCACAACAGGTCTCAAGCCTTGACATGTTAACGCGACGGCATCTGTCAGGTCTGTGAGTGGCCGATTAGAAGTGCCTGTGCAGCCATTTTACTGCTATTAAGCAGATGGCGATGCTAAATCCAAATGATGTAGTGCAGATCTCTAGCGGCTTCCATATTTGTGTAGCAATTTTTCAAACCGTCCAATATAAATCTTCTAGAAAACATAAAATGGAAAGTAGACAAACACTTCTGTTCTGTCACGGAGGTCCATACGGCTTCCATAAATGGGAAGTAAATCAACCATTAGTGGCCGTACGGCAGACTCTACAGACCATGACTAGTGCAAAATATTTGGTACGACAAATATAATCTGGAGTCAATGTTAAATGAACTCTTGTTATGTCGAGAGGATCTGTCCCCTCTCCTGACGTCTCCTCCCCTCTCCTGACGTCTCCTCCCCTCTCCTGACATGTCTGCTTTTAGTAACTACGTACTATACTGCACTCCTGTAATAATTTCAGAGCATCTATTCGTATAATGTTGTGTGTACTTCCTCTACTGTTCCTACTATAAAAGTTTATGAATTCATGGCCTGCAGTCCTCAAAAAATGCCCAGCTGGGTATTACCAGTAAGGAAAGTGTGTGGGTTGGGGCATGTTCCTGTACAGCCTGACACTATCCAGTCAGGATCAGTACAGGATAAGTAATGTATGTACACAGTGACTGCACCAGCAGAATAGTGAGTGCAGCTCTGGAGTATAATGCAGGATGTAACTCAGAATCAGTAATGTATGTATGTACACAGTGACTGCACCAGCAGAATAGTGAGTGCAGCTCTGGAGTATAATACAGGATGTAACTCAGGATCAGTACAGGATAAGTAATGTAATGTACACAGTGACTGCACCAGCAGAATAGTGAGTGCAGCTCTGGAGTATAATACAGAATGTAACTCAGGATCAGTAAAGGATAAGTAATGTATGTACACAGTAACTCCAAAAGCAGAATAGTGAGTGCAGCTCTGGAGTATAAAATAGGATGTAACTCAGGGTGAGTACAGGATAAGTAATGTAATGTATGTAAACAGTGACTCCACCAGCAGAATAGTGAGTGCAGCTCTGGAGTATAATACAGGATGTAACTCAGGATCAGTACAGGATAAGTAATGTATGTACACAGTGACTGCACCAGTAGAATAGTGAGTGCTGCTCTGGAGTATAATACAGGATGTAACTCAGGATCAGTACAGGATAAGTAATGTAATGTATGTACACAGTGACTCCACCAGCAGAATAGTGAGTGCAGCTGTGGAGTATAATAAAGGATGTAACTCAGGATCAGTACAGGATAAGTAATGTATGTAAACAGTGACTCCACCAGCAGAATAGTGAGTGCTGCTCTGGAGTATAATACATGATGTAACTCAGGCTCAGTACAGGATAAGTAATTTATGTACACAGTGACTGCACCAGTAGAATAGTGAGTGCAGCTCTGGAGTATAATACAGGATGTAACTCAGGATCAGTACAGGATAAGTAATGTAATGTATGTACACAGTGACTGCACCAGCAGAATAGTGAGTGCAGCTCTGGAGTATAAAATAGGATGTAACTCAGGGTCAGTACAGGATACGTAATGTAAAGTATGTACACAGTAACTCCACCAGCAGAATAGTGAGTGCAGCTCTGGAGTATAATACAGGATGTAACTCAGGGTCAGTATAGGATAAGTAATGTATGTACACAGTGACTGCACCAGCAGAATAGTGAGTGCAGCTCTGGAGTATAATACAGGATGTAACTCAGGATCAGTACAGGATAAGTAATGTATGTACACAGTGACTCCACCAGCAGAATAGTGAGTGCTGCTCTGGAGTATAATACAGGATATAACTCAGGATTAGTACAGGATAAGTAATGTATGTACACAGTGACTCCACCAGCAGAATAGTGAGTGCTGCTCTGGAGTATAATACAGGATATAACTCAGGATTAGTACAGGATAAGTAATGTATGTACACAGTGACTGCAGCAGCAGAATAGTGAGTGCAGCTCTGGAGTATAATACAGGATGTAACTCAGGATCCGTTTAGGATAAGTAATGTAATGTACACAGTGACTGCACCAGCAGAATAGTGAGTGCAGCTCTGGAGTATAATACAGTATGTAACTCAGGATCCGTACAGGATAAGTAATGTAATGTATGTGCACAGTGACTCCACCAGCAGAATAGTGAGTGCAGCTGTGGAGTATAATATAGGATGGAACTCAGGATCAGTACAGGATAAGTAATGTATGTACACAGTGACTGCACCAGCAGAATAGTGAGTGCAGCTCTGGAGTATAATACAGGATGTAACTCAGGATCAGTACAGGATAAGTAATGTATGTACACAGTGACTCCACCAGCAGAATAGTGAGTGCTGCTCTGGAGTATAATACAGGATATAACTCAGGATTAGTACAGGATAAGTAATGTATGTACACAGTGACTGCACCAGCAGAATAGTGAGTGCAGCTCTGGAGTATAATACAGGATGTAACTCAGGATCCGTTTAGGATAAGTAATGTAATGTACACAGTGACTGCACCAGCAGAATAGTGAGTGCAGCTCTGGAGTATAATACAGTATGTAACTCAGGATCCGTACAGGATAAGTAATGTAATGTATGTGCACAGTGACTCCACCAGCAGAATAGTGAGTGCAGCTGTGGAGTATAATATAGGATGGAACTCAGGATCAGTACAGGATAAGTAATGTATGTACACAGTGACTGCACCAGCAGAATAGTGAGTGCAGCTCTGGAGTATAATACAGGATGTAACTCAGGATCCGTACAGGATAAGTAATGTAATGTAATGTAATGTACACAGTGACTGCACCAGTAGAATAGTGAGGGACCTCTGGGATCTGCACCTACACCAAGCTCTGAAAGTGGTGGAGGGCGCACTGCCCATGTGTTGGTTCAGCTGTTTTCGTCAGCCCAAAATAAATTAATGGGAGCAGTGGACGGGCAAGCGTGGTGAGCTCCCATTCACTTTTGTGGGGAGAGTGTTTGGTAGGGGCTGGACCCAGGGAAACCAGTCACCACCTTCCCGGACCTGCACCTATCAGACAATGGGGACATATACTAGCGATATGCCAACATTGTCTCAGATGGGAATGCCCCTTTAACAGTGTAACATTTTAAACAAAGCAAACACTACCGGTTACAAACGCAAACCAGAAAGTGCAAAGAGAACACTTCATGCAGAAAGTTAACACAAAATGAGTAAAACAAAAATTTCCCGTGATTGCTCCTCTCCTTTGAACGTATTCTCAAACTGCAATCAAAACTTTTAATTATTCTTGTCTTCCTCCTTCTGATCCCTGTGTCTGGCTGTAAAGCAACTGACTGCAGCAGGAGCCCCCCACCCCAGGTTTCAGAAACATTCATCCCCTAAAATAAGCTCCACCCTCTTCGTGGCTTTTTATCCAAAAAAATGTAAATGACTAGAAATTAATCCCTGTGTTCTCTACACGATTTCTGCAATACTGTCTGTGTAATTCTGCTGCCAAGGTTTTCTTGTGCTTCTTTTCGCCCTTTCTTTTAAGGTTTATTGACCCTTTAAATGTTGATTTTTACTTAATCAAACATGAGCCAATTTTAAAGGAAAACGAAAAAAAAAGAGCTAACAGTAAGAATCTGTTTTCTAATTCTCAACACTTTTTCCCAATGAATGCCACAGTTCAATAGCTAAGAAGTGTCCCAGGAGCACCAGAGCTATAAGGGAAAGTGCTCGGGAAGCAGGTTGGAATATGTTCTCATTATGATAATGAACGTCAATGCTTGCAAAGAAACAGTTATTGAAAACAAATACCTCCATAACCAAAAAAAAAAAAGCGCACACTCATCGGGAAATGCTAGAACAGCCCGTCCGCCGCTTGACTCACCTCTGTCCTTGTGAATTATAGTTGTTATCGTAAGAATCATAGCTTGGCTCGTCATATGCAGTTCCATATCCATCGTCGTAATCCTACAAGTAAAAAAAATTTTTAAAAAAATGAACACAAACAAAAAATAGATAAGTAGAAATATAAAATAATAAAAAATCTATACACACACACACACACACACACACACAAATAAAAAAATATATTCTAGATACAATATCATGAAATTATATCTTAAGGGGGTTGTCCAACTGTTTACAAATGGCCATTCCTATCTGATCAGCAAGGGTCAGGCACACCGCACCCCCACAATCAGTGGTTCTGCAGTACCTTGGCCTATGGAACTACACAGCGCCATCTATTGTGCAGTGGACAAAGTTGGTTACTGCAGCTCCCATTTACATCAACCTATTCCATCCACTGCACAAGGGATGGAGCTGTGCAGTTCCGGCGCCATCAATGGGAGCAGTGCTGCAGTAACCAGTTCCATCCACTGTACAGGGGATGGAGCTGTGCAGTTTCAGCGCCATCAATGGGAGCAGTGCTGCTAGAACTAGCTCCGTCCATTGTAGAAGGGATGGATATGTGCAGTTCCGGCACCATCAATGGGAGCAGTGCTGCTAGAACTAGCTCCGTCCATTGTAGAAGGGATGGATATGTGCAGTTCCGGCACCATCAATGGGAGCAGTGCTGCTAGAACTAGCTCCGTCCATTGTAGAAGGGATGGATATGTGCAGTTCCGGCACCGTCAATGGGAGCAGTGTTGCAGTAACCAGTTCCATCCACTGTACCGGGGATGGAGCTGTGCAGTTCCGGCACCATCAATGGGAGGAGTGCTGCAGTAACCAGTTCCGTCCACTGTACAGGGGATGGAGCTGTGCAGTTCCAGGACAATCAATGGGAGCAGTGGTGCAGTAACCAGCTCTATCCACTGTACACGGGATGGAGCTGTGCAGTTTCAGCGCCACCAATGGGAGCAGTGGTGCAGTAACCAGCTCCATCCACTGTACAAGGGATGGAGCTGTGCAGTTTCAGCGCCATCAATGGGAGCAGTGCTGCTGTAACCAGCTCTATCCACTGTACAAGGGATGGATATGTGCAGTTCCGGCACCATCAATGGGAGCAGTGGTGCAGTAACCAGCTCTATCCACTGTACAAGGGATGGATATGTGCAGTTCCGGCACCATCAATGGGAGCAGTGGTGCAGTAACCAGCTCTATCCACTGTACAAGGGATGGATATGTGCAGTTCCGGCACCATCAATGGGAGAAGTGCTGCTGTAACCAGATTAATCCATTGTACAAGGCATGGAGCTGTGCAGTTCTGGTGCCATCAATGGGAGCAGTGCTGCTGTAAACAGCTCCATTCATTGTACAAGGCATGGAGCTGTGTAGTTCCGGCTCCATCAATGGGAGCAGTGCTTCAGTAACCAGTTCTGTCCACTGTACAGGGGATGAAGCTGTGCAGTTCCGGCGCCATTCATGGGAGCTAGGGTTGCAGCGGTAACCGGTTCCACAATATACCATGGTATTGGAATGCACGGTTATCAAACCGTGGGCATTTGCTTATTACCGGTACATCCTGGGCGCGAGGTAGTTCGCGCTACAGGGCGTACCGGTACGTCCTGCATGTAAACGCCCGCTGTACAGTAGTAATAGTTAATTGAACAAAAAAACCTTTGCTTGTATTCTTCTTTAAGGATTAGTGTATCTTTTAATAATATATGTAACAAACTGTGATACCATGATAACCGTAATACCGTGGTATTTACTGAGACGGTTATCATACCGGGAAAATTTCATACCGTTGCAACCCTAATGGGAGCAATGCTTCAGTAACCAGTTCTATCCACTGCACACGGGATGGAGCTGTGCAGTTCCGTCGCCATCAATGGGAGCATTGCTGCTGTAACCAGTTCCGTCCACTGTACAAGGCACGGAGCTGTACAGAACACCTTATTGGCGGGGTGCAAGGCTTCAGAACCCAGATGATCAAATAATGATGGCCTGAGGATAGGTCATTACTTGTAAAGGCTTGGACATCCACTTTTAAGCTACTGGGATCTAGTGCAAAATCTGTACATCCAACCTACCATGTGCCATTTCTGATCCTTTTTTTTTTTATGTGGCGGAGAGACCTCCCTCAGGCACCACTTCACCCCCTGTAGCTACCTCCCCGCATGAAACGTATTGACTCACATCAGCCGCTGCCCTTGCTCGACTCCGCAGCTGAATTTACACAAAAACTGTGTCAAACAAAGGAGTCATTTTCATTTCCTTCATTCTCCATCCAGATGGAACAACTCCCTGTAGACATCAAGTTTCTTGTTTATTACCGTGACCTTCTTAGTAATACTGCACTTGGCTCGACTCAAAACAGGAATACAGAAATAAAAAAAAAACAGCGTGGGAGAAACAAAGTTACTTCATCTTGTTCTCCAGTAAGATGGAAACAAGAAGTTCAGGAAAAAGAAACAGAAGTTTGGAGTCTTGAGACGTAGAGACTTATGTTTGCATATGGGACCGCTTTCTATTAATTTTGTTTTTTACAATGTTGTATATTTTTGTATCTTAAACATTTCCTTAAAGAGGTATTCTTATAGAAAAAATCTAACACTCATATGACATGTGTTTAATAGATGCAATGGGGGACCCGACACCAATGGTGCATGGACAGTGACATACTATAAAGATCTCTGTGTTGAGAATGTTAATGTTTTAGCACTTTAAGGCACTTTTAATCCCGTTTTTCATACACTGAGTCCCCATTGCGTAAGAAAAAAGAGCCGTTTGTAAAAAAAAAAAAAAAAAAAAAAAAAAAACAACTATTCCTAATAAAGCAGCTGAGTAACAAACTGCAGCTGCATCTCCCTCCTTCCCCTCACCCTTTCTTTCTATTAACTATTAGAATCACTGCCTGCAGTAGTGATCCAACTGAGCCAGGAATACGCTGAGCAGGTAGTCTGAGCCTCTGTGTCAAGCCAGGGACCAGGAATTGGCATGCAGTGGGGAACAGAACAGTGTTGGAACGGCAGCGATAGGGATTGGTCGGGTAAGAAACAATTATTTCCCATCTTTAACCCATTCTGCCCATTTTTTTATAAAGCATTCTTTTGAAAAACCCCTTTGAAGAAGCAGCGTGTAGCAGTTCTTTACTCCGTTGCCTCTGGCAGTGCTCTAGACTTGGCACGGACAGGCAGTATACGTGTTTGACTGCTGTTACATTCCAACTCATCTTCATCACGGTTGTGAAGCAAGAAAGAATGTGGGACTTGGGACCCCCCATTTTAGAGATCGGTGAGAGGTTGAGCTATGGGATCCCCATTGATTATATATTTATCACCTATCCTGTAGAAACCTAAAGGGTTTTCCCAGGAGTTCTAACCAGTGGAAGAAGGACAGTTTAGTTAGTATTCACCCCTCCATCGCTCTGCTGATGCTACAGTCTCCGCTGCATTCAAACTTTGGGTTCCTCCACACGGGTCCCGACCAGAAGTCTGCCCTTCAGTTCCTATTCAGCTACATTTACTATTGTATCCGACTGGGACCCGAGCGGAAGAGCTTGCAGTGGCGAGTGCAGCGGAGACATGGCAACAGCAGAGCGACGGAGGGGTGAGTACTAACTAATCTGTCTTACTTCTACAGTTTAGGGTTTTCTTTAACTCCTGGAGAACCCCTTTACCCTCTAACTGTTGCCAGAGTGGAGCTCCTAGCTAACTGGAGGGGGAGGGCTGCTTTATATGGTAATATCTCCTCAATGGTAGCAGCTAGAAACAAGCAACTGATCTTGTTTGAAAGCAGACATTCCAAGTTTTCAGAAAATAATAACATGATGTTTAGGACAGAGAAAGATATTACTGATAGAAATCGGGATGCTGTGAATGCAGCTGAAAATGAAAGTAAAAACAGGTTTCACTCGTGATTATTCCCGACTTGATTTCTAACAGTGATTTCTCCTCTGTTTCTAAGAATTTAGCGTCGTTTTGGTCTTGTATTAAAGCCTGTACTGCCAACAATCAGTAAAGACTAGTTGTATGTTTCTAGCTACTACCATTGAGGAGTTATCTTCATCTAAATCAGCCCTCCCCCTCCAGTTAGCTACTTTTCACATTGCCTGAGCTGGACTCGGGCAGAACAGTTAGGTGGTTAAGTAGCTACAGGCAAGGGCGGACTGGGAGCTTAAAGTGGCCCTGGAAAAAAATGCTAAAAGTGGCCCTGTTTTGTAGTTGGGTCCAAATTGATGGAAGGCAGGGCCAACAATACCATATTGTGGCACATTATACCGCCCCAACAGAGCCAAATACCACAGTCCATCACAAAATACTGCCAGCAGCACAAAATACATCCCCAAAAACTTGCACTGGCCGGCCGTGAGGAGCGCTCAGGCGGCCCGCTGGGCATCGGCCCACCGGGAAACTTCCCTGTAAGGTCTATGGCCAATCCACTCCTGGCTACAAGATAGGTGATAAATGTATGATCGATAGGGATCCCACAGCTCAGCATGAGTTTTTAAAAAGCCCAGATAGCCCCTTTAATAAATGTCTCTTCCTGGAAAACCTCTGTGATGCCATACTGTCTCAAAATGCTGAGGGTATGTAGATGTGACCAAGCGTCGGGAGGTACAGTTTTAGCCTTCACACTGACTCATACCGGAAAGCACAGCCATCTCTAAAGCCAACCAGCTAAGATACACGGGAGCATCCCCACATGTTCCATCAGAAGATAAGGTCCGGCCCGGGCAGCTGGATTTCAACACGCCCAATCTTTTTGTTCTCAGGAGTTTGGCCGACAGATATCTCATGTGAATGGCCAACTCATAATGTAATGTGTCTATTCCATTTTATATGGGAAATAATTAAAAAAATGCAATTTTAAAAATGTATGAACCACTGTAGCACAAAAACAAGTAAAATAAACTCCACCCTGGTCGACAGGTAAACAAGTTTGTAAGCTCGTAAGCTGCATCTATTTCAGGCTGTAACCAGTGGTTTCAATATCCCTCGGCAAGTCTAATAAGAAGTTAAGCTAACGATGTGTGTCTGCTCCCTGGGTCCCTCATGGTGAGGGCGAGTAAAGTGGAGGCTATTTTAGGGCCATGAATAAAACAAGTAAACAGGCTAAACATCCAGCATAATGTACACGGACAGTGTGAGAAACCGGGGAGCAGGTGCAAAGACGTAACTTGCTGCTTTGTCATTGCCATTTCCAAAACTTTTCTGCACCATCGCTAATACAATGATTATTGGACAACATCCTGACCAACATGTACACTGTATATGGACGTTCAGGCATTATCAGAAGTGATTTGTCCATTGTGTCCTTCCTATAGAAGCAGATAATTACTGCAAAGGATCTCACGTGATCAACAGACGTATACAATCCTTACGTAAAGGGAACCTGTCAGGTTGAGCAAGTGTGATCTGTAGAAAATATGTTATAGAGCAGGAGGAGCTAAGTAGATTGATATAAATCCCTGCTCTTTCCATGCTGAGGAGTCCAGTGGGCGGAACTATCAGTGATTGACAGTCTTCTCTATGGGACTATGCAAAGACATAGCTGATAACCATAGATTGTACCACCAACTGGACTCAAAAACTTAAAAAATAACAGGGATCTAAATGAATAAAATATAATCTATACTAAATCTTTTCCCAAATAACTATGGGCCAGATTTATCATGGACCGGTGGCGTATGCCGATCTATGATAACCAGGAGCGCTGCCGGTTGATGCACCTAATTTATGATGAGGTGTACACCTTGTTGGCTTAGTCCAATAGAAGTAAAGGAGTGGAGGCCACACTTGTGTGGTGCACTTTATATTCATTTCAATAGGGCTATTTTCAGAAATGAATGGAGATCACGTCGCACATATATAGTCCATTCTCCTTCACTTTTTGGGGCACTTTCTGGAGATAAGTGCAGGTTTCAGAGGTGGGACCTGCACCTATCTAACTTTGATGTCATATCCTAGCGTTAAACCATCAAAGAGTTGTGGCAAGCTCCATCATTGTAGCATTGCTCTGCACATACTGCCTTGGAGAATGCCAAGATGGCGGCAGATGGAGGCCATAGGTGTCCTCCACACAAAGGTCATAGGGACTTCATGTACATGTGTCTACCCAGTGAATGGAGCAGGGATGTTCTGGGGTAATACATGAACCACATAACACTTCATGAATTCACTGATGATGAAAAGGATTAGAAATCCATCTGTGGACATTTTTTTGGTCTTCAGGACCTCATTAGCACACAGCAGGGATTTGGCTAGCTACAGTATGCAAGGCGTGTATTCTAAGGCTTCCTGTGGAATGAGATATTGACTGACAGGACAGCCATATAAATGAAAATTTGCTTTACAGGAAGAGGATCATTTACATAAAGACATATCCAAGCTTATCTTGGCCGGCTTGGTGCATTAACGCAACACAATCACATTACAAGAATACGACAAATTGCGGTAAGGAGACCATCCTGGAGCCTGGAGTCAAGATAATGCTGGCTACATCTGTATTTTACCAGTGAAAATTGCCTGAAGTCTCTGTAATTTAGTGTTTATTGGTGCTCAGATCAGATTCACAAAGTATATAGTCACAGATTGGAAGATACAATTGACAAAGATTTGTTTGACCTATCTAAAGGGATGGTCAGCCACATTCAAGTGAAAAAGTGTTGTCCCTCATTTGAGAAAGTCTCTCTGTGAGCCACAGCAGAGAGCCAGTAAGTTAGAAGGTCTCCCACTCTAGTAAGCCCAACCTGACTATCTACAAAATAGTCTATCATTTTTTTTTTGAGGTTCTAGAAGTCAAACGTTAAAGAATTTCTATCAATTTCCATTTGCCTCTGTATAGTGTGCATAAGACCTTCACCTAGCTGCTGGTGTCGCCGATTCTGACAAATCTTTAAACATCTTTCTGCTCTCCTCCTCCCTTCTCTCAACGTTAAGAGACAGCAGCAGGGAGGGAGAGAAGGTTGTATAGGGCAGAACACAGGGTGGAGGGGGCACATAAAGAAAACAAAGAAAACAGCTAACACAGGCTGTAGACAGGGAGGAAAGCACACATAAAGCAGTTTGCAGGGGGAAGGAAGCAGCATCATGGACACACAGATCAAGCACATATTACTAAGAGGGTCAAATACACATTAGCAACATTTAAAACTAAGAGCAGAAATCAAGCGGCAAACCTCATATCAGGAGGTCTTAAAGGGATTCTCCAAGTTAAATTTATTGATGACCTATCCTCAGGATAGGTCATCAATATCAGATCGACGGGGGTCCGACACCCGGCACCCACGCTGATCAGCTGTTTGAAGAGGAGGCGCGCGTCATACCAGCGCTGCCTCCTCTTCGCTGTTTACACGCTAGCCGTAACATGGGTAGCGGTGAGCAGGTGTAATTACACCTAACTGCCCCATTTATTTCAATGGGAAGGCTTGTTCCTATACAAGTCAATCCTTCCCATTGAAATGAATGGGGCCGTTAGGTGTAATTACACCTGCTCACCGCTACCCATGTTACGGCTAGCGTGTAAACAGTGAAGAGGAGGCAGCGCTGGTATGACGCGCGCCTCCTCTTCAAACAGCTCACCGGAGGGAGTGCCGGGTGTTGGACGCCCGCCAATCTTATATTGATGACCTATCCTGAGGATAGGTCATAGATACATTTAACTTGGAGAACCCCTTTAAATGAAGGCGTGAAGAGTGCAGACCGAAATCATTTTTGTTTAATATCAGAGGTGTTCATATCCTTTAAGGCTTTCATAACACTATATTCAGGTATCCTTCAATGTGTCCATTTCATGGTTACACTCAAGATCTATTTCAGTTCCTACTGTAGCATAAAACAATCAGCTAAAAAGAATAATTCTAGCTGGTACTGAAAATACACGAACCAAGGACATCACTGCGAGACTATGGTTCAGATAAAGCAAAGCTCAATTTATCCTCAACACAGATTAAAGAAAATGGTCTTTTAAATGAAATGGAAATATGAAAAGAGCAGTGAAAACTTCAAAACACCACACTTAACGAGGTTGTCCCACAAACATTCTACAGTTTTCAAACCAACACCTGGATCTGAATACTTTTGTAATTGCATGTAATTTAACATTTACTATATTTACTATAGCCACCGAGTTATTCAATAAAATTTATCTCTATAGCGCCACCTGCTGTTTGTTTTTTTCTTATTTCTTTGTCCTGCTTACTGAGAAGGCCGCACATGCTCAGTTTCATCCATCAACTGCGTCCTGAGCTGTGATAGGGAGAGCATGGACACGCCTCCTGAGCTGTGATAGGGAGAGCATGGACACGCCTCCTGAGTTGCAGTAGAAAAGACACGCCCCTTGAGCTGTCAGCTTGATATAAATCTACAGAGCAATGAATGTGGAGATCTCTGGATCCATGTGAGGTACAGGGCTGGTTCTAGCTTTTTTTTTTTGTCATGTACTATACTGATTTTCATTTTTTACATTAGTCATGATATAAACACGTTAAAAACAGTAATTGCCTCATGCTTGCCCAAGTGTAATACTTACATATTCACCGTAAGTGTCCTGTGCTGGTGGTGGGAGTCTATATCCCGCTGGAGGGGGTATTGCCCTTGCTCTTGAGGCAAGAAGTCCTCTAGCTCTTGTGGATGGTACCCTTGCTGGGGTTACTCCTCTGGGAGCTGGAGCTCCTCTTGGTACTCCTGTTGATGGTGGTGGTACTCCTCCACGACCCCTGTAACAAAAGTTAGATCAGTGTGGGTTTACAGGAAATATATAGAAAAAAAATAAATAGAATAATAATAATAATAATAATAATACATTTTGCATAGAATAAAAAAGTGTAAAATATAAAAAGTACAATTCATCTGAATAAGCAAGCACCTTTTGCATCTAAATGAATGTGCAGTTCACACTTTGCAACTAGTATTGGTATTCACAGTAACAACCACAGGGCTATTGTGTTGGGTATTAAAATATATGTTTAAATTAAAGTAAATGTCCATTTCTAAAGACTTTTTTGTTTTTATGTTAAAACATCATTTTATAGCATCTCTTAATATAGTGCAGAGGTCTGTTTTTTTCTGGTGCAGACCTCTAATCTACTATATAGTCATACATGATACAGATCTGGATGCTAGGAATCCCCACTAGGGGGAGCTGAGGAGTATATCACATACTAGGTTATCATGAAAGGCTTATTCCCATTTGGACATTTATGGCAAATCAATAGGATATGTCATAAATGTCTGAAAAGTGCTGATTCCACGTCTGCAACTTGCTCTTATCTTAAGAACTGGCCTCCAAAGTGAATGGAGAGCATGCTTTGCATGCATGGTTTTTCCATTAATGGATATGGGACTTCTTAAAAGATGTGAGTGCTGGACTGGCTATTTTTGGAAATCCATAGCGGTGAATGGAGATGTGGCAGCACATGTGCGGTGTTCTCTCCATTTACTGCTATGGGACTTCTGGAAATCCCATAGCAGTGGCTGTTTTTAGAAGTCCCATAGCAGTGAATGGGGAGGATGTCATGCAGTAAGACATGTTTTTCATTCACAGAGGGGACCGTTCTTGAAGCAGAAGCAGGTTCCAGGTGTAGGACTCACACCTATCGGACATTAATTTAATTCATTTGAATGAAAAAGCTGCAGTCGTTTCCAGTCCACAATCTCCAATCTGTCACTCATTTTCACACTCCCTGAAATCCAGTGTTCATACTGCACCCAGTTTCAGAATTGTCTTATTACTTTTCTTATGATGTGAGTTATGTGTGTCCTGGATGCTGCTGTCTTTCCTCTGCAACCTGACTTGTGTGTGCTTTCCTCCCTATCTACAGCCTGTGTTTTCTGCCTTCCTTGTAGCCCCCCTCCTAATTCTACACATCTTCTTGTACAACCTCCTGCTGTTATCCCTGACACTGAGAGAAAAGAAGGGGAGAGTAGAGAGAGCCATCAAAAACAGGAGCAGAACTCGAACAGATCTATGTCAGATTAGGCAGCTACGTGAAGGACTTACACACACTCTGCAACAGCAAAATGGTAGGGTATTTTTTTAAAATATAGACCATTTAGAAAATTGCTTAATTTTGCATTTACAAATTAAATAAATAAAAGAATAGTACAAAGTCTATATCTATACCTTTAAAGGGGTTATCTCACTTCAGTAAGTTGCATTTATCATGTAGGGAAAGTTAATACAAGGCACTTACTAATGTATAATGATTCTCCATATTGCCTCCTTTGCTGGCTGGATTCATTTTTCCATCACACTGCTCGTTTCCATGGTTACAAACACTCTACAATCCATCAGTGGTGGTCGTGCTTGCACACTATAGGAGAAAGCGTCAGCCTCTCTGGTGGTCGGGACCATGGGAGCACACATAGGCTGGTGCTTTTTCCTATAGTGTGCAAGCACGACCACCGCTGATGGATTGCAGGGTGGTCTGTAACCATAGAAACAAGCAGTGCATAATGTGTTGGAAAAATGAATCCAGCCAGCAAAGGAGGCAATATGGAGAATCACAATACATTAGTAAGTGCCTCGTATTAACTTTCTCTACATGATAAATGCCACTTACTGAAGTGAGACAACCCCTTTAAAGAGGACCTTTCACCACTCCTGACATGCCTGTTTTAATATTACATGGGGAATGCATGGAGCTAACAATTCTGGAGCCTCTATTCTTATGGCTCTATTTTGTGCCATTCCTTTATTATTTGCACTAGAAGTTATGAATTAATTGCTATTTGTCTTCAGTAAAGGAACAGAGGGGAGGTAACAAGTTCGGGGTGTGTCCCTGCACAGACTGAACATGGCAGCACTGATTGGATAGAGTCAGTCTGTGCAGGTACACGCCCCCAACTGGTCAACTCCCCTCTGTTCCTTTACTGAAGGCAAATGGCAACTAATTCACAACTTCTAGTGCAAATAATAAAGGAATGACACAACATAGAGACATAAGAATAGATGCTCCAGAATTGTTATTACACGGGGATTTCATGGAGCTATTAAAACAGGCATGTCAGGAGTGGTGAAAGGTCCTCTTTAAGTATTGTAAGCCTTGCTATAGGTTTATTTCCATTAAACATCATAGTATGAAATATAAATGAAGATACAAGAAGAACATCTGCTGTGTAAATTGAGCCAGCACGCAAGCACTAATCTCAGAGGCCAAAATGTCTCTGAGGAGACACCCATAACACCATATGCATTTGCAGGCCGAAGTCTTACCATTATTCTTGTAGTTGACACAATATTAATATTACTCCTATAGACCTGACCAGTCCTATTATTTCCACAGAACAAATATTACCTGGATAACGCAGTGACTGGTGCTCCCCGGGCACGGGCTGACTGTTTGCCCCGGACTACTGGGACTTCTGCATTTTCAGAGCCACCATTTAAATAAGTGAGTTCTTGCAGCTGTGCTTGTCGGATTTCATCATTGTAATCCTACGTACGCAAGAGTAAACAAGGAGCAGCGTTAAAGAAATGTAAACCCTATTCCAGAACAGAACATCTATAAATGTCAACACGAGGCCTGAACTCGACATTTCAATTCCACTTGTGAACATTGTAATTTGATGAAACTTCCTTTGTTATAGTTTATTCTAACATTATATAACAAGCTAGCTTCAAGCATTACGCAGGTTGTGTTCTACTTTCACTCCCAGGCACAAATCAATAAAACATGCTCTAAATATTCCATGTAACATCTACAGTCAAAGTAAACCAGACCCGGAACTCAAATGGGCGAGTGGACATTTTCTTTTTATAGGTCCAACCAGATTCACGGAGTACCAAAAATACTATGGATCAATACAATACAATAATGATATTCCATGTACACAGCTGCTATGTAGAGCTATGGGTCTCCATGGTTACAGACTACAAACAAACCCTGTGTAGTCTGATCCTGTAGTCATGCCTTACTCCACTTCCCCTGCCTCCTGCTTTTTTCTAACCTAGAGAATGTAGAATAAAGGGGCAGATGCCTTTACTGAGCGGTTCACAGCATCTTATAAATTAAATGATCGCAAAAAGGTTGCAAATTATGTGCAAGAAGTATGCACAAAGAAATGCAACATTCTCTCATCACTTATCCAAAAATTAGAGTGAATCTGGATTGGACATCCTCATGCTATGTTTTGATCTAATAAATGATCAGCATTAATTCTCAGCGCAATTAATGGTATACCGCCCCCTATGTAACATGCTGTACATGAGGCATTAGTATACATTTTGATCAAAAAGCATAGGCCTGCTCACCACGCCAAGGCTGCCTCCTCGAGTGGGAACCTACTCTAAATTTGGCGCAGCACTGCACGGCGACCACTGGCGCTGCAGCACCACATCAACAGGCAGCAGGACTCAGTAGTCAAACAGCACCCTTGCTCCTTGGCAAAGCCCACCTGGCACTGGGCCCCACCAACCTACCAGCACAGCACCAAGGCAACAATGGCCACCGCGCAGCACTGCACCTTGTGAACGGGGGTGCTGTTTGGCTGCTGGGTCCCGCTGCCTGTTGGTGTGGCACCGGTGGTCGCCATGCAGTGATGCGCCAAATTTAGAGTAGGTTCCCACTCGAGGAGGCAACCTAGGCGTTGTGAGCCAAAACCAGTAGGGAAGCCTCCTCAGAGATCAGGTGAAATGTAAAGATTTGCACCTGATCTGTGTTTTCGACCCACTCCTGGTTTTGGATCTAAATAACTGATGGAAATAACTTATTACTTATTATTACTTACTCATACTGATTTTAAGATATACCAGCCTTGGGGGGGAGGAGCAGTGACTACAGGTTACAAACAAAATCTGTGCGTAGTCTGGTCTTGCAACCTTTTTTAATATATATATATATTTTATATTAAAGTTTTCTTCCACTTAAAAACACAAAATCAATACACTGTAACTCAAACAGGACAACAAGACGTTAGTAGCCCTCGGATACCTTTACTTCTTTATGCCTATCCTAAAACCCCTTATTGACCCCCTTCCCTCTTCTGCAAGACGAACCCCTCTTCTAGCGTAATCTGACCATTTTGCCATAAATTCTTCCTAAGGGCTCATGCACACGACTGTATGTATTTTGCAGTCTGCAAAACACGTGATATCCTTATTGCATCCGTGATTTAGTGGATAAATTGTAACAATGCCTGTCCTTGTCCGGACAACAATAGGACATGTTCTATTTCTTTGCAGAACAGACATGCGGACATATGGAAACGGAATGCACACTGAGTCATTTCCATTTTTTTGCAGTCCCATTGAAGTGAATGTTTCTGCATACGGACCTGTAAAAAAAAACGGAACTGAAACTAAAAGAAAATACGGTCACGTGCATGAGCCCTTAACCTCAGTTCTTGGACCTTGGAAACATCTTCAGTAGGTCTACGTAGGAGATGTACACACATAACGGTATAATCTACCCATTAAGCTCTCCTACTCTGGTTGACTTGAAGGAGCGATAGATTGTACTCACCCGGCCTACAATGACTGATAACAGAGGCTCATATTATTTCCGTGGCCTACAGTCAGGCTTTTTTAGACAAGGGTTTGTAGTGACAGTCAGTGAGAGAAAATGCATATCAAAGAACCATTGTACCATGTGAAGACCACCAACTGTTCTCCAAACAAACATGGAGCTGGAGGAGTACTGAGCTAAATATGGGACACTTAACACCCAATGGGTGTGATGTGCATTGCAGCCTCTTCAGAGTTTAGATATCTTCTTGTGATATAGTACTGCACTGGTTTCATGACAACTTGGATTCCTTAAAGGGGTATTCCCATCTCACAAATGTAGTTTGTATAGTTAGATATAGCCATACCAATATTACTACTAATAGAATGTATTTATATAAAATGTACCGTTTAGAAGATTTGCCTATTTGTATATCCATTGTCCCACACACACCAGTCAGGCCGTTGCCCCTAGTTACGACCACCGTGGCCATGTAGTAGTGGTGGCCGGCTTGCTCCTGTTCAAACCCGCTCTGAGGTAACTGCTGTATTGTGAACACACATTCCATGAGCATGCGGAGACACATCTTAGGGTACTTTCACATCTGTGTTTTTGGACACTACCAGTCCAAAACGCAATGGTCAGGATCCGTCCAAAACGCAGACTTTATAAACGGATCCTGCTCCATAGAGATGAATTGATCTTGGAACAGGATTTGTTTCTCAGCGTTTTGGAAGCGCAGACAAAAATGCTACAACCCTAAGATGTGTCTCCGCATGGTCATGCAATGTGCGTTCACAATACAGCAGTTACCTCAGAGCGGGTCTGAACAAGAGCAAGCCGGCCACCACTGCTACATGGCCACGGTGACCGTAACCAGGGGCAACGGCCTGACTGATGTGTGTGGGACAATGGATATACAAATAGGCAAATCTTCTAAACGGTACATTTTATATAAATACATTCTATTAGTAGTAATATTGGTATGGCTATATCTAACTATACAAACTACATTTGTGAGATGGGAATACCCCTTTAACTTAAGATAACTTTAGAGAGGACACCACTGTATGTGGAACTATATGGCTATGAATACTCTAAGAGTTTTCCTTTACCATTTGAGACTATGAAACATGTACCCTGAAACCTACATTAGATATATCACAAAAATGATCTGGACCTGACTTCCACAAGATAAATATTTTTTGTTATGTACATGAACACATTACAGATCCTTCATTATATATAGTAATAATACAACACCAACAGAAGTCTGTAGGGTGCAACCGTACCTCCATATGGCTCTGATTTCATACAATATATACAGATTAACATCATGCCCTGTTCCATGGTGGCTCAGTGGTTGACCTCAGCTCTGTTCACTTGCAATACTGGGTTTCTGGGTTCGTATTTGAACAACTGGACCATAAGCACTGAGTTTGTATGGTTTTGTAGGTGCTCTGGTTTCCTCCCACTTGCCAAAAACATACTGTTAGGTTAATTTGCCTCCAACTGGGCCAGTGACCAATATGAGTGATCACAATCACTGTATAGCTCCATACCTTTGAACATAGCTCCATTCAGATCCCTTGCAAAGTGGAACACGGGTAACTACTGCTGTGAATCCAGGGTCTTTGCCTACTGCCATCAGGCATGATATGATACTTGAAAGGTATGGATATGAGTAGTGGCTCACCAGTTTGTGGATAATGCTTGATGTGGTGCTTCTAATCACTGGGCTATACCCTTAGCCTGAGTGGTTTCTGTGTAAATGAGGTAGGTATGTGATGAGCACTCACATTACATTTGTTAAATGTGTGGCTGTAATTGTGTTTATATACGTAGCAATATTATGGTGTTTAGAAGGTCTGCTGTGTAACTTGAGTATAAAAATATAGAGGTGCTATGTGATCGAGTAAAAGGTTATAACATTTATTTAGCAATGTAATATCAGATATCCTTAAATAACATTAAATGGCATTAAATAGTAGGAAATAATAAATTTAAATATTCTCCCCAGCGCTGGTACATATAAAAAAATTTGAAAAAAAAGGAAGAATAAAACATGAAATAAAAAATAAAGAATAAAAAATGTATAAAAATATATTATAATTTATAATGGATATATTCAGCAAAGAGACTAATCAAACAGAACGGCTGGAACAGCGTTTTAATTCACCATTACAGCGCTGAAACGAAGTGAGAGCGCCTGGAGCGATCATTCAACTCAACTCACCAACACAGCGCCCACGAGGACAGCACGGGAGAAACGGCCGAAGCAGATATCTAACTCCGGCACGCTCCTCAGATTCAAATAGCGCGCCAACTCACCTACACGCCGGACGGCCACCCACGTGGGACGCCACTAGGGGAGAGCCGAGCGCCGGCCGGTTTCACACAGAGCGGAGTCCCTACAACACATCGCTAATGTGGACCTCAGATCTCTACAGGAGGGTAACGTATTGAACCCCCTTTCTTCCACAGACTGATACCTGTCCCACACTCTCATACTTTTGAGACATATTGGAACAGATTACACACAATCTAATGCTTTGAATATTGCTACCCCGCCAAGGGACAAACCATGCTGCTGCCATACAGAGACTTTGTATACTTTATAATATATTTTTATACATTTTTTATTCTTTATTTTTTATTTCATGTTTTATTCTTCCTTTTTTTTCAAATTTTTTTATATGTACCAGCGCTGGGGAGAATATTTAAATTTATTATTTCCTACTATTTAATGCCATTTAATGTTATTTAAGGATAT
The DNA here is from genome assembly GCA_900303285.1 of Rhinella marina. Taxonomy (NCBI): domain Eukaryota; kingdom Metazoa; phylum Chordata; class Amphibia; order Anura; family Bufonidae; genus Rhinella; species Rhinella marina. Next base: position 158,439 of record ONZH01007639.1, on the reverse strand, counting down.
CTGATATTACATTGCTAAATAAATGTTATAACCTTTTACTCGATCACATAGCACCTCTATATTTTTATACTCAAGTTACACAGCAGACCTTCTAAACACCATAATATTGCTACGTATATAAACACAATTACAGCCACACATTTAACAAATGTAATGTGAGTGCTCATCACATACCTACCTCATTTACACAGATGATATGATACTTCATTCTAATACATAACTGTGACCTTTGAGATGAACCAATTTAATATAAACTGCTTGGCCTGTAGGTTAGGATTGTGCAGAACATAAAGCACAGGAACCATCGTCAAACCACTAGTCCATTAGATGAAAACACCAGACTCTAGAGTCGTTATCTGTGTATTGTAGAACAGGGTACAATGGATGGTGTAAAATGTGGTAAATATGCTTGATATATTCTTCATATTAAAGGTTTATGTTCATTATTTTTTTTCTGGGATAATAAGTTCTAGAAGCGTTGTAAGCTGCTCTGACCTTTCAAGGACAACTAAACATCCAGTGATGGATTTTCCCATTCTGTAGAAGTTAGTAGAATGGTCCGTCCTTGAATCATTCATTTTATTCTATCCTTCTTCCTCAGCAACAAAAGGAACACACGGCTACAAATCTAACCACGAGAAAAATGCACACTGGGAGAGATGGGGTTTTACAAAAAGTTTAAGCATGAATGACGAATGATGAATTTCCTGCCGATATTTCCAAGGTTAAATGATTTAAATGTTAGAGATTTTTTTTCTTCCATAAAAAGCATCATTTTTTGTTCACAGTTTGGGATTGCAGCTCAGGCCCATTCACTTTTTAAAGAGGCTCTCAATTTTCTTGATACTGATGATCTATCCATAGGATAGGTCATCAGTATCAGATCGGTGGGGGTCTGATAGCACAGATTTGCTGTTTCCGGTAGAATCTAGAAACAAAACAGCGGACAGAGCCAGAAGCAAAAATCTCCATTGTCTGTGTACTGGCCGTGCTAGGTTATGCTTATGTGAATGGAAACTAAACTGCAATATGCCGGCATGGCCGCTACAGCAAGGGCAGAGCCTTTAAAGGGGTTGTCCCACGAAAAGTATTCTACAGTTTTCAAACCAGCACCTGGATCTGAATACTTTTGCAATTGCATGTAATTTAAAAATTATCATAGCCACTGAGCTATTCAATGAAACCTATCTGTATAGCGCCACCTGCCGTTTGCTCTTTTTCTCATTTCTTTGTCCTGCTCACTGAGATGGCCGCACATGCTCAGTTTCATCCTTCAACTGCCTCCTGAGATGTGATAGGGAGAGCTGAGACACACCCCCTGAGCTGTGATAGGGAGAGCATGGACACACCCCCTGAGCTGCAGCAGAAAAGACACTCCCCCTGAGCTGTCAGCTGGAGATAAATCTAGCAGAGCAATGAATGAGGAGATCTCTGGATCCATGTGAGGTACAGGGCTGTTTCTAGCATTGTTAGATAGAGATTATCATGTACTATATGATGTCTGATTTTCATTTTTTTACATTAGTCATGGGAGAACCCCTTTAGCTACTGGCTCCATCCACAGTTTTTCAAGGTGGAAGTGCCAGTTGTTTGACCTCCTCAGATATTGATGACAGATCCTGAGATGAGCGAATTGATTCATACAAATTGATTTGTTTATCAAAAACTGAGCTCTTCAGTAGGGAAGGGCTATCCCTGCTGCATAAGAGGCTCCCCTCTCCCACTTCATTGACAGGGATGGACATCTCGCCCAGCCCCATTAATCTCACTTGCTGCTCCGAGTAAAGGTGTAAGTACAGAAACTCTGCTGCTGCAACCGAAGCAGTGACTGTGCATGCCACATAACACTTCCGGCGCACGGACTGTTATCAAGTGCGCCAAAGAGGCCTGTATCTCAATAAATCTGTGGCATTTTATGCCAATGGACTATTATAAGACTGGAGTATGTGATGCCTGTCTTAGTATATCTGCCCTATTGACTTATTTCCAACACACAGTAGGTAGCAAATCCATGTCTAGATTTATGTTGCTTAAAATTTCATGATTTTGGCTTTTTATGTACCATGTAGAAGGTATATATATATATATATATATATATATATATATATATATATGTGTAATCTCATACTGTAACCCTTATCTCTCTCCAACATCATAAGTACAGTATGACATCTGACAGATAAATTCTAAGACCACTTCATACGGAATACATTTCATGGCAGCCCAAACCACCCTGTCAGCATTGTGCCTACGCTCTACTTTTTACTACTCAGACCAGTGGCTCCGTCAAGATGAAATTAAGCTTCGGAAATCTTCCGAGCTTTTTGGAGCTTGTCAAACAGTCTATTTGGATTTGCCTGACCTCACTTGTCCAGTAGACTGAAATGTTCCTTCTACATCCTAGAACAGAACCACTATATACTACAATGGTTTCTAAAACCTTACAGAGTAAAGGACAGCGTAGAGTTTGTTTTTGAAAGCTTTTCTTTAGAACCTGGTCTTCAGAGAGGTGATCTAAGCAGAAGTCTTCTCCTTATCTACCTCGGTAGGAACCAGTCTAATGCTCATGCGAAATGACCATGAGCTATTATCAAGAGGTGTGGAGTACGCAAATTACATAGAGATGTAAATGCCAATCTCATGCTACACATGACTAACGTCACCCATGATGCTAGGGAGGCTGGTCACCATCGTGACCTGCCGGATGTTTTGATCCGTGTGATGGGGGAGATGCAGCGAAAGATTCGGAAGGACGCGGGTGCAGGTAATTATACCCTAGAGGTGGAGTCCGGGCATTCTGAGGGTCATTCTAGGGATTAGAAAAAACTCACACTTTATTACAGTGCATCTTTCCTCTTGTTCCTCCTAGAACATTATGAATAAATTGACGGTTACCAGTTGGCGTGTTCCTAAACTCGTTGGTAGGTAATACCTTATTCACATGTTCATGTCTGTTTTTGAAACAAAAACAGATGCAACATGAGCATCATTATAAATGGGAACCATTTATGATGATGCTCATGTTGCTTGTTGCATCTGTTTTTGTTTCAAGTGTCTGTTTTTCGCCCTCTGTTTGTCCTCCATTTTGCAAGAAAGAAAATGAAAGGTGTCCCATTTTTTAATTTTAACACGTAAGGCATCTATGCTCTATCCACGGTTTTAACAGACCCATAGACTTTGATGGTCATGTACGTGGTCTTTTAATTGTGGAACAACAGTCCCCAGAAAAAAGTCTGAATATACTCATTGAAATCAATGAATCCATGTGTGGTCTATGGGGAACACAGACAGAGTGAATACGGCCGGAGACTGAGATGAACAATACAATGGAGAATTCTAAGGAAATTTGCCCCAGAATTGTTATATTATGGAGAATGGATGTCAGGAAAGCTGTCAAGCAAAAAAACTTTATTGGTATGAAGATGACCAAATACATTAGATAATACATACATTAGTTGTTTAAAGGCTATGGACGCCTCTAGGGGGAATTTTTTAGTTCCTGAATTCTACAAATTTTGAGCTACAATCATTTTTTCAGTTGGTCTTTATTAAAACTTTTTGTTCTACAGCCTTCACTTTCAGTGTATCTGCAAACTATTGATGTTTCATACTGAATCCATCAAGGAGCTGCTTTGACATTGGCAAGATCAAATAATGGTCCCGCAGTCTGTGGAGGAAACCTAACAATCCTGGGGCCTCTGTCATAAGAGGGATTAGAATCAGGTTGGTTTTTTAACATTTCAAATTGTTTGTTTCCTGGGGCAGAAGTGGGGTGTCTGGAGGCATGGGAAAGGAGCTCCTTCTATTTCTTGGCATAAACCTTTATCTTTAGCTATACCAGGTGTACATGTTCATGGGTGGTTTGGTAGCCACAGCTGTTGGCTGGACTTCCTTTTGCCTATTGCTTTATCACATGTATGGACAGTTTTAGTGCACCCTCTAGTTATCATCATCCACTGTATATTAAACTATAAGGTGCCAGAATATCTGCATGCAATTATTTATTAAAGAAGAACTTCCGCAAAATTTAGAAAGGTGCATGATGTAATCTATAGTGAATGCAATTTTATCAGAGACTGTATCTGTGAGTTATCCCCACTCTTCTAATTGTAGGTGTGTCATGTGACCAACTCCCTGACCTCCAAGTGACCCAGGATAGGAAGCCAGTTACTTCTCTATTCATTCCTATGAGACTGAGAGTGAGGCTCCCATAGGAATGCATAGAGAATTAGACTTCCTGTCCACACATAAGATGCTGTGTGAGTTGGTGAGTCTGATTGCTGGTCACATGACACAGATAAGAAACATCAGGGAGATATAACTCAGAAATACAGACACTGGTAAGAAAATGACATTCACCACAGATTACATCATGTACATTTCTAGCAGGACATGGAATAAAAATTTTTGCGGGAGTTCTTCTTTACGTAAATATGATCAGTCTTTCCAACAAGACTAAATTAGGCCAGCTTCCAACAAAAGTTATCAGAAAGCCCCCATATTTTTCGTCTACACCACACAGTGTCCCTTTGGCATATTAGGAATTGTAGACACCATCGTATGTGGTCCCTAGACTTCTGCTCCAGGTACCTTGTATTATATGGTGGCCAACTTATTTATAAAAAGTCACTAAAATACGAGATATGTAAGTGTAATTTTAAAAATGCAAGTCACTTTCTAAATGTGGCACAAGATCAATGCCCCTAAGATCATGCTTAGAAATTTAAGCACTTGAATGAAAAATGAGAACGTCAACATAAAAAAGTCCAAGACGACGCACAACCAATGTATAAAAAGGCACTCACAGGAATAAGAAACTTCTTAATTTCTTCCAAGGCGTGCCCCATTCTGGCATAAGCTTCTGCTGGAGGAGCGAAGACCTCAATAAGAACATGGAGGTCATCGTTAAGATGAAAGTATTTTGTCTCTCCACTTTTTCTGAGCTCTTCTTCCTGCAGTATAAAAAAGACAACATCATCTTACAGGCTCATAAGTCAACATGGCGGCAAGGCTAGTTCTGGTAGGAGTGTTCAGAGCTGTAGCTAGGTATTCCTAAATCTAGTGTAAAAATTCCCTTTGTTGTCCTATGACTTAATATTCCAGCCATGGCCAACATCACCCCTTTAATGGCACATAAAGTAGCTCCTAAAAAGAACACAAAACAAGAATACATAAGTTTTTGGAATTTTCTTAGAATTACCTTTGCTTTATCTCTCATGGATCCTTTGCCTAATATCGACATTTTGGTTAGCGTGTCTTCTTGTAATCTTTTCAAGGAATTGCCCCGTGGTCCCAGAAGTTTTCCAACAAAGTTAAACTATAAAGACAAATCGAATAAAAAAGTAGTTTCATTGTAATTGGTACATTAACCTCACAACTAGCTAACATAATTCATGTAAATACACTATATACTAATGGCGTCGCTCCAGGAAAAAAAAAAATCCAAAAAGTCTAACAAGATCATCCACGTCCCCCTCTCATTTTCTTCTGAAGGCAGGGGCGGACTGGGAACTTAAAGTGGCCATGGAAAAAATACTAAAAATAGCCCTATTTTGTAGTCGGTTCCAAATTGATGGAAGGCAGATCAGCAATACCATATTGTGGCACATTATACCACCCCAACAGAGCCAAATCCCACAGTCCATCACAAAATACTGCCAGCAGCACAAAATACATCCCCAGAAACTTCCACTGGCCGGCCGTGAGGAGGGTCCAGATGGCCCCCTGGGCATCGGCCCACCGGGAAACTTCCCTGTAAGGTCTATGGCCAATCCGCACCTGTCTGAAGGCCATGCTGCCCATGAGAACAAGGCAGAGTTATCATGAGGTATTACAACTGTTAAAAGTTGGAATACAGATGTGTTCACCTTTAAACGGGCCACAGATATTAGTGACCTATCCTCGCAATTGATCATTAATATCTGACCGGTTCGGGTCTGACACCTGGAATCCTGCCACTAATCCGCTGTTTTAGGCAGCCACGGGGAAGGCACCTATACAGTGTACAAAGCGGAAGCAAAAGGCTCCTTAAACTGTGTAGTTTCCCCCATTGGAGTACTGAATAGGAGCTGAGCTACAGTATGCAGTTACGGCTACTACACTGTGGATGGAGGATTATGCTTCCAGCTCTGTACACAGTATAGTCTCTTGCACTGCGGCTGCCTGAAACAGCTGATCGGTGAGGGTGCTGGGTGTCAGATTCCCACAGATCTGATATGAATGACTTATTCTGCAGATAGGTCACCAATACCTGTGGCCCTGAGAATCCCTTTACTTTTACTCAAATATTGCCAACCCTAACCCCAATTTCTTGCAAAACAAATTCAATACAATATTGTTGTTGATTTTTTGTTCTTTATTGTTCTTGCTGAAATACAAAAACATGACAATTAAGCAACATTTTTGTTACATTATTTCCTTCTGTTGTTGTGTCCTCCTTCTCTTGACAGGGTATGGGGTTATATATCCTGTACTGGTTGTATTCTGGAGTCGTTTTATTGGCATGTCCGATACAATATTGTGATACAGTATGCTAACAAAACCCTGGACAGGTTGTAATTCATATCATAACCACTAGGTGTCCACATTTAGACATATAGGTATGCTCTATTTCCTGGCAGAGTATCACAAAATCATATTTTTTATATCAAATCTGGTCATCTTGCACCATACAAAGAAGTAAATGTAAGGGGCATATCTGTAGTTTGTATACAAACTCTTAGTTGGCTCATGAATTGATCTACGTAGAAGAGGATAGGGTTCAAAAAGAGAATAGGCATCTCCAGAATGGTGTTCCTTTATTTTTGTGCCTGTGGTTCCACTTTGACTTCATGCTTATTCCTATCATGTAAATCTAGTCAATAAAATTTCAGTTCTAAATGGGCTAATAGTACAAAAATGTAATTGAATCCAGGCAAGATGTCAATACAGGTTTTCCAATTTCACCCCTTACCAAAGGGTCAGCTTGGTGGGTTGTGAAGCCCCTTATTTCTATAAACTTCCAAGAACATGGTACTGTATATAATTAGAAAATGGAGTATGGTACTGCAGGTAGACATTCACTATTCAGGAACTAACCTGCCTAAAAGAATGATTGAAATCACACTAAAATCCAAAAATAAATAAATAAGGGCTCAACTGACCACTAGCAATCCTCCTGGAATCAGCCGTTAGATAGGAGAGACACAACATCGTGGAGCGGTTGACAGATAGAGCACTGTCAACCAGGCACATGTGCGGTTCAGTTATTGAAGCCTCTGCCCGCAGCAGATAACGGACGGCACACACGTAATAGATGTGCACCTGAGCATGATTTCTAGTGGCCTCATGATGAGGTCACCAAGGCCGAAAGGTGGAGAGAAGAGGAGGAGGGGAGGTGTGGGGCTTCTGATAAGTTGTCCTGTTCTGATAAGTACAGACCCTTGTGCTCTTTTCAACTAATTAGCATAATTTTAAAAATGAGTTTTTCAGGGGCTAGAAAAGATTGATTAGCACATAAATGTATATTTGTAAATGACGGAGGGCAACACCACCATCCAGACAGTTACAAATGGTCATGGTTGGTGACAGACTCACATATTCGCGTCAAACCAGACCTCAACTGTCGGGGGAGAGTCCAGTGCTACCCCTTCAAATAAACTGTTCGTTTTCTTGCTGATCTTTTTCTTCCACCACTATTGAAATTGATTCTCCCTGTCTCTATAGAGTGTCTCGCAAATATTGTTATGCTTGTGGTGACATTACAGAAGACCAAGTGACGCGTTTCGGCACCAAAAAATACACAGACGGTGCGTCATGAGAAGTGTAAAAATAGTAGAAAGCTGGAAAGGTGCAAAAAGACTGCACTGGATTTTGCTAATGTTTGATGGAGTACCCCCAACAACATGAACAGCTATATTTTCTGGCTGCCAGATACCCAGCTCTACATGTTACTGGGAGATACTGTACTCTGTGGATTTAATTGATAAAGGGGTTTTCCAGGATTTTACTACTGATGACCTATCCTATCTGATTGGTGGGGTCTGACACCCGGAACCTCCGCCGATCAGCTGTTTGAGAAGGTACCGGCGCTCCTGTGAATGCCACTACCTTCTCACAGCTCACCAAACACAGCGCCGTACATTGTATAGCGGCTGTGCTTGGTATCATGTTCAGCCCCATTCACTTCAATGGCGCTGAGCCACTCCTAGGCCATGTGACCGATGAACGTGACATCACTGGCCTAGGAAAAGCTGAGAGAAGGCTGTGGTGCTCACGGGAGCACCGGTGCCTTCTCAAACAGCTGATCGGCGGGGGTCTCTGTAGTCAGACCCCCCTTGATCAGATACTGATTACCTATCCTGAGGATAGGTCATCAGTAGTAAAAATCCCAGAAAATCCCTTTAAGTCCACATTACAGTGTCACATTTAGATATTTCCATATTTTATTAGCAATATGTATTAAGAAAAAAAAATAAAAATAAAGATCACTGTCCCCTCCTCGATTTGACGTTCTTGACATCAGTCAGCACTGCCGATCAAAGAGATCTTCATCAATGTATTCCGAAAAGAAAAGCACAGAATATAGTCCCATGACTCACACACCCCTGAATTACCCGCCACATAAAAACAAAAAATTGCTATCTACGAGCAACAAATTCATTAAGTGTCTCCATGAGAAAGGATTCTTTAAAGTTAAAGTAATCAAGCTACACCGTACCACAAAAGTTATTAATGGTAGGTACTATGCCAGAATTTGGAACGGGTCTAGATGCTTATCTAAGGACTAGAGATGAGCAAATCTCTCAAAATGTAATTTGGGTTTGACTGGCTGAATCAATCGATTTGATTCAGGTCAAAATCGATTCAGCCTAAATCGAAAGTACCACAATTGTGCTGAAAATTCATGTATGACACTGAGGTCTCTTTTTTTTTCTCGTTTCTCACCTTTTGGATTTTATCAAGCTCTGTCTCTGCTACTCTCCATGTGTCTTTGTCTCTAAAATTCACTGGAATCACCAAAAATTCTGATCAGGATCCACCTTGAATTTTTACAAAAATTAATTTTGTGGTCATCTCTACTAAGGACAACGAGCCTTTGGTGACAGAATTAAAGAGATTGGTAATTTTAACATATTTTCATAAAAATGCTGTAAATACAATAAGCCACTTACAGATACATATTTATGACAGGTTTCTCCCCGATCTCCCTGGTGAGCAGAGCCATACGTGTAATTATATTACAAGCCGCGCTCCCGTTTTCATTGTGCTCCACTCCAGAAATAATGGACAAGACCGTGACCATCAGCAGCCGCCTTTGATAGATGGGTCTAGTCACATGCTCCTCCATGTTAGGACTGGAGCACAGAGTGGTGGTTGACCCTGCTCAGAAGGGGACATCAGGCCTGAAGCTGTGATACAACAAAAACCTTTGTCCCCAGGGGATTCAAACCACAGCTTAGAACTTCCTGGTGTCATGTGGAGCCACCTTCTGTAGGAACTCATTCCCAAACATCAGCCAAGCTCAGTTTCATAGGAAGCCTCACAGTATGTTTTTGGAGTGTGGAGGAAACCCGCCAAACATGGGGATAAAATACAACCTCCATGCAGATGTTATGCTTGGATATATTCGATCCCAGAACCCCAGTGACTTACTTTAGGAAACTGTTTAATAGGGATTAGGACTTTTTGTGCCAGCTTCATGTTCTTGTTGATCACCACATCGATATATTGGTCTTCAGTGCTGTCGACATTCTCCTCCCCCTTCTGAATCTTTTCAATTTCTGTAAAACCGGAAAAAAATATATTACATTTCAATTCCACAGAATGATATCATGCAGACACACACATTCCTCACACAACATGAATTCCCAAGTGTCTAAGAACAACAAAATGTAAGATTTTTACAATTTACGTTTCACACTGTTTCCATGGCGTTGAAGCAACGGAACCCACTGTACGGAATAGTTTTTGGGAAAATAAGAAAATTGTCTAAAGCCAGGAGGGATCACTTGTTAAGTCTTCACTTGAATGATAAAATCTAAGAGAAAAAACAGTTATAAGCACAATGCTTACGCGTTTCAGAGGCACCTTGATGACAGGGTGGGCCTGAAACGCGTAAGCATTGTGCTAATTCAGTTTTTTTTGTTTTTTTTTCGATTTAATTGTTCCAAAAAATTTTTTATGAGTGTTTCCTGTGGGCGCTGGGCAATCTTCTTGTTTTCCATGGTACTGGCATGCTGGGCTAGAGTAAGGTTGGTGCGTCAGAGTGGAGATGTGGTGGTGGTGAGCCTGTTCACCATTCCTTTTCTAGACTATACATTGTTTACCTCCTACATGGACAGCATGATTGCACAGTGGACGGGGCCATCTGAACAGATGAGTTGGAATCAGGAGTTTGTGCATGCACCAGGTTCTGTCCACAGAAGTAGTGACAGACCATGCATAGCTCAGACTAGGAACCTGGTATAGGACACAATGTCAGCAGAAGCAGGAATTTCAGAGGAGCAACATCAGGTGACCAGGTTCCCAAGTGGTCGATGCATGCAACTTCAGGGCAGTAAGTATATAGTATTACAAACTTTCTTCTGCAGGTATGTTATGGGTAAGTCTGGGTTTTTGGGAACTGTTGGGTCCCAGAAAACCCCTTTCACTCCACTTTTCAAGAGCTACCACTCTGACATCAATGATATCAGGTACAGCATTAACGTGACCACTGTAGCCAATTACCAGTCTTAGCTTGGTCGCACACTTGCACAGATGACACTTGCCTGCTGAGACCAATGGCTGACCAGTGATTAATGGTCTTTTTTTTTTATTTTATACCATTACCTGTTAGGCAACGTTCTTAAAATCCTAGATAACCCCTTTCAGTTCTCCCGATATTCTTGTTTTGTTTTAATAAATATTAGTGTCCTCCATTACACACTTCTAGAGTCCTTTCTGTAGAAGGACGCATGGCAGTGTTCCACTAACATTCCTCCTGAAAATGCATAAGTTAATTGACAACTATTTGTTTTCATTTCACTGGGTGCGTCCCTTCAAACCATGAGACTATAGGCACTGACTGAAGAGTATGAAATGGTGTAGAGACACATTGTATTGTAAAGGGGAAGAGCACATTTGTGAATTTATCTGTCTATCTCCATGAAGAATAACTGAGAAATTCTTCTTGGAAACATGGAATTTGAAAAGATTATCCAGGGTTATTATTTCATGGTGAATACAAGTATTTACTAAAAAGAGCACATTTTTTAAAAGGGATTTTCTAGGATCTCAATGTACATCTTCCCCATACTTTTTCAATGTGGACTTTCCTGACCAGTTTTCACCATGTAACCCAATCCCTCTGGTCTCTTTCCATCCCGTATGTAGCACTTCCTGTTGCTGTATCCAACCAAACCCATGATGCACTTCTCCTTCCTCTGCCACAGCTCCAGCACCGCCCCTAACAACCCCAAGCTAGTTTATAGCTCCTCCCACCAGCTAGTTACATAGACACTCCCTTATCACTGCCCGACACCCAGCTAGTTTATAGCTCCTCCCACCCATCTATTTACATAGGCACTCCCCTATCACTGCCCCTAACACCCAGCTAGTTTATAGCCCCTCCCACCCAGCTAGTTACATAAACACTCCCCTATCACTGCCCCTAACAAGACCCAGCTAGTCTACAGCTCCTCCCACCCAGCTAGTTACATAGGCACTCCCCCATCACTGCCCCACTCAACGGGAAATAAGAAAGTGGCATGGATATGGTCATATGACCAAAGGTCAGAACGGAAGATAGGAGCAATAAAAGTAAAAAATACATTAAGACATTATAGCGACCTGTAGAAATGATTATTTTAGAGGATGTTGATGCAAACCAGAAAACCCCTTTAAGGATATGGTATAGTTTACACATTTAAAATACCCCTGTTTTTGCATGTTTTGCACCGTTATTTGCAGCGTATTTTGCTGTAAAGACGCCAACTGCAGATGATAGCCAAAGGTCTATGATAAATATGAAACAGGACACATGCATCGAAAAATGCAGCATGCAGGTATTGAGACATCACCTTCTCTACAGGGGTAAAATGCCATAAAGAAACCGCCAGTGGTGAGCCACAGTGGGGGAGATTTATCAAGACTGACACTGCCAGACACCAGTCTTAATCCCCTGTGCACCCGAGTGAGAGTCCTCATTTATTAAGTGGCAGATGCAGATTAATAAATTAGGTGCATCTCTCACCCTCAGCGCGCCAGAAACTCAAATCTATGCCAACGAAGGGGCTGGCGTAGACTTAAGCTATAATTTATAACAGTTCCATAAATTAAAGTAAATCTGAGCTTATAAAGATCAAAAAGTCACAAATAACGGTGCAAATATGGCATTAAATTAATGATAATGTGCAATTTTTTTTTTTATTTTTTTTTAAGGTAAAAAACATTAGAGGCAGATTTATGTGTGTCAGGACCAAAAAAAGAGGAAAAATAAATAAATAAATAAATTAATTAATTAAAAAAAAGGATAAGCTGAAATTCTAGACACAACCTGGGGAAAAAAACAAACAAAACAAAAAAAAACAAAAAAAAAAAAAACAAACAAACAACAACACATGAAAGTTGTGTGAATCCTCCTCGACAATACGTTTAATACAATTTTTTATTTTATTTTTTGAAAACAAAAACAGTTTATTGTATTTTTCTACATTTGTTTCTACATTCATTGTGATACATCTTATTTTTAATAAAGTGCAGTCTACTCTTGGACCTCCATTATCACTACTGTAAATCATTCCATGTTTTGGTCACAGCTCTGCCTGTCTATTCCCTGAAATGGTCTGCCTTTAATGCCACATTTACCGTGCCATGGGCGCCGATCACCAGAGGTTGGCAAAGGAGGACCAGCAGCGATCCCCTGATTAATGGGCCGGATTCCATTTAAAAAGGGTTGTCTTTAATGTCATGTGAGGTGCGGTGGAAAATTAACCAATTTAAAACTGAAAAGAAATATGATGGGATGAGCTCAACTATTTCCCAATAAACCTGTAATATTGTGTAACGTAGGCAAGAGAAACAACACGGGGTAGTGTACGTTATATTTGTCTTTACACTGTAGCCAGTACTGTACAGATGTGTCCTTCCATATCCAGAAAAAAAACAACATACTTTTTGATATTGTGTCATGAGATGTCTATCTATATACTACACAGTGGTCCCTCAAGTTACAATATTAATTGGTTCCTGGACGACCATTGTATGTTGAAACCATTGTAAGTTGAGTAATTGGTTCCAAAGCCCCAAAATGTCATCCAAGATAAGAGAAAATGAAGATTTAACAAACATAAGCAGATAACTAAGACATATAAGACAAATCCTTACATGTAACAGTCATTATATACATGTATACAGCTCTTCTACCAGAGAAGTGCTGTTGATTGGTTGGATCTGAGTCTGAGGCATTGTATGTTGAGTCTGGTTTCAAACTTACGATGGGTCAGAAAAGACCATTGTATGCTGGAAATATTGTATCCTGAGGCCATTGTATCTTGAGGGATCATTGTACTATTTGCAGCCACCTAGAGGTTGTTATGTCAGTTGCAAGTTGGCATCCCTAACCAAACTTAAGCTAAGGAACCATGGGGTCCCACAGCAGAACCTGTAATAGACTCCTGCTCGGAAATGACCACCCTCCGTGGAAAGATAATGACCCCTATGGTCATTGCTCCGTTGCCTGGGTTTTCCCTCCCTTCTCTGATCTTACATGCTTGTTTGCCTCCTCTTGAGGCTTTTTTGAGGGTGATTTGGGGTCATCACACCCATGCCTGTTCACAGGCTACCCAATACCGACAACACATAACATGCCTGATCCTGGTGTCCACTAAATGAGGACATTGGAAAGAAATACCTCAGACTGTCCATGCAGCTTCTTGGCAGATCCGGTTTACAATGGTGGGATCTACCAAAATTTAGTGAACAGCATCCCATCATCTGCCACTGCTACTGGGGATAGGGCCCTCACCCAGCAATATTTTGTCCTTGTGGCCTTCATCAACCGGAGGGGGCCCACTGACGCCTGCCTGCTGGCCTAGTAGTGAAGTCCACATGCTTGATTTTAGTGAACAGCAAACTAAGTTGTAGAAACCAGTGTCAGACAGCTGCTGCCAAGGCCAATAAGATAATGGGTTGCATCAAAAGGGGCATAGATGCCCGTGATGAGAACATAGTCCTGCCACTTTACACATCACTAGTCAGACCACACATGGAGGACTGTGTACAGTTCTGGGCTCCTGTGAACAAGGCAGACATAGCAGAGCTGGAGAGGGTTCAGAGGAGGGCAACTAAAGTAATAACTGGAATGGGTGGACTACAGGACCCAGAAAGATTATCAAAATTAGGGTTATTCACTTTAGAAAAAAGACGACTGAGGGGAGATCTAATAACTATGTATAAATATATCAGAGGTCAGTACAGAGATCTCTCCCATCATCTATTTATCCCCAGGACTGTGACTGTGACGAGGGGACATCCTCTGCGCCTGGAGGAAAGAAGGTTTGTACACAAACATAGAAGAGGATTCTTTACGGTAAGAGCAGTGAGACTATGGAACTCTCTCCCTGAGGAGGTGGTGATGGTAAGTTCACTATAAGAGATCAGGAGGGGCCTGGATGTATTTCTGGAGGTAATAACATTACAGGTTATAGTTACTAGAGAGGGGTCGTTGATCCAGGGATTTATTCTGATGCCTGATTGGAGTCGGGAAGGAATTTTTTTTCCCCCTAAAGTGAGGAAAATTGGCTTCTACCTCACAGGGTTTTTTTGCCTTCCTCTGGATCAACTTGTAGGAAAACAGGCTGAACTGGATGGACAGATGTCTTTTTTCGGCCTTATATACAATGTTACTATGATTGCATTTGATCAGTCATTAACCTTGTATTAAAGCAGAATGGATCACTTCCCATTAGCGGGGTAAAGGGATAACAAACTCAGTGCCGCTGCTCTGCGCTGAAGTTCATTTACATTCCCCTAACGACGTGAGAGTGGGATTTGTTGCCATTGATTAAATGCGAAGTTACATTACTGAATCCAATGGAGCAGAACAGGAGCCATGCTGAGATTTAACCTAAAGCCTTGACATCCAGGATTGTATAGATTTCTTCTTGTCTGGGGTTTCAGGAGCCCATTTTTCAGTAGATATCCAAATGTAGCCAAGTTGGGTTTGTCAGGGCAGTAACACTGACTTTCTTATTTGGTAGAGCTCATTGTGACATTAAGGGGGCTTCCAGTTTTACATATATAAAGTCTCAGCATAAAGGGGTCTTCTGAGACTCCAAAAAGCTCATGAAAGTGCACAAAGTGCTATAAAATAATACAAGCCTTATCTGATAGGTCATCAATATCAGATCACTGGGGGCCCAACTCCCCAACTCCTGTGACCTCCGCTGATTAGCTGTCAGAAGAGGCCGGGGGCTCTGTGAGTACTGTAGCCCCTTCCTAGACCATGTGACATCACCGTACATAGGTCACATGACCTAGTTTCAGCTCAGCCTCATTCAAGTAAATAGGGCTGAGCTGCAATACCAAGCACAGCCACTATACGATGTACGGTGCTGTCCTTGGTAAGCTGCTGGGTGCATGCCGCACTGAACAGAGCTTGGGTGAGCGCCGCTGCTCCCTGAAACAGCAGATCAGTGGGGGTGTCAGGACTCAGACCCCCGCCAATGTAATAATGATGACTTATCCTAAGGCTAGGACATCAATATCAATGACTGGATAAACTGTTAACCTACCATTCCAGCCCTGTCCTTCTGGGGCTCCCTGATGATCTCTGTCTCTGGCACTGCTGCAATAGTATATCTGACTACCCTGCATGATTGATGCAGTCAGTCACTGAACTCAGCAGTCTTAACACTTAACTCTGCAGAGATCATGTCCCTATGTGACCACACTGGGGATTTACGTGAGATAGTTGTAGATACAGTGCCTTTCGAAAGTATTTGTCCCCCTGGAACTTTTCAACCTTTTGCCACATTTCAGGCTTCAAACAAAAAGATATAACATTGTAAATTTTTGGTGAAGAATCAACAACAAGTGGGTCACAATTGTGAAGTGGAACGAAATTTATTGGATCATTTAAATTTTTTTTGTAATAATAAAACTGAAAAGTTGGGCGTGCAAAATTATTCGTCCCCCTTGCATTAATACTTTGTTGCTCCACCTTTTGCTGTGATTACAGCTGCGGTCTCTTGGGGGATGTCTCTATCAGTTTTGCACATCTAGAGACTGAAATTCTTGCCCATTCTTCCTTGCAAAACAGCTGGAGCTCTTTGAGGTTGGATGGAGACGTTTGTGAACAGCAGTTTTCAGCTCTTTCCACATATTCTCAATTGGATTCAGGTCTGGACTGTGACTTGGCCATTCTAAGACCTGGATACCTTTATTTTTGAACCGTTCCATTGTAGATTTTGCTTTATGTTTGGGATCATTGTTTTGTTGGAAGATAAATCTCCGTCCTAGTCTCAGGTCTTTTGCAGACTCCAACAGGTTTTCATCCAGAATGGTCCTGTATTTGGCTCCATCCATCTTCCCATCAATTGTAACCATCTTCCCTGTCCCTGCTGATGAAAAGCCCAAACCATGATGCTGCCCCCACCATGTCTGACAGTGGGGATGGTGTGTTCAGGGTGATGAGCTGTGTTGCTTTTACGCCAAACATATCGTTTTCCATTGTTTCCAAAAAGTTGGATTTTGGTTTCCTCTGACCAGAGCCCCTTCTTCCACATGTTTGGTGTCTCCCAGGTGGCTTGTGGCAAACTGTAAACCAGACTTTTTATGGATATCTTTGAGAAATGGCTTTCTTCTTGCCACTCTTCCATAAAGGGCAGATTTGTGAAGTGTTGGACTGATTGTTGTCCTATGGACAGACTCTCCCACCTCAGCTGTAGATCTCTGCTGTTCATCCAGAGTGATCATGGGCCTCTTGGCTGCATCTCTGATCAGTCTTCTCCTTGTTTGAGATGAAAGTTTAGAGGGACGGCCGGGTCTTGGTAGATTTGCAGTGGTCTGATACTCCTTCCATTTCAATATGATGCTTGCACAGTGCTCCTTGGGATGTTTAAAGCTTGGGAAATCTTTTGGTATCCAAATCCGGCTTTAAACTTCTCCGCAACAGTATCAGGGACCTGCCTGGTGTGTTCCTTGGTCTTCATGATGCAGAACCCTGAGACTATCACAGAGCAGGTGCATTTATACGGAGACTTGATTACACACAGGTGGATTCTATTTCTCTTCATCAGTCATTTAGGACAACATTGGATCATTCAGAGATCAGAGATCAACTTCTGGACTGAAAGTAAATGGGACGAATAATTTTGCACGCCCAACTTTTCAGTTTTATTATTACAAAAAAAGTTTAAAATGATCCAATAAATTTCGTTCCACTTCACAATTGTGACCCACTTGTTGTTGATTCTTCACCAAAAATGTAAAATGTTATATCTTTTTGTTTGAAGCCTGAAATGTGGCAAAAGGTTAAAAAGTTCCAAGGGGCCGAATACTTTCACAAGGCAGTGTATCATCACTTTAGTCCCGGAAACAAAGACAGACTGACAGGGAACACTGGAATGGCGACCACTGAGTGGCAGCAGTAGCATCCAACCAGGAGACCACTGCAGCGGTCACTCAGAGCAGAGGGGAGGGACTGGGAAGACGCTCAATGCAGAGAGCACTTGCAGGATCTAAAACTGGCAGAATAAATGTTCATATTCCCACCACTCTTGATAATAAAAACTCCACAAAATGTACGTTTGTTCTTCTCTCCCCAGCCACTGCCTACATCTGTCAGCAATGGGACCCACACCTATATCAAGAACGTAGCCCCCAAAATGGAGGAGGGCGTACTGTACATGCGCAGCCTCCCTCCATTCATTTCTATGGGGCCACTGAAAATAGCCGAGAGCTGGCTCGGCTATTTCCGTCGGCTACATAGAAATGAATGGGAGCGGTGGCCGCGCATGCGCAGTGCACTCCCGTTCATTTGTATGGGAGCAGCGGGGAGCTGTGCCTAGTGGTGGCTGGACCACGGGAAACCTGGGGTCCTTCCAGGTGCAGCGCTCCCTGCTCCATTCTCGTTATAGGCACGGGTCCCTATCAGACAATGGGGGCATATCCTAGCGATATGCCCCCATTGTCTAAGATGGGAATAACCCTTTTATCCAAGTGAACCTGCAAATGTGGTCCAACCTATATGTTGCATGAATTCCTGTCACTCAATAAGTGGGCCCGCCCACTGGACTCCTAAGCATGGAAAGAGCAGGCCTTTAAAGGAATGGAATACCAGTTATACTGAACCTTTCCTACAAACCTATGTATCGATCTGCTCAGCTCCTCCTGCTCTACAACAAGCAGCCTGCAGAATGGACAGCATTTGCAATGTGGCAGATGCCCTTTAAACGCAGGGAGAGCTGCAGATGAATTTTATACAAATGGAAAAAAAAATTTTTCGAGCCAGCCGAGACATAAAGAGGACAAGAGGTCCGCGAAAATAATTGTTATAAGCAAATAGAAGCAAAAGGAACTTTATCACACACTGACATCGGCACATGAAAAATAGGGCAGAACGCCGGAGTGTTGACACAAGTTTCAGACAAAATTGCCAAAAACATAAATAAATTGCAATACAGAGCTCAATTCTGGAGAAAAATGATGACACAGGTCTCAGGGCGACCGCAAGATAATTCATCTCTGTTATCAATGGCGACTCTTTAAGCTGAAATCCGTGAAACCTTTAAGAAGGAGCAAACGTACAAACCTCTGCTGCATCTTAAAGGGAATCCATCATCAGAAAAGGGTTTATTGTCTATGCCGAGAGTTCCTGTTAACCAGTTCAAGACCCCCTTATTACCCCCTTTCTCAGTACAGTCTGCAGATTTGAAAGATATAATTTTGTTTGTTTTTTTTAGGTTATTAAAATAACTTTCATCTTTTTGTATAATACATGGAGCTTTATTATTGATATTTTTTATTATGACATTTTTGTTATATATTATTTTTTTATTTTTTTATTTATTTATTTATTTTAATTTAAGTTTACCCAGGATTCTGTTTCTCTCTCACAAAGTGCAACTAAAATACATTTTATAATGTAGTATTTGTGGAACATGGGCGGGGCTACAGGCTGCAGTAGCATTTAAAATGAATTAATTTTATTTATTATTTATTTTTTATTAGGCTACATGCACACGACCGTATGTATTTTGCACTCAGCAAAATGCGGATCCGCAAAAAATACGGATGACGTCCGTGTTGCATCCGTTTTTGTCTATTTTTTGGATCTATAGTAACAATGCCTGTGCTTGTAGGCAAAATGACAAGAATAGGACATGCTCTATATTTTTTGTGGGGCTACGGAATGGACACACGGATGATGGATGTGTGCTGTCCACATTTTTGGCGGACCCATTAAAATTAATGGGTCTACATCCTATCCAAAAAAAAAAAAAACAGAACAGAATCAAGGCCTTATAATAATACCTTTGAGGGGCACTTTAACATTATTATTTTTTATTATTTTTTTATTACCGATTTATCTTAGGGCTGACATATTTTCTCAAGTTACAGGGGGAATACGGCACTACAGAGCTGATTTGGCTCCGCTAAGACCAAGCAGCTTGTGCAGTTTTCTCGGACCCGGCAATTATCTCGGATCACATGACCATTGGGACCAGAACAGGAAGAGGCATTACCGCTGTCTAATCTGTATAAATAGTGCTCAGTGCTTCTTAATGGGGAACCAGGCTGTCACTGACAACAGGTTCCTCGCTCCTGCAGCTGCACAATTAGTGTGCAGCTGCCATCTCTGCAAGGACATCCAGGAACACCCTGACAGTAAGCATGGACCATCCAAACATTCAGGTCAGGAACAGGTTAAACAGATTTTAAATGTGTTTTTTTTTTTTGTGGCAATTTTTGCACCATAAAGGGGTTTTACAGGCTTTTAATATTGATTTCCTAGCCTCACACCCGACAGCCGGCACCCCCGTGGATCAGCTGTATGAAGAGAAGGTATGCACGGTGCGTATGCCGTCTCCTGTCTCTTTTCCTGCTTGCCAAAGACATAGCAGCAGCGAGCAGGAAGAGAGACAGGAGACGGAGTGCCTTCTCTTCATACAGCGGATCGGTGGGGGTGTCGGGTGTCAGACTCTCGCCAATCTGATATTGATGACTTATCCTGAGGATAGCTCATCAGTATACAAAATGAAATATTAAGTGTATATAGCATTCACATTGGCCACCGAGGCTTCAGAATAGGCTGCTACTTTTTGAACTTGTGATTGGTCAGCAATAATCTCATTATCATCAAAGACAGGATTACAATGACATCTAACACCTACAGTTGTAAAGCTGGAGGCAGGTAACACAGCGTCCACCACGGACAATAGGCGATGGGACCGGCTCTTCCTCTCTGCACAGTGATCTAGGCAAATATCAGATCATGCTTACAACACTCTCCAGGAGGCACTTCGCTGGGTTAGGCTCTGTTCACATTTCGTTTGTACATCAGGTTTGATATAGGTGACAGGAAAGCGCTCAGGGCACATGGCAAATGTATCCATAGGCTCCCATAAACCCAGCATATGCCAAATGAGGCGTCATGTAGGGCTGCAGCTATCGATTATTTTAGTAATGAAGTATTATATCGATGAAGTACTGTAATAAGAAAAATCTAATTAAAAGAATGTTTTCCTTTATAAAAACTCATCAGTTCCCCTCAATGCCATTATCAGCTCCCCCCCAGTGCCATCAGGCTCCCCCCCAGTGCCATCAGCTTCCCGCCCCCAGTACCATCAGGCTGCTCCCAGTGCCATCAGGCTGCCCCCATTGCCATCAGCTCCCCGCCCCCAGTACCATCATGCTGCCCCCATTGCCATCAGCTCCCCGCCCCCAGTACCATCATGCTGCCCTCAGTGCCATCAGCTCCCCGCCCCCAGTACCATCATGCTGCCCAAAGTGCCATCAGCTCCCCGCCCCCAGTACCATCATGCTGCCCTCAGTGCCATCAGCTCCCCACCTCCAGTGCCATCAGGCTCCCCCCCAGTGCCATCAGCTCCTCCCCCCCAGTACCATCAGGCTGCTCCCAGTGCCATCAGCTCCCCGCCCCCAGTACCATCAGGCTGCTCCCAGTGCCATCAGCTCCCCACCCCCAGTACCATCAGGCTGCCCCCAGTGCCATCAGCTCCCTGCCCCCAGTACCATCAGCTCCCCGCCCCCAGTACCATCAGGCGGCCCCCAGTGCCATCAGCTCCCCGCCCCCAGTACCATCAGGCTGCCCCCAGTACCATCAGCTCCCTGCCCCCAGTACCATCAGCTCCCCGCCCTCAGTACCATCAGGCTGCTCCCAGTGCCATCAGGCTGCCCCCATTGCCATCAGCTCCCCGCCCCCAGTACCATCATGCTGCCCTCAGTGCCATCAGCTCCCCGCCCCAGTACCATCATGCTGCCCAAAGTGCCATCAGCTCCCCGCCCCCAGTACCATCATGCTGCCCTCAGTGCCATCAGCTCCCCACCTCCAGTGCCATCAGGCTCCCCCCCAGTGCCATCAGCTCCTCCCCCCAGTACCATCAGGCTGCTCCCAGTGCCATCAGCTCCCCGCCCCCAGTACCATCAGGCTGCTCCCAGTGCCATCAGCTCCCCACCCCAGTACCATCAGGCTGCCCCCAGTGCCATCAGCTCCCTGCCCCCAGTACCATCAGCTCCCCGCCCCCAGTACCATCAGGCGGCCCCCAGTGCCATCAGCTCCCCGCCCCCAGTACCATCAGGCTGCCCCAGTACCATCAGCTCCCTGCCCCCAGTACCATCAGCTCCCCGCCCCCAGTACCATCAGGCTGGCCCCAGTGCCATCAGCTCCCCGCCCCCAGTACAATCAGGCTGCCCTCAGTGCCATCAGCTCCCCCCCAGTAGCATCAGGCTGCCCCCAGTGCCATCAGCTCCCCGCCCCCAGTACCATCAGGCTGGCCCCAGTGCCATTAGCTCCCCGCCCCCAGTACAATCGGGCTGCCCTCAGTGCCATCAGCTCCCCCCCAGTACCATCAGGCTGCCCCCAGTGCCATCAGCTTCCCCCCCAGTACCATCAGGCTGCCCCTAGTGCCATCAGCTCCCCGTCCTCAGTACCATCAGGCTCCCTCCAGTGCTATCAGCTTCCCCCCAGTGCCATCAGCTTCCTCCCCCCAGTGCCATCAGCTGCGCCATCAGTATTTTCCCCATGCCATGAGGCTCTCCCACCCCCTAGTGACACTATCTCCCCCTCCTAGCCATCAGTCCCCAGCGCCAGTGAAATAAAATCCTGTATGGGCGCTGCTGACACTCCAGAGATCTCCCATCTTCTTCTCCATGCGCTGCACAGGGACCTGATGTCACGCAGTGTTTATGTGCACTATGTCCTGACGATGTGTCAGTATACAGAGCAGCGCAGTGCGGAATGGCGGGTGACCACAGAGCGGTGAGTAATAGATAGCGCTTTACTCATGCTCAGTGGTCACATGACACAAACGAATCCTCGATGCCAAAAAAGAAGATGAAATCAGATACATTCCCTTTACGACTACTTGTTCCTCTCGAAGACACCACCAAAATATTTATTGCTTAATTAAACCAGGAAGGGACCTTAGTATCGGAAAAGGCGAGCCGAGCTACATCCAGGGTTAGACTGAGTCACCCTCCCCCCCTCTGGTATTATCTAACCCTTCGGTACATTTTACAAATCAAACACATTGCATGATATGACGGTATAATTACTTTTTGAATACATGACCCTCGGACCTTTAATCAGATTGTGAAGGTTGAGAGGGTGGCGGGATTTGTGTTGTACTAATCCGCCGATTACATTCTGTCCCTCTAGGTTGCTTTAGTACACAGGAGGCTTTACTATAAGTAAAATGTATGATTAAGGTTAAGATTAAAACCTTAAAATACAGATGTTACATCCGCAAGAACGTTCACATTAATCTGCGATAGGGTATTACCGTCGTCAATCCTCCGTACCTTTACAGATGTTCTAAGGCGTATTAAAAGCCGGGGCAGAAGAGAGATGGAATTTGTGCTACGACGATGAAACATGCGTGGACTACGTGCAAGAGATCGAGGGAATTAGAAGAATGAAACCCTATATATCTGCTGTACATGATAGATCAACAATGGGGGTTGTAATCCAGATTTCTTAATTTAGTTTTAGAGATACAACGTGAGAAAAGACAATGTAGGTAAATGCTGCCTCTTTGTATTTGTAGAAGCCTCTTACTACCAAATATTCATAGCAAAAAGTTAAAGAGGACCTCTCCCGCTCCTGACATGCCTGTTTTAATATCTTCATGCATTCCCCATGTAATAATAAGTCTGGAACATCTATTCTTATGTCTCTATGTTGTGCCATTCCTTTATTATCCCTACTAGAAGTTATGAATGAATTGCTAGCAGTCTGCAGTAAGGGTACAGAGGGGAGGTAACCAGTTGGGGGTGTGTCCCTGCACGGACTCAAACTATCCAATCAGTGCTTTCATTTTCAGACTGTGCAGGTACACACCCCCAACTGGTCACCTCCCCTCTGTACCCTTACTGCAGACTGCTAGCAATTCATTCATAACGTCTAGTAGGGATAATAAAGGAATGGCACAACATAGAGACATAACAATAGATGTTCCAGAATTATTATTACATGGAGGATGCATGAAGCTATTAAAACAGGCATGTCAGGATGGGGGACAGATCCTCTTTAAGCAACAAACCATAGGAGTAGCAGGAACACAATGTTTAATTTAAGGGGTTACATGAGATATAAGGGGAAAGGGTCAAACTGATTTCCAAAAACACCAACACTCCTGCACATGGGTTGCATTTGGTGTTGACCTCAATTGATTGAGTCTAAGATGCAATACCAGTTACAGCCTGTAGGCAGGAGTGGAGCTGTTGCTAGTTAAAGAGCATTTTTTTGTTTGTTGTCTCCTAGAAACCTGTAAATTTTAGGCCTATAAATAAATCCTAAACTACATAAAACCAAACAGGACAGCTCTGACAGGGGTTTCTTTAAAAAGCTAAACCCCAGTTGCCTAGCCACATGATTGTGTCCCCAAACCTGGTGAGTTTACTTTTAAGAGATACTTAGGATATGAATACTTTCAGCACAGCGGAAGTGAAGAGGAACTGACATATAGAAGTAGACAGTATTAACTTGAATCTTGATTCCCATAACACTGCTGCTCAGGCTTTGGGAAAAGGACCTAATAGTTCAGCCCAAGCAGAGCTCAGGCGCTTTAAGATTTCATATTGTGAGCTCTGTAGAAGATTTCTAAAGACTAGCTCCCAATGGACAGGACATAAATATGTGATTCTGGTCTTGTTTTAAAGCTTAGATTGTCAGCTTTCAAAAAGACCATCTTCGACAGACCCTGAGATATGAAGGTTTTAAGCAGTCCTCCCCCCCCTTCAGCTGGCTGTGATCTAATTCAGGATGGAGGGGCAGTGGGAGAGCCGACAGCCTGCAGGTGGGGAGAGAAAAAAAACATCCTCTATCACGATAATGATTATCTAATATATTAACCCTCACATGGTCGTCATGTCAACAGAAAAGTGAATGAAGAGACAAAAACAAGTGCTTTTATTAAGCAAGTAGTATAATAAAAACATAAATTTGGCATCAAAGTTATGACTGCTGGAACATAGCAGGGAAAAATTTTTTTTGGCCTTGTTAGTTTTGTCACTAAGGGGTTAAAATGCCCTTAAGTCACCTAAGTTGTGTGAGTTAATACTATTTATTTATTTATTTATTTCTATAGCGCCACCATATTCTGCAGCACTGTACAAAATCATAGGGTTCTTGTACAATACAAAAATAACTGGCTAATATAAAACGGAAACACTAGGAGTGAGGGCCCTGCTCGCAAGAGCTTACAATCCATGAGATTGTACACACATGATCACTGCTGCCAATCACGTGCCTCAGATGTCAAGTAGGGTAGTTGAGGACATCATTGCAGCATAACTGGAAGTGAAGGCCTGCAGGAAGCACTAGAACGGTGGCAGATCAGACAGGTAAGGGATTATTTTTTTTATTTTTTTTTTTTTTGTGTTTTTTTTTTTGGATAGAACTTCTCTCCTTTACACACATTTTATGGCAACTCAAGAATCCCTTTAACACTTTATATATTGTATACTGTTGCAGCAAGCTAATGGAAGTATTGTAGATTTCATCCTGCAAATCGGGATACTTAAAAAGGCCCTACCCCAGAATGTTACAGCGCATCAATAGTATGTGAATTCTAATCAGTTTGGGTCCAATATCTGGGACTTCCTTTATCTGGAGAAAGAAGATACAGAGAACGAAGACCCCATCGACTTTTCTCCTGTACGCTACGGTTCGTTAGTGCTGTGCAGGGAATTACAACACAGCTCCTTTCTATTGAGCCGGAGAATCACTGCAGAAAGAAATACAGATGTAGCAGCTGTGAAAGCAGCAGCTCTTTCATTCTAAGGCTTTCATTCTTCATTCTAGGTGGTAATCTTAAGGCGGTTCACCTACCACTGTAATGACCTACATGTCTAGAATTGGCCATCACTAGTCGATCATGGGGGGTCAGAATGCTGGGAACCTATGAGCCTTAGGCCCCATTCAGACGACCGTGTTTCACGGCCGTATATGGGCAGTGAAAGCCCAACCTGTGCTGCCCCAGAGGACGGGAGCGCACGGTGTCATTGGTTGCTATGACGCCGTGCGCTTCCTGAGGCCACCACCATACAGTGAAACACTCTGGGGCAGCACAGGCCAGGCTTTCACGGCCCGTATACGGCTGTGAAACACAGTCGTCTAAATGGGGCCTAAGGCTCATAGGTTCCCAGCAATCTGACCCCCATGATCGACTAGTGATGTCCAATTCTAGACATGTAGGTCATTACAGTGGTAGGTGAACCGCCTTAAGATTACCACCTATACACTTTAGGATAGGTAAGGAAGAGACCAAGGAACTTGTCCAGGGGCGGATTGGCCATAGACCTTACAGGCAAATTTCCTGGTGAGCAGATGCCCCAGGGGGCCACCCAAATCCTCCTCTCTGCCGCTAACCTGTTACATAATGAGCCCTCAACAGTAATTAATGCTCAGAAAATCAGGTACTCATGTACCCAGCCAGCAAACGCACATGCCCTGCTGTTGCCCGCACGTCACAACCTAAGCCCCTGCTCCACAGACAACTGGAGGAGGAGGACAGAAGATGGTAGCTATTGATGACCACCACAGAGGGCCAGCTTCTGGGGCAGTATATTGTGCTACACTATATTTTTTGGTTCTGCTGGGATGGTATTTTGTACTATGGTATTGTTGACCTACTTGTGTTGCCCCTGCCTTCTGTTCATTTGGATATGCCTACAAAAAGGGACAACTTTTTTTTTCCCCAGGGCCCTGAACATGTCCCCTGCCTCTCCAATCAATGCCAATGGGACTGGCCGAAACAGCTGAACACTGCACCAGCTGTCTCCATCAGTTAGGTCACTGTGGTAATGGACTTAGGAGAAATTAGGGTCTTGTTGGGGTTCCCAACAATCATACATTTATCACTTATAGATAGGTGATAACTGTTCACTGCGGGAAAACCACCTTACCTGAAATATTTTTGGTAAGAACGTCCCGTATAACCAGGGTAGCCAACCAAAATGATGTAGCCAACATTTTTACAGAGTAATAGAAAACCAAAAATAAAATTATAAAGCTTATTAGGTAAGACTAACTATTAAATACAGTACAGTTATTCCTCAAGTTACAATATTAATTGGTTCCAGGAAGACCATTGTATGTTGAAACCATTGTAAGTTGAGTAATCGGTTCCAAAGCCCCAAAATGTCATCCAAGGTAAGAGAAAATGAAGATTTAAGAAAAATAAGCAGATAACTAAGACAGATAAGACAAGTCCTTACTAGAGATGAGCGAGTAGTGTTCGATCGAGCTGGTATTCGATCGAATACTACGCTATTTGGCATACTCGATTTCGTTCGAGTATAACGGCGATGGCGCACTTAGAATTCGTTTCCCCTCCCACCTTCCCTGGCGCTCTTTTTCCACCAATCAACATGCAGGGGGGGTATGACAGGCACGCTGAGCACGCTGGCAGCGCGAAAACGGCGTCTACATGCATTGGCTGGAAAAACCATGTGACCTTGAATATTAAAAACTCAGCTCTTCCTGCTCGTACGCATATGCTGCGTGAACTTAGTCAGGGACAGAGGCTGGAGAAGGGACAGACAGATTTTAGCTGTTGGATAGGCAGGAGCGTGATTAAAAGCCCTTATCAGGGCTACTACAGTGGACTTCAGTGATAGCTTACTACAATATAGACTTTACAGAGAACGGCTGCTGTATTCAGGGACAGCTGCTGGAGTAGGGACAGAGAGAGGCATTAGTGGTGTATTAGGTGCTCTGCTACATACCAAACTATATTTGACACTACTGCTGTGTACCTTGAAAAATACAATATATAGGCCTTAACTGGCAACTGCACTGTGCGTTCTCTTGCAAAGTAATTTCTCATAACTGTTGTTCATACACACCGTCTGATCACTCAGTACACGGCTGTGTACCTTGAAAAATACAATATATAGGCCTTAACTGGCAACTGCACTGTGCGTTCTCTTGCAAAGTAATTTCTCATAACTGTTGTTCATACACACCGTCTGATCACTCAGTACACGGCTGTGTACCTTGAAAAATACAATATATAGGCCTTAACTGGCAACTGTACTGTGCGTTCTCTTGCAAAGTAATTTCTCATAACTTGTTCATACACACCGTCTGATCACTGAGTACACGGCTGTGTACCTTGAAAAATACAATATATAGGCCTTAACTGGCAACTGTACTGTGCGTTCTCTTGCAAAGTAATTTCACATAACTGTTGTTCATACACACCGTCTGATCACTGAGTACACGGCTGTGTACCTTGAAAAATACAATATATAGGCCTTAACTGGCAACTGTACTGTGCGTTCTCTTGCAAAGTAATTTCTCATAACTTGTTCATACACACCGTCTGATCACTGAGTACACGGCTGTGTACCTTGAAAAATACAATATATAGGCCTTAACTGGCAACTGCACTGTGCGTTCTCTTGCAAAGTAATTTCTCATAACTGTTGTTCATACACACCGTCTGATCACTGAGTACACGGCTGTGTACCTTGAAAAATACAATATATAGGCCTTAACTGGCAACTGCACTGTGCGTTCTCTTGCAAAGTAATTTCTCATAACTGTTGTTCATACACACCGTCTGATCACTGAGTACACGGCTGTGTACCTTGAAAAATACAATATATAGGCCTTAACTGGCAACTGTACTGTGCGTTCTCTTGCAAAGTAATTTCTCATAACTGTTGTTCATACACACCGTCTGATCACTCAGTACACGGCTGTGTACCTTGAAAAATACAATATATAGGCCTTAACTGGCAACTGCACTGTGCGTTCTCTTGCAAAGTAATTTCTCATAACTGTTGTTCATACACACCGTCTGATCACTGAGTACACGGCTGTGTACCTTGAAAAATACAATATATAGGCCTTAACTGGCAACTGTACTGTGCGTTCTCTTGCAAAGTAATTTCTCATAACTTGTTCATACACACCGTCTGATCACTGAGTACACGGCTGTGTACCTTGAAAAATACAATATATAGGCCTTAACTGGCAACTGTACTGTGCGTTCTCTTGCAAAGTAATTTCACATAACTGTTGTTCATACACACCGTCTGATCACTGAGTACACGGCTGTGTACCTTGAAAAACACAATATATAGGCCTTAACTGGCAACTGTACTGTGCGTTCTCTTGCAAAGTAATTTCTCATAACTGTTGTTCATACACACCGTCTGATCACTGAGTACACGGCTGTGTACCTTGAAAAATACAATATATAGGCCTTAACTGGCAACTGTACTGTGCGTTCTCTTGCAAAGTAATTTCTCATAACTGTTGTTCATACACACCGTCTGATCACTCAGTACACGGCTGTGTACCTTGAAAAATACAATATATAGGCCTTAACTGGCAACTGCACTGTGCGTTCTCTTGCAAAGTAATTTCTCATAACTGTTGTTCATACACACCGTCTGATCACTGAGTACACGGCTGTGTACCTTGAAAAATACAATATATAGGCCTTAACTGGCAACTGTACTGTGCGTTCTCTTGCAAAGTAATTTCTCATAACTTATTCATACACACCGTCTGATCACTGAGTACACGGCTGTGTACCTTGAAAAATACAATATATAGGCCTTAACTGGCAACTGTACTGTGCGTTCTCTTGCAAAGTAATTTCACATAACTGTTGTTCATACACACCGTCTGATCACTGAGTACACGGCTGTGTACCTTGAAAAACACAATATATAGGCCTTAACTGGCAACTGTACTGTGCGTTCTCTTGCAAAGTAATTTCTCATAACTGTTGTTCATACACACCGTCTGATCACTGAGTACACGGCTGTGTACCTTGAAAAATACAATATATAGGCCTTAACTGGCAACTGTACTGTGCGTTCTCTTGCAAAGTAATTTCTCATAACTGTTGTTCATACACACCGTCTGATCACTGAGTACACGGCTGTGTACCTTGAAAAACACAATATATAGGCCTTAACTGGCAACTGCACTGTGCGTTCTCTTGCAAAGTAATTTCTCATAACTGTTGTTCATACACACCGTCTGATCACTCAGTACACGGCTGTGTACCTTGAAAAATACAATATATAGGCCTTAACTGGCAACTGCACTGTGCGTTCTCTTGCAAAGTAATTTCTCATAATTGTTGTTCATACACACCGTCTGATCACTGAGTACACGGCTGTGTACCTTGAAAATACAATATATAGGCCTTAACTGGCAACTGTACTGTGCGTTCTCTTGCAAAGTAATTTCTCATAACTGTTGTTCATACACACCGTCTGATCACTCAGTACACGGCTGTGTACCTTGAAAAATACAATATATAGGCCTTAACTGGCAACTGTACTGTGCGTTCTCTTGCAAAGTAATTTCTCATAACTGTTGTTCATACACACCGTCTGATCACTCAGTACACGGCTGTGTACCTTGAAAAATACAATATATAGGCCTTAACTGGCAACTGTACTGTGCGTTCTCTTGCAAACTAATTTCACGGCTGTGAAGGCAAAATATTGTAAAAAAAAAAAAAATGCGGCGGGGGGCTAGCGGAATAGGACGTGGACGAGGACGGGGCGCGGAAATGCTGTTGGGGGCCTTGTTGAAGCCAGTGGGGATACAATGCGTGCTGGTGAGGGTCAGCCAGGATCCCGCTCATCCAGAATCCCTGCCTTTATGGGACAGTTAAGCAGGGGGCGGGTTACACCGCTGTTGAGGCCTGAGCAGGTTGAACAGGTGGTGCAATGGATAGCCGATAGCGCTTCCACACAGTTGTCCACCAGCCAGTCATCCACACAGTCTCACTCTGACCCTCCTTCCTCCACACCTGGCCAACAGAGTCATCCCACCCTTGACCCCTCCCAGGAGCTCTTTTCGGGTCCTTTTTCAGATGTGCCGGAAGAATCCCAGGAGCTAGCAGAGGAATTTGTTTGTAGTGATGCCCAAACCCTTGAGTTTTCGCCATCTCCTGCTGATGTGGACCCTGAGCCAGCATCTGTTATCATGAGCGATGATGATGATGAGACACAGTTGCCATCAAGGGAGGCTGTTGGAATGTCCAGTGGGCAGGAGGAGGAGCAGAGTGAGGAAGAGGAGGTGGTGGATGACGAAATGACTGACCCCACTTGGCCAGGGGTGATGTCCAGCGGGGAAAGCAGTGGAGAGGTGGTGGTCTGCGCAGCACCGAAAAAGGCAGCAAGAGGCAGAGGGATGTCCAGAGGCAGAGGGATGTCCAGAGGCAGAGGGATGTCCACAGGCAGAGGGATGTCCACAGGCAGAGGGATGTCCACAGGCAGAGGACAGTCCAGACAAAGTAGTGAGGCCACAGCCAGCACGGCCGAAGCTGTTCCCGGCAGCGGGCAGTCGCGCGAAGCTCCCCCATCGAGGCCTCGTACTTCTGTGGTGTGGAGATTTTTTAATGTTTGTGCGGATGACAAACTGAGCGCGGTTTGCACACTCTGCCACTCAAAACTGAGTAGGGGCTCTGAGAAGAGCAATCTGACCACCTCAGGCATGCGGCGTCACTTGGAAGTCAAGCACTGGGCTGAGTGGGAGAGAGCAAACGCAATACAAACTGCGCCCGGTCCTGCTGCCACTGCCTCTTCCCCTTTGTTGTGTGCTGCCACTGCGGTCCAGACCTCCAGCCAGGACACCTCCACATCTGCCTCTGCCTCGGCTACTTTGGGGCCTTCTCCTTCAGCCTCCCCTTCCCCCGCCTCTTCGCCTGCACCCTCACACTCCTCGTCCCAACAACTGTCCATCTCGCAGGCGTTCGACCGCAGGCGGAAGTACGCCTCGAGTCACCCCCAAGCCCAAGCCTTAAACTGCCACATCTCCAAACTGCTGGCCCTGGAGATGTTGCCGTTTAGGCTTGTGGAGACGCAGGCCTTCCGCGACCTGATGGCGGCTGCCGCACCTCGCTATTCCGTCCCCAGCCGCCACTACTTTTCCCGGAGTGCCGTCCCCGCCCTGCACCAACACGTGTCGCGTAACATCAGGCGGGCCCTGAGGTACGCAGTCAGCGCAAAGGTCCACTTGACCACCGACTCATGGACAAGCGCTTGCGGCCAGGGATGCTACATCTCTTTGACGGCACACTGGGTGAATGTAGTGGAAGCGGGGACGGGGTCGCAAACAGAGACGGCCTACCTACCACCCCCGCCCAAGATTGCCAGCATGGGTTCTGATAAACCCCCCTCCTCCTCCTCCTCCTGTGCCTTAACATCTCCCTCAGCCGCTAGCTGGAAGCGTTGCAGCACTGGCGCGGGGAGACGTCAGCAGGCGGTGCTAAAGCTCATCAGCTTGGGCGACAGGAAGCACAGCGCCCCAGAGGTGAGGGACGCCATATTGCAGCAGACGGAGATGTGGCTGTCGCCGCTGCAGCTAGGACCAGGCATGGTCGTGTGCGATAACGGCCGTAACCTGGTGGCGGCTCTGGAGCTTGCCGAACTCAATCACGTACCATGCCTGGCCCACGTTTTTAATCTTGTAGTCCAAAAATTTCTGAAGACTTACCCCAACCTGGCAGAGCTACTGGTGAAAGTGCGGCGCTTGTGCGCTCACTTTCGGAAGTCAACTGTAGCTGCTGCTAGCTTAAAAAACTCCAGCAACGCCTCCATTTGCCTGAACATCGGCTGTTGTGCGACCTGCCCACTCGCTGGAATTCCACCTATTCCATGTTGGCCAGGGTGTGTGAGCAGCAGAGAGCATTGATGGAGTACCAGATTATGAATCCACGCGTGCCTCCAACTCAGCTCCCTCAGTTTGCCAACCACGAGTGGCCATGGATGGCAGACATATGCGATGTACTGCGTATCTTTGAGGAGTCCACCAAGAAGGTCAGCAGCGAGGACGCTATAGTGAGCGTAACCATCCCGCTCCTAGGCGTCCTTAAAGAATCGCTCATCGCAATAAGGGAGAACGCATTGCACGCAGAGGAGACGGGGGTAGGAGGAGACGCAACGGAGCTACACAGTCAGACCACACTTTTGTCTGCTTCACGGTGGCAGTTGCAGGAGGAGGAGGAGGATGAGGAGGAGGAGGATGAGGAGGAGGAGGACGACGTGGAGGTGGCTGTGGAAGAGGAGGAGGATGCTGGCGGCGAGGGTAGCAGTCAGGCTGTGTGCGTCCCATTGGTTCAGCGCGGATGGGGTGGAGAGGAGGCGGAAGAGGAAGAGGAGGAAATGGCAAGTGATCCTTCTGGTGGGGGCAGTGAGGTCATGCCTATTCAGAGTCTGGCACACATGGCTGACTTCATGCTGGGCTGCTTTTCCCGGGACACACGTGTTGTCCGGATAGTGGAGAACAAACTGTACTGGGTCTTCGCACTCCTGGACCCCCGGTATAAAGATAACGTCTCCTCTTTTATTCCGGTAGAGGAGAGGACGAATCGATTGCTGGAATACCAGAGGGAACTCGTGCAGAACATGATGGAGATTTTCCCACCCACCATCGCTGGCGGCAGAGAGGAGAGGGTCTCCCAGAGTCCCACAACATCCATCAGGCCCACAGCCACCAGGGGAACACTCTCCAAGGTGTGGGACACGTTCATGGCACCCCCTCGTGCAACTTCTATCACTGCGGGGCCCGCTATCAGCAGGAGGGACAAGTATCGGCGGATGTTGCGGGAGTACCTGGCAGACCGTAACCCTGTCCTCCCCGATCCCTCGGCGTCCTACACTTACTGGGTCTCCAAGTTGGACACGTGGCTGGAACTGTCCCTGTACGCCTTGGAGGTGCTTGCCTGCCCTGCCGCCAGCGTGCTATCAGAAAGGGTGTTCAGCGCTGCCGGGGGCATTATCACCGATAAGCGCAGCCGCCTGTCAACCGACAGTGCCGACAGGCTGACGCTAATCAAAATGAACAGCAAGTGGATTGACCCGGACTTTGCTTCTCCAACCGTGGAAAGCAGCCAAAAGTAAAGTGCCATATGTATGAAGTGCCATTTCCTCCTCCTCCTCCTCCTTAACCGCCGTAGAATTGCTCCGTAAATAAGAACAATTTATATATTTATGGCTCACCTCTTGGGCCTGCGCTAAATGTTTAAGAGGTCTCACCTCTTGGGCCTCCACATAATTTTTAACACGTCTCCCCTCTTGGGCCTCCACATAATTTTTAACACGTCTCCCCTCTTGGGCCTCCACATAATTTTTAATACGTCTCACCTCTTGGGCCTCCACAAAATCTTTAACAGGTCTCACCTCTTGGGCCTCCACATAATTTTTAACACGTCTCCCCTCTTGGGCCACCACATAATTTTTAAGAGGTCTCACCTCTTGGGCCTCCACAAAAGGTAAATAAATTATAAATTATAATTTTGGTAACATTCTCATTTTAATGTGTTCAGTCTTTACATACAAAATCTGGTACAAAATAGCATTCTCAGTATTCAAAAAACAAAACAAGACTTAAAACGTTTTAAGTGGCTGCAGTAGCATCATGAAATCAACTCTCATATACTGAAGGCAACAGCATATACATATAAAAAAAGGAAAAAAAAATAAAAAGAATACTCCTTCCTCTGTAGAAATACTCTGTGCTGCCCTCAATACATTTAAACTGATTTTTCATGATAGTTGCCTTTATAAAATGAGTGTAACCATTTTACATTGCATGCAAATCTGTGGATAACTGCAGCCTTTAAAAGCAACACCTCTTGGGCCTCCACAAAAGGTTTAAGAGGTTAACAGTGGAAAGCAGCCAAAAGTGAAGTGCCATCTGTATGAAGTGCCATTTCCTCCTCCACCTCCTCCTCCTCCTCCTTAACCGCCGTAGAATTGCTCCGTAAATAAGAACAATTTTTTATATTTATGGCTCACCTCTTGGGCCTCCACAAAATGTTTAAGAGGTCTCACCTCTTGGGCCTCCACAAAATGTTTAAGAGGTCTCACCTCTTGGGCCTCCACAAAACGTTTTCGAGGTCTCACCTCTTGGGCCTCCACATAATTTTTAAGAGGTGTCACCTCTTGGGCCCCCACATAATTTTTAAGAGGTGTCACCTCTTGGGCCTCCACATAATTTTTAAGAGGTGTCACCTCTTGGGCCTCCACATAATTTTTAAGAGGTGTCACCTCTTGGGCCTCCACAAAACGTTTTCGAGGTCTCACCTCTCGGGCCTCCACATAATTTTTAAGAGGTGTCACCTCTTGGGCCTCCACATAATTTTTAAGAGGTGTCACCTCTTGGGCCTCCACAAAAGGTTTAACACGTCTCACCTCTTGGGCCTCCACATAATTTTTAAGAGGTGTCACCTCTTGGGCCTCCACATAATTTTTAAGAGGTGTCACCTCTTGGGCCTCCACAAAACGTTTTCGAGGTCTCACCTCTCGGGCCTCCACATAATTTTTAAGAGGTGTCACCTCTTGGGCCTCCACATAATTTTTAACACGTCTCACCTCTTTAGCCTCCACACAATTTTTAAGACGTCTCACCTCTTGGGCCTCCACAAAATTTTCCATGAGCCTCTGGCCAGCCCACGGCCTCTTCCTGCCTTTTGCGGTCCTACGCATCCCTCAACATCCCCACTGCTTTACCTGCTAGACATGACACTGGGCCAGGTCGGGTCACTGACATCTCAAGCGCCAACAATTTGGGCATTTTAAGGCTTCTGCATGTGTTTGAGTTGTTTTTACATTTTAAAGAAGACATGTCTGACCACATCTCACACACACACACAATGACAATTAGGGGTGGGGTCTATTTGCTTTCCCCCTTGCCTATGCCATCTGTGGTTGTCATAGGCAACGTGATTTTAAGGGGTGCAGAATTTTATCTTCTTTTTTGTCTAGTTTGGCTTGGGGTCCATGGCAATGTAGAGGAAAGAAGGTTTCCTTGTATGGTCTCACTTTACAGAGAGGTTAGATTGTCTTTGGAGTGTATTGTTGAGAGGCTGTGATAGTGGCGTAATAGTGCGACTTGGGCGCGTTATATGCACCCAGACATGCTTCCCCTGCTGTCCCAGTTGCATTCCAGCAGTGTTGGCATCCTTTTCTGAGGTTCCAGGGTGGACTTGGTGACCTCCAAGTGGTCGAATTGAGATTTCCAAGTGGCGAGCATTTTTTTCCCATAGACTTTAATGGGATTCGATATCCGGTCGAATAGTCGAATTTCGCGGTCTATTCGAATCGAATTTCGAACTTTCGAATATTTCACTACTCGCTCATCTCTAGTCCTTACATATAACAGTCAGGAATAGCTGATAACTAGTAACTAATACAGATATTATACCAGATAAGTGGCCTTGATTGGTTGGATCTGAGTCTGAGGCATTGTATGTTGAGTCTAGTTTCAACTTACGATGGGTCAGAAAAGACCATTGTATGCTGAAATATTGTATCCTGAGGCCATTGTATCTTCAGGGATTACTGTACTTCAGTACCGATCCAGCAAAAACATCCCATATTAAAGCCTACAGTGAAATGGAACATCATCACTTCAGTAAGTGGCAAGTGGAGGATAACAGAATATCACATCTGTTTCATGGCCTTCGATAAGACATAAGATTGTAGACCGCTGACATAGAACAGGGGTGCAGTTATCCAGAGGCTAGAAGGTGTTTGAATGAAGTGGCGGTCTATCAGGCACCCTACTGCTCCCTTCAAAGTCCATGGCACTGAAAGAAGTGTCACGGCACATGCTCACCACTGCTCCATTTAAAATCTTCCTAGCCACTACGTCTTGCACCGTAGGGACATGGGTCCCCCATTCTGGCAATCGGTGTGGGTCCAGCCGATATCTAGCTTGTGTTTTGCTTCAGACCAAAATAGCCTTTTAAAGGGTTATTCTCATTTTAGACAATGGGGGCATATCGCTAGGATATGCCCCCATTGTCTTATAGGTGCGGGTCCCACCGCTGGGACCCGCACCTATATCCAGAACGGAGCCTCCGAAATGAATGAGGGCGCACTGCGCATGCGCAGCTGCCCTCCATTCATTTCTATGGGGCCGCCGAAAATAGCCGAGCGCTGGCTCGGCTACTTCCGTCGGCTCCATAGAAATGAATGGGAGCGCACCGCGCATGCACGGCCCGGCTCCCATTCATTTCTATGAGCGGGCCGGGGAGGCGCGCCTGGTGGTGGCCGGACCCCAGGAAACCTGGGGTCCTCCAGGCGCAGCGCTCCCCGCTCCGTTCTGGAGATAGGTGCGGGTCCCAGCGGTGGGACCCGCACCTATAAGACAATGGGGGCATATCCTAGCGATATGCCCCCATTGTCTGAAATGAGAATACCCCTTTAAGGCATTGTTTTTCTCCTTGATCATTGGTCAAACAAGCATCAACTGAACTTAGGCTACTTTCACACTTGCGTTGTTAATTTCGGTACTGAGATTCGGCAGAGGATCTCAATACCGGAATTAAATGGATTCGTTTTGAAAAAACGGAAAACTGAAAACTAAACTAAATACATTGAAAGTCAAGGGATACTTAATGATTAATTAAAAGCCCAATATATTTGACGGTCAGATCAGTCTGAGGGGTTGGGTTACAGTTCTTAATTTCAGAGTCCATTTTATCTACAGCAAGAAGCCCAGACATTGTAGGCAATTACCAAGATCCAGATAACCACCAATTAAGATTCTGCCTGAACCGGAGTTTAAAAAAAAAATTAAAAAATTGTCTTTGAGATTAAGTGAAATAATGATCCAAAAAAGATTAGTTCTGTTCAGACTGTTCTCATTAAAAAAAAAAAAAAATCTAATTGGGAAGACACACTTTCTTAACTCCTTAAAGGCGGAGAACACCTGGTAGGACGGATAAGCCTTTTAAGTTTTGAAATGTTGGTCATTAAATAAATAAAGATCTAAGAATTCACCGAGGCGGAGATCAAAGCAAAGGATGATTATCAACCGAGTGATCTTCATTGGTGAGAACAGATTGTAATTATGTACAGATCGGGAAGCTATTACATGTTCTCATCTTATTCGGAAATTAGGAGCTTCTTGTCCAAGGACCAAGGAAATACAGAAAATGCAACTTACATGGAGCGGACTAACGTACGACTTCCAGTGAGGCTTCTGGAAGACTCTACTGTACAGTGTATCAAACTGAAGAATCCAAAAATTTACAACAGCTGCTCTGGTGAACATCTAGGATTAGGCGAGATCCAATTATAATGTGCAAATTTCGGATCTGACTGGACAGTGCAGAGATTGTTCTAATGATCTTTTTATACCTAGACCTGTGACCATGTCAAGAGGACATCCTCTACACCTTAATGGGGTTCTGTAGCTCTTTAAAACTGATGATCTATCCTCTGGTGGGGGTTCGACACCCGGGACCCCCGCCGATCAGCTGTTTGAGAAGACAGCGGCGCTGCAGGAGCGCCGCGGCCTTCTCTATGTTTACCGCAGGCCCAGTGACGTCACGACTAGTATCACTGGCCTGGGCGGGGCTAAGCTCCATTCAAGTGAACAGAGTTTAGCCCCGCCCAGGCCAGTGATACTAGTCGTGACGTCACTAGGCCTGAGAAAAACACAGAGAAGGCCACAGCACTCCTGCAGCGCTGCTTCCTTCTCAAACAGCTGATCGGTAGGGGGTCCCGGGTGTCGGACCGACACCGATCAGATTCTGATGATCTATCCAGGGGATAGATCATCAGTTTTACAGAACTGCAGAACCCCTTTAAGGAAAGTCTGACCATCAACATATCTGAGATTTGTTGAGTCTATGAAATGGATGGTTCACTGAACAGGGTCAAGAGGGCCCGGGATGTCCATCTTTTCAGTAAGAATATCACTAGTCATATGTACAAGATTTCTGGAGATGAGACGTTGATCTAGGGATTTACTCTGATTGCCAAATGTAGAGTCAACGATCAGTTTCCCTCTAATTTCAGGTAATTGCCGACCACATTTTAGGGGTATTTTCCTTCCTCTGATTCAATATGGTAAGGCTATAGTTTGGACTTGATAGACCTCTGTCCATTTCAACCTTATCATTTACAGTATGTACCTCTGTAATTCTATAATAGATTTCTACTACGAGATACTGACAAGATTCAAATGGATCCATCTAAAGCTGATTGACATGAGCATTCCCCAACTACCTGACACACGAGGACTTGGTGCCTTATTGACCTTAATCTCTCAGTTTCAATGATGGCTTATTCTCTAGACCTTCTTTCTAACTTTGTCTTAAGTAGTGATCCTTGTATAGGTTCGTACACATTAAAAGAAGGACGAACTACCATAACCCCCACCATCCAGAAACCCATAGAAGCCTCATGGGCTGTCTCTTTGGTATGTACATGGTAAAGAATCAAGACCTTAAAGGGGTATTCTGATTGTTACATTTTAACACCCATCCACAGGATAGGGGATAATTATTAGATAGGTGGGTATCCTATCACCGAGACCCACCACTGATCAGAAGAGCACCCAAAAATGAACGGAGCAGCAGGTTCGGCATGCAAATTGCTGCTCCTTACATCTCTATGGGAGTTCTGGTAATAGCTGAGCGCTCTACTCGGCCCTCTCCTAAACACCCAAAGATATGAATGGAGCGGCAGAAGAGGCAGGGCACATGCTCAGCGTGCTGCTCCATACCTTTCAGGGGCTCTGAGGGTCACAAAATGTCTGTCTGCCATGATCAGTGGGGGTCGCTGTGCAAGGACCCTTACCGATCTAATAGTTACCCCCTATCCTGTGGAAAAGGGATAACCTCTAAAAATTTGAATACCCCTTTAGGCTATTCTAGTTTAGCCTATGATGATACCTATATACCTACAGAAGACAAGGGCTTGGTATTATCAGTTATTTGGGACACATAATGAGTCCAGTAATGAGGACAGTGGACATGACTAACAAGTCACTAGTGCTGGTTCCTCGGGACACATGACGGGTCTAGAAAGGAGGACAGTGGACATGACTAACACCTCATGAGTCCAGTAAAGAGATTAATTATACTGGTTCCTCAGGTGATGATGGGTCTAGTAAAGATGCCAGTGGACATAAAATAAAAGACTACTGATACAAGTCAACTGGTAAACACCTACACTGTAGACCACAACACTAAGTTGAGATGTATATCCAAAAAAACAGTAGACATCATGACTATTTGGGGTGGGGGCTTCTAGAAGTAAATGGTGACTTTCTGTACCATAATACATATGCTTCCAAAAAACAAATGTAGTAATACTATAAAACTCCTATCTACTTATGATCTGTATTTGTAGTACATAGCGGTCCACTGGTCGTAAGGAATATATAGGAGCACAATAATTACAACAGAATGTTTTTTTTTTTTTTTTAGAACTGAACATACCTATCAAGTCCTTACTATTGGTTTCTCAAGGTGGTTCTGAAAAAGAGGACAGAGGATCTTCTAACAAGTCATTACTGTTGGTTCCTCAAGACTCATGATGGATCCAATAGAGGACAGAGGACTTTCTAACAAGTTATTACTGTTGGTTCCTCAAGGCTCATGATGGATCCAATAGAGGACAGAGGACTTTCTAACAAGTTATTACTGTTGGTTCCTCAAGGCTCATGATGGATCCAATAGAGGATAGAAGACTTTCTAACAAGTCATTACTGTTGGTTCCTCAAAACTCATGATGGATCCAATAGAGGACAGAAGACTTTCTAACAAATCATTACTGTTGGTTCCTCAAAACTCATGATGGATCCAATAGAGGACAGAAGACCTTCTAACAAATCATTACTGTTGGTTCCTCAAAACTCATGATGGATCCAATAGAGGATAGAGAACTTTCTAACAAGTCATTACTGTTGGTTCCTCAAGGCTCATGATGGATCTGACAGAGGACTTTCTAATAAGTCATTATTTTTTGTTTCTCAGGACAGCTGATGGGTTCGGTGAGAAGGTCCGTGGACACGTATAATAACTAATCATTACTATCAGTTCCTTGGCACATATGATGAATCCGGTAACAAGGACAGAGAACATGTGTTTCAAGTGCTTGTTAACTGGCTCCTTGGGACACATGACAGATCTGGTAACAAGGACAGTGAACCTGTCTTACGTGTCCTTATTATTGGCTCCTGATGGGTCTGATAAGAAGGAGCGTTGACATGTCTAACAAGTTACAGGTCAAACAATGAAGTATGTTGATTATACTGTGGTACAAAGTTAATAAGGATCTAAATCTCTATACTGGGCAAGTGCATTTACTCCAAATGTCAACATACACCTCCTAAGTAAATTGTGTTCGAAAAAAGAAAAACCAAAATTTATATGTAAAAATAAAAATGGCAGCACTCTCACAAAAATGTGAATGAAAAGAAAAATACTTTAATCACCTATGTGGTCGCAACGCTTCAGCTCATCCATCCATCCATTAAAAACTTGAGAAAGGCTAGATGGAGGAGCTGAAACGTTGCGACCACACGGGTGAAAAAAGTATTTTTCTTTTCACTCACCTTTTGTGAGAGTGCTGCCATTCTTCTTCTCAGATGGTCCAGGATTTGTTGGCCTGCACCTCTATATTAGGCTGTGCTGCCATTGTCTTCTATCTCTCTCTCTATACACACACACACATATAGATAACACAATATAAGGGTTTCCGACAAGATGTGCTATATTCAGTATGACACATTCCTCACTTATATTAACATTTCAACAGGGTGTGATATCTCGCCACCGAGTCTTGTGAATCTCCAGTGGCCCTTGCATACAGTGATGTGATAATGTGTGCTATATGTTAGCGGGTCACCTGTAATGGAATCCAGCAGTGTAAGTATCATTTTCGCTGCATGCTTGATTAAGGGAGGCTGCTGGGTCTCAGAAGTATCTTGAGCTCTGTCAAGTGTGTCTGATTTGAGACCTTCCTCGGGACGTGTCTTGCTTGGAGGTGCAGGAGCATATGAAGCTTTCAGATGATCTGTGACATAATAAAGGCCATTTTTCAGTAAGTCACACAATGTCACCTTTCAACAGGCCTCAAAATTTCCCGTCCTGTCTGGATCGAATGTTTTAAATGAAGACACAATCACTTTTAATGCGCTACGTAAAAAGATTTCCCATGACAGCAGTCATAAATGACAATATATCAAATGCAGGGGAAGCCGGAGAGCTGAGGGAACCAACATCTATGTATATCGCAAAAAAAACATGAGGGATGCAGGGATGCAATAATTCTTTATTATGTTCCATTATTTACAGTTGGAAATTATTTTAATTTCACTTATTTGCAGATGGAAAATATTTTCTATTTTTTTTTATTTACATCTACATACATAATTTTTTTAAAGTTTTATTTATTTACAACAAAAAAAAAATCAGTATTTGTTTATTTACAAATTTTTTTAGAATTTATATTTACAGCTATTTATGTCTCTAGAGTTTTATATTTATTTATAGTTACATTGTTTAATTTTTTTAATTACAGCTTTTTTTATTCATAGCTAGACATTTTTGTATTTTTTTTTTATCTTGCATCTAAAAATAAAATAAACCGTTTGCCATATATTAAAAAAAATGGAATAAAATTCTATATAAAAACAGGGGGTTTCCCCACTAATGCCTCATTCACATGTCAATGTTTTGGGGCTTGAACGTACATGAACGTATTTTCTTTCCATGTTTTTTTTTGTAGACCATATGCGGAACCATTCATTTCAATGGGTCCGCAAAAAAAACAGAAGTCACTCTGTGTGCATTTCCTTCCCGTTCCACAAAGAAATAGAACAAGTCCTATTATTTTCTGCATTATGTCTGTTCTATTAGGGGCCAGCTGTTTCGTAAAATACGGAATGCACACAGACGTCATCCGGATTTACAGACCTCAAAATACATATGTTCGTGTTCATGAGCCCTTAGTTAGCGATTTCCATCAGTGATTTTGAGTCAAAACCAGGTGTGTCTCTAAACACAGAACAGGTGCAAATCTTTCCCTTATACCTTATGTCTGTGGAGGCTCCAATCCTGGTTTTGGCTCACAATAACTGATGGAAATTACTGACCAAAACACTGCGTCGTTGTGTAATTACAAGCACTTGCGCCATTCAAGTGAATGGAGAGAATGCACGTCATTACACTGCACTTCCGAGACGAAGTGCAGCGTAACGAACAGGAAGCAGCGCTCACATGGAGCGCCACCTCCTCTTCAAACAGCTGATCGGTGGGGGTGCTGGGTGTCGGACCGCCGCCGATCTGATACTGGTGACTAGTGTTGAGCGAGCATGTTCGGCCGAGCATGCCGGCGCTCGGTTACACTCTGCGTTCGGCCGAACACCGGGTGTACTCGAGCGCCATGCTCGGGTCCCCTCCCCGCACGCTAATTAATTAGCGTGTGGGGAGGGATTGCATTTAGTGTAATGCTAGTAGCCATCTTAGCTACTGGCATTACACTGATTGGCTGGCCGGGAACGCGTCACCGGGTGCTATACAGGTTGCCGCAAGGAGAGACAGATAGTGTAGGGAAAGAGGCACGCTAGGTAGGGATAGATTTTATTTTACAAACAAATAAAAACCCTTTTAAGGGCTATTGGACAATTTGGGGGCATTTTTTATTTAAATTAGGGGACCTTTTTAAACCAGCCTGGTTTAGACCCATTGACTTACATTATGCTCGGGTGCTCGGCCGAGCACTCGAGCACCCCAGAGTGCTCGGCCAGATCACCCGAGCACAAAGGTGCTCGATCATCACTACTGGTGACCTATTGTAAGGATAGGTGATCAATATAAATCACTAAACAACCCCTTTCATTTTCCAAGGGGACTCCAGGACCTCCATTTTCATGATTGTTAGGGGTCCCAGCTGTTGAACCACCAGCAATCAGACACTTATCCCCGGGTAGGAGATATGTGATGTTAATGGGAGGTTATGTCTATGATTCAGACTTCTTTGGAACATCTGGGATTTTTCTATATCTTGTAAAATTCAGCACCGTGACCAAAACAATTTCTCTATAGAACTAGCATGTAGATAGGATCTGTGGGTTACTGGGTCAGCACGGGATTAAATAAGCCCATTCTTTACTGTCTGTGCTTCACTAGAAAGGTTCAGAGCTCAATACAAGGTGCAAATTATAATATATTATACACATACTATACAGATGAAAGGGTTCTGGTCTATACATCAATATTCCTTGTGTACAGGTCTTACAACACTGTCCCTTGAAGTAAGG
Organism: Rhinella marina; assembly: GCA_900303285.1. Taxonomy (NCBI): domain Eukaryota; kingdom Metazoa; phylum Chordata; class Amphibia; order Anura; family Bufonidae; genus Rhinella; species Rhinella marina. The sequence goes on along the minus strand of ONZH01007639.1, from coordinate 114,692 downwards.
CGATATAACTGGGGATAAAGCAGAAACACATGAAGCCTATATTAGATATTTATAGTCTATCCTTAAAATAACCCATCCATTTCCCTCAGCTAGCTGATCAATGGGGTGGCAGAAATAGGACCCCACCTATTAGGTGTCTGAAGAAGCACTTTAGCAAAAACTTCCACAACTCGCACTAAAATGTTTATTCTCTGACCAGTTAGAAATGTACATGATGTAATCTGTAGTGAAGGTAATCATTTTACCAGTGACTATCTGTGAGTTATAACCTCCTTTCTGATCCTCAGCTGTGCCATGTGACCAACACTCAGACTTTCCAAATAACACAGCATCCTATGTGTGGACAGGAAGTCTATTTCTCTATGTATTCCTAGGGGGCCTCAATGTCAGTCTGCGAGGATCGAATAGAGAAGTAACTGACTTCCTGTCCTGTGTCAGTTGGAGATCACAGTGTTGGTCACATGACACAGCTGAGGATCAGAAGGGAGGTTATAACTCACAAATGTAGTCACTGGTATGAAGATTACCTTCACTACAGTTTACATCATCTACCTTTCTAACAGGTCAGAGAATATATTTTTTTATGGGAGTGCCACTTTCAAATCTATAAAAAGTAAGGAATAACCTGTAAAGTTTCATTAAATTTGACATGCTTTAAAGTGTAACTGCAGTTTTACTACCAAAAATGAAATTCCTAACATATGTGATGCTGAAGGGCAGATATTCATGAATCTGTATTTTTCAGTTAATTTTACCTTTCTGATGTCTGTATTCAGCCCTTAGCGACCCTATTTCTCTGTGCCTCTATTTCAGCCTCTTCCTAAGATGGCTTCTGCTGCTCTTCCTGTGGTGATCTTTGCCCCCGTCCTTGAGGCCATCCTGTATTTCCCTCACTTCCCATAAGCCTTTGCTCTCCTCACATAAACTAGCAGGACCAATCAGAATGCAGATAACTTCCCCACTACCCCAGAGCACTGTGTATGCTCTCACATACAGCTAACCAGAAACAAGCCCTGCAATTAAAAAAAGGGGATTTCAGTCCGCACATCCCAGTGTGCAGGTGCACGTTGCTATGGTTAAATGCACAAGGAAAGGAAAATACATACAATGCAACTGCACACTGCCAACCAGATAAAGTACAAAATGCCATAGTGATATGAAGTATTCTGGAGCTAATACTATGCTTGTTCAGTAAATTAGAGATTCTTGGCAAATATATTTTGCACAAAATGATCTGAGCCTGTCCACCAAATCGTCAAGGTGATCTCTGTTGGACGGGAACCTAACACTATTTCCTACCTGTTATGTGCCAACCTTGGCTTCCGAATAATCAGGGGGTATTGGTTCCACATGCATGCGGGATCCACTCTGCCTTTTGCCATTTCTGGTGCTTCAAAGGCCTCCACTAATTCAGGGATGGAGGTACCAACATGCATGCCAAGTCCTTTCGGCTTTATAGTTACACTAATTAAAATCAACCTATGGGGCAGACGGGCTAGTCAGGAGTGCATGAACCAACACCCCCTGATTATACGGAAGCCAAGGTTGGCACATAACAGGTAGGAAATAGTGTTAGGTTCCCGTCCTACAGAGATCACCTTGACGATTTGGTGGACGGGCCCAGATAATTTTGTACAAAATATATTTGCCAAGAATCTCTAATTTACTGAACAAGCATAGTATTAGCTTCAGAATACCTCATATCACTATGGTATTTTGTGCTTTATCTGGTTGGCAGTGTGCCATTGCATTGTATATACTTTCAAGCCCTGCAATTAAATTACATCAGTAGACATTTGTTTTAGCCTCTTAATAGTCATTTGTCCCTCATTATCTTCCACACTGACAGTACCAGCTAGAAATATGGGCTTTGTATTGTCTGAAAGCTGACATTCCAGCTTTCAGACAATACCAGAAAGACATAAATCTGTTCAGTACAGGGGATGCTGTGAATGAAGCTGAAAATGAAAGTATAAGCAGATTTTATTCACAATTATTCCTGACTCGATTTCTAACAGTAATTTATCCTCTGTTGCTTGGGCTGTCATCTTTCAAACAAACCAAGTTGCATGTTTGTAGCTGGTACCATTCAGGAGATATCAGCCTGTAAAGCAGCCCTCCCCCCTCCATTTTCTGCCTCAGCACCAGGCACTCAGGGTTGAGCTCCTCCCCCCACTGCTGATCCGTCTTCTGTTTATATTAAAGGAAAGACGACCTGCACATGGCAACACTCTGAGGTGAGAGCTGCTGAATAGGAAAGTACAGTATCATGCATCTGCGGGAGTTATTAGCAAGTAAAACTGAAAATGATTACATTTTAAAGCACAAAAGCATTTATACAGCAGGGTGTACTATACCATTAGGGTATAAAAAAAATGAAACGGCAGTTACACTAAGTATTTTTCAAGGACGAATTGATACATGTAAAGGTAACAGAGGCCAGGACATGTTTTACATCACAACTCAAATCATTCAATGTTATTTTTATCTTTCAATTTTACCTTATTTTATGATAACAGATAAAGCACTCTTCTCCCAGTAAATGTCCCTCATGCGAGTTACAAACTCTACTGTATTCTAACACTTCTTCTATGTGGTGGGATATCAGATGTACAGTTTGGTACACACTTACTCAGCTCAAATTGAAATCAATATATGCCTTTGCCTTCAATGAGCTCCCCCTAGTGGTGACTGCAGATGTTATTAATATGATTTAAAGGGGTTTCTCAAGACTTTTTAATTGATGACCTATCCTGAGGAAGTAACACACAAAGGTAACAGACGGACATCAATATCAGATTGACAGGGGTCCGACTTCCAATACCCCTCCTGAGAACATGCTGAGCCCCAGAACCAGGCAGAGCTCCGTACACTGCCTAGTGGCCGTGACTGGATACTACCAGGTACAACCACTACACAACCTTTGGAAATTAGACCAGCACCTCCAGACAATATGAAATAAACGGTCCGCGCTACCATGGCCAACATGCAAAAGCAAACGCTATGTCCTATGTGCAGCAGCACCCTGCCCCATTTGCAAAGACTTAGGGCTCATGCACACGAACGTGTGGCGTCAGTGCCGTCCACAATGCACGGGCGTTGACAGTGGGGCCGCCACATTCAGATATTGAATGGGGTCCGCGATCCGTATCCCATGGTCCGCACCGCAAAAAAATTAGTGCATGCACTGCTTTTTTGTGGTGCGGAGGCATGGCCAGAAACACAGCGGAAGCACACTATAGTGCTTCTGTGGGGTTCCAATCCGTGCCTCCGTTCCGCACCTCCGGGATTGCGGACTGATTGTGGGATTGCGATCCGTGATGCGGGGTGCACACGGTTGGTGCCCATGTATAGTGATACAGCCACAGCCGGCCAACGGCCATGTGCATGAGCCCTTATGCAAACACTGGAAATAGGAATTACACGGAATTGATGACTGTTGAACTATGACTGGGTCTTGTGATCTGCATGTCCTACAATCAGCAGGGGTGTCATGAGTCAGACTCCTGCCCATGGAAAGATAGGCCATCACTATTAAAGCGATAGCTGTGAACCCAGATGGGAACCTGACACTCGCAGCCAAGATCCCTGAGTAGCGCATTCTGTTCCGCGGCCCCGTAAAAAAAAAAAAAGAACATGTCCTATTCTTGTCTGCAGAAATGGACAAGATAAGGCATTTCTATAGTGCTGCCACATGGCCGGTGTCCGTGTTTTGCGGATCTGCAAATGAATGGACCCTAAACCAGGTGCGGGGCACAAACACAGAACAGGAGCAAATCTTTCCATTATACCTGATCTCTGTGTTGGCTCCACTGCTGGTTTTGGCTCATTATCACTGATCAAACACTGACCACACACTGACTGTGTGAAAGCGGCCGAACTCGGACTGTGTGAAGTGATTTTGAGCAAGAATCCACCCTTACCTTAGCTAAAATTTTGATAACGACTCCAATTTCTTATGAGATCAGTTAAGTAACACATCACAACACGTGAGCAAAACTGAGGACAGTCCGTAAGCTACATCACAACCACTGGGTCGTCGTACACAACGGATAGACATCTTGTGACAGAGTATCAAAAAAATCATGTTATGTTGGGTTCCCTTTGGACAATTTCTATTCTTATTGCAGAACCAGTGGGAAAAAAACCTTTAGCAACCACAATTCTCCATGTGAATTCTCAACCCATAATCTAGATGTCTGATGCTACGACCGTCTCATGTAGGTTTCTGAGCATTAATATGTCGAGCAGAAAGTGTCTAGACCAACAAATATTGGACGACAATGGCAAATTTCAGGGATGGCCAACCTGTGGCTCCCCAGCTATTTTAAAACTACAACTCCCACCATGCCCTGCTGTAGGCTGATAGCTGTAGTCAGTCTGGGCATGCTGGGAGTTGTAGTATTGCAACAGCTGGAGAGCCTCAGGTTGGCCATTCCTCCTGGTATATCTGCACAGCCCTGTGTATTCTGATGTTATCACTGACTTTCCTCCATACTGCGTCCCGCAGATAAGTGTAAAACATTATCAACCAATACTCTCTGTCCTTGTGTGTTAGAGAGGCCAATGGGATCATTAAAAATATATAATCTTTTATTACAGTTATCAATATCATAAAATAATAAAAAAAAAAAAAAGCTGCAATAAAATATTTATCTCCCTGCAGTGGACTGGAGTTTACAGAATGCATGTGGCATCCATGCTGCTGCACAGGGCACAGCGAGCAGCCTCTAGACCTGAATCTGAGACCCTCCAGCTTTCTGCCTACAATTTGGAATGATTTGTATAACTATGTCTTCAGAGACACCAAAGGTAATTCCTGCAGACTCTGCAATAAAGACAGAACACAAAAGCTGAACTATCCTCTTCTATTAATCAGGGCTGTGGAGTCGGAGTCGTGGAGTCGGAGTCGGTCACCATTCTGGTGGAGTCGGAGTCAGTATAAAATGGACCGACTCCGACTCCTAAAATATATAATGAATTAGTACATTTAGTTCAGTGCTGAATATATTTTTATAAGAATTTGTGAAAATGATGAAATGTCCTATAAATGTCTGTTCTATTCCTGATCTAAGGATTTAGGCTTTTAGTTGAGATGACTGTGTACTGCCCTTTATGTCCAGTGCATGTTCTCTCTGTATGCTTTGTTTCCTCTGAGCTCATGTTTGGAGAGGTTAGCTGCTCTCATGGCTTCTATCTGCTGATGTAAAACACCTAGAGCCTTATGTATGAAAACTGTCTAGGTGTTGAAGTTTCTTTGTTGCCCATAGCAACCAATCAGAGCTCTCCTTACATCTCATATAGTGCTCTGGAGAAATGAAAGGGGAGCTCTGATTGGTTGCTATGGGCAACAAAAAAGTTTTAGACCTAGACCGTTTTCATACATCAGGCCCAGAGGCGTAGCTACTGACAGGGGTGGGGGGCCTTGGGGGACGGGCAGGGGAGGCGATGCTCCGGGCCCAATACCTTTGGGGGGCCCAGTAGGGATGGCATTAGCACAATCAGGCGAATACAAGTGAGCGCTTCCATTATGGAGTCTGATGGGGGACACATTCAGCCGATCTGAGGTCTGATGGGGGCACATTCAGCCGATCTGAGGTCTGATGGGGGCACATTCAGCCGACCTGAGGTCTGATGGGGGCACATTCAGCCGACCTGAGGTCTGATGGGGGCACATTCTGCCGACCTGAGGTCTGATGGGGGCACATTCAGCCGATCTGAGGTCTGATGGGGGCACATTCAGCCGATCTGAGGTCTGATGGGGGCACATTCAGCCGATCTGAGGTCTGATGGGGGCACATTCTGCTGATCTGAGGTCTGATGGGGGCACATTCTGCCTATCTGAGGTCTGATGGGGGCAAGGGACTGTTAGTTTAGTGATGTAAAAGCTGGGGACAGATTTCCTTTAACATAAGAGTCTCCTTTTTTACTCCTATTACTCCTATATTTTACTGCATTATATGGTAGAGTATTTAGAGTAGGGTATGTAGAAAGTCTATTGTACTGTACTTAACAGCATAGATGATCTAGCAGTTTATATAGTCATCTTTCTAATAGAATATTGTAACCACAACTAGTAGCATGTGCCTGTGAAGTTGGAAACGTGCGTTTGGGAAGCCAATAAGTGGGGGCCCACTCAAGTATGTTTCGCCCCCCCATGTGCTGAACCTCTAGCTACGCCTCTGATCAGGCCCTAAGTGAGCTGTACCCAGAGAAGCCTGATAGATTACAAACTGTTTTTGTCATGACTTATCTGTACTATTGATTTTATGCAAATTTGTTTAAAGTTATCACTTAAACATGCTCCATGTATGAGGGAGTCGGAGTCGGGAGTCGGAGTCAGGGGAAATTGAGGAGTCGGGGCTTTGGCTTACCAACTCCACAGCCCTGCTATTAATGCACAGGGGTGAGTGGGTGTGGGGGATAGAACAGCAGAGTTGTAATGTGGACTAGCTTAGGAGATGGGGTGGGAATGGTTTCATGTATCTGCTGAAATCTCTATCTATACCCATAGGTAAAGTGAATAAATCCAACCTCATCTTTCCCATTACTTAAAAGGCGCTACTAGTAGACTTTTTCACTCTCATGTTTTTGGAGATTGTTCCAAAATTCTGTTAAAAGCCATATTGATTTATGGAGGAAAATGCACAGTCTTCCATATTACACATTTCTCAAAGTCTGACATTTGACAGCCTCACTTCTACATATTGATTTCTACAGATTAAAGGCACAAGGCTAGCAGTTGTTGGCCGGTCTCTGATCAACAAACCAGATTATCAAGAAGACTAAATCTATGAAATATTTATTAAATAAAAGCCAGTGTAGCAAAGTGTTTTAGTGGTTCTTTCCCCTTTAATTCCTTGTAATGTAGTTGGTTAATGGTACCAGGAGTGCTAGTCCACATTCCTAAGGTCTGAAGTAACTGTACATGGATACTAAACACTGAGGGCCCTTAGGAGAGTCAAGGAAGCTATAAAATATTTAGGTATATAACAAAGAGGTTATTTCTATAAAAATAAATCAGAGTAAGATGTGTCTTGCTACCACTATCTCTCTTTTTATCATATGGGCATTGCCTAGATTCCATTTTGGGAGATGGTTGATGGGGAGCCCCCTCATTGGTTCAAAGCCAAGGTGACTTATACATACTTTTAGCTGTTATATTTTGTATAGCTTTCTATCTATCTTTTATGCATTTTATCATAGTTCAGTAAACCTTTTATGCACCTATGCTGCGTCAAGCCTATTTATTCCCGGATCTCAGAATTCACAGTAGTACAAAAGAAAAAAAAAAAAAAAAAAAAACACATTTGCAAGTACATCAAGTGGCTCCAACACACATATAGCTGTAAGTGGTTATAAAAGGGCTTTTCCACCCTTTGTGCATGGAAGCCGTAAGTTGCATAAAAGTTTTTTTTTTCCTTTTTTTTTTTTCAGAAACGTTTCTCTAAACATATTCTCTAAAGACAAGTATCATTTTATTTTATCAGCAGGGTGAAACCTATCAGTCAATTAGCCTGGTTTAATAGGCTTCCTCTTGCAGGCAGGTGCTCTTAAAATACAAGTGCATCTCAATACATTAGAATATCATCAAAAAGTTTTTTTTTTTTTTTTCAGTAATCCAATTTAAAAAAATTTAAACACATGTATTATATAGAGTCATTACAAACAGAGTGAACTTTTTAAAGTGTTTATTTCTGTTAATGTTGATGATTATGGCTCACAGCCAAGGAAAACCCAAAAATCATTATCTCAGAAAATTAGAATACATTAACCCAAAACACCTGCAAAGGCTTCCTAAGCCTTTAAAAAGGTCCCTTAGTCTGGTTCAGTAGGTGACACAATCATGGGGAAGACTGCTGACTTGACAGATGTCCAGAAGGCTGTCATTGACACACTCCACAAGGAGGGGAAGCCACAAAAGGTCATTGCTGAAGAAGCTGGCTGTTCACAGAGCGCTGGATCAAAGCATATTAATGGAAAGTTGAGTGGAAGAAAAAGGCTGGTAGAAAAAGGTGCACAAGTAACAGGGAAAACCACAGCCTTGATAGGATTGTTAAGAAAAGGCCATTCCTAAACAAGGAGTGGACTGCTGCTGGAGTCAGTGCTTCAAGAGCCACCACACACAGACGTATCCAGGACATGGGCTACAAGTGTCGCACTCCATGTGTCAAGCCACTCATGACCAATAGACAAAGTCAGAAGCATCTTACCTGGGCCAAGGAGAAGAACTGGACTGTTCTCAGTGGTCAAAGGTGTTATTCTCAGATGAAAGTAAATTTTGCATTTCATTTGGAAATCAAGGTCCCAGAGTCTGGAGGAAGAGTGGAGAGGCCTCAATCCAAGCTTCTTGAGGTCTAGTGTGAAGTTTCCACAATCAGTGATGGTTTGGGGAGTCATGTCATCTGTTGGTGTAGGTCCACTGTGTTTTATCAAGACCAAAGTCAGCACAGCCGTCTACCAGGTAGATTTACAGCACTTCATCCTTCCCTCTGCCTACAAGCTTTTTGGAGATGGAATTTTTATTTTCCAGCAGGACTTGGCCCCTGTCCACACTGCCAAAAGTACCAATACCTGGTGTAATAACCGCAGTATCACTGTGCTTGATTGGCCAGCACACCCGCCTGATCTTTACCCCATAGAGAATCTATAAGAGACACCAGAGCCAACAATGCAGACGAGCTGAAGGCCGCTATCAAAGCCACCTGGGCTTCCATAACACCTCTGTAGTGCCACAGGCTGATCGCCTCCAGGACACGCCGCATCGATGCAGTCATTCATCCAAAAGGAGCCCCAACCAAGTATTGAGTGCATTTACTGGACAGACTTTATTTGGCCAACATTTCTGTGTTTAAAAAAAAAAAATTACAGTTGGTCTAATATAATATTCTAATTTTCTGAGATAACGACTGTGGGGAATCGCTCTGGTAGGCAGGGTAAGCGGACGCAGAACAGAGGCACAAAAACAGTTCTTAATCCAACTGCAGTGTTTTATTCACACACGCAGGTATCACAGTACATCAAAAACAACTTCACCTTAGTTGAAAGTCCTGGTGCTAATTCACACCATGCTGCAGGTTCTGCATAAAGAGTCCATTTATGGGAACAAAATCCCCCTGTCCTCCCAGACAGGTATTCAGCCTTCATCCAGGCCCCAGCCTTCTCCCTACTGCAGTTTGGCTGGCTTTTTTAAAGTAGTTTGGTGTCAGCAAAACCTGGACCGGCACTTACAATCCAGTCCGATGCTTGACTTCACCTGGCTGTTAATCAGCCCAGCAGCACATGCTGGGAGGAAAATACCTTCCCTCAAGCAACAGACCTTTCACTGTGTCACACGACTTTTGGGTTTTCCTTGGCTGTAAGCCATAATCATCAACATTAACAGAAAGAAACATTTGAAAAAGTTCACTCTGTTTGTAATGACTCTATATAATATACGGGTTTCACTTTTTGAATTGAATTACTAAAAAAAAAAAAAAAAAAAAAACTTTATGATGATAGTCTAATTTATTGAGATGCACTTGGTTCCTTTGAAATAAACTATTCCTTGATAACATCATCAGGTCATGGGGAGAGTCCTGCTGTTAGGACCTCCTACAATCAAGTCACCATGAAGCAAGTCCCTGTTTCCTTTTTAGCAGTTCTTTTAGTACTAGATGCCACCAATGCTCCACAGTAGAGTCACGCTGTTTACTCAACCTTCAGGTCTGGCCTATAGTTGGGGATCTACAATATGTATTCTACCATCAAAAAGCCACCAGAAGACATCTGTCCCCCTAGTAAATTAGCAATCATTGGTAAATGCTCATATAGCAGGATAGTAATAACTAAAAAATTATAATGATGTGATGATAAAATGCATTTAGGTGACCGTTAGGTTCTCCATTCCTAACTTAAAGGGAACCTGTCATTTACTAAACACCCCCTGAACTAGAGACAGCGGTGTATAGTGTAAGTGATGCTGAATCCGGTTATGTAAGTTTTATCTTCATACTCACTTCCATTCTGACGCTGTGCTCCCAGAAACCTGCAGTAAAATACACTCAGTGGACTCCAGTGCTCACTCACATAATGGAGAGGACTCAAAGAGTCCTCTCAATGCATTTTACTGCAGGTTTGTGGGAGCACAGCGTCAGAATGGAAGTGAGTATAAAGATAAAACTTACATAATCGAACTCAGCATCACTTACACTATACACCGCTTACTCTAGTTCAGGGAGTGTTTCGGAGATGACAGGTTCCCTTTAAAAGGGCTGGCCGGGCTAGGATAGGTCATCAATATAAGATTGGTGGGGGTCCAACACCAGGCACCTCTACCAATTAGCTGCGGCCATGCTGGAGTACTGCTCCAGAAATGGCACAGCATATGGAGCCTTCTCTTTCAGCTCTCTTCACATTGGCTCATCGGTAGGTGTGCGCCAGGTGTTGGACCCCCGCCAATCTGATATTGATGACCTATCTTAAGGACAGGTCATGAATATCTGTAGCCTACATGACCCCTTTCATGAGGTTTTGTCACATCTTAAATATATCCCTTATACACAGGATAAAGTATATATATATATATATATATATATATATATATATATCTGATTGGTGGGGGTCCGACCACTGGGATCTCCACCAATGACAAAAACAAGGTTCTGTGTCCCCTATTTCAGCATGGAGCATGAGTCACACATGCACAATGAATTCAATTCATTCTCTATGGGACCAAAGATAGTCAAGTTCAGAGCTCTCTTCCATCTCCAGCACTGCCATGGATATGGGACATCCGATGTTTCTATAGTAGGTGCTCCTCCTTAAAATCCAATCCCAATGAACTTCTGACAGGTCATAAACACACATGACAGGACCACATTAATGATGCCTGCAATGTCAAAGCACTGCTGATTTCCAGGATGACAGGGATAATTATAATGTGATCAATCACATTTATGTTTCTGCTGCTCCTGTCCATGGGCTGTGTCGTGTCTGCAATAAATGAGAATGAGCTGCAATACCACATATAGCCCAAGGACGGGAGTGGCGCTGTTTCAAAGAAAAAAAATTATTATGGACAAACCCTTTAAGAATAAAAATTCCATTATGAAAATACTGAATGCAACTCTAGTCCACCTGGTTATAATCTTCCAAATCACATTATCTTAAAATTCAAAAATTTTAGAATTCCTTTTTACAAATAACTTATGAAATGAAATATCGTACAAAATGATCTAAAATAAAAAAGGAAACTGTGCTCAAACACGAAATGAACAAACATCAGGAGTTGGTTTTCCCCCCTGAACAGCTCAGAGGATTCCCCGGTGTGGTATACGTTGGTATACGGTGTGGTGTACAACGTCATACGTTGTTCCTATCTTGTACAAGTCTAGGGAAACACATTGTCACCCATGAGGCGCAGTAAAATTGATGGATTACCGAGGCTGGCGCTCAGATTTTATTGCTTCCCTATGGTAAACAAAGTGGCGAGTCACCTTGTGACCAATTCATATTATCCAGCCATGTTAGAATTCTCGTGTAGGCTCCAAGGTCACCCGCGACCAGGTTTCCTCAAAACTCATGAGTGACCTAATGTTGCCATGCACAGCTCGATGGCTGTAGGTCTATCTGCTCTCTATATAATTAAAACGAATAGAAACAATATTTTAGCCTAATTGCTGCCAAAATATTAAGACAAGCAGAATATCATGATATTTAAAGGGTTTATCCCATGACTGATGTAAAAAATGAAACAGACATCATACAGGACATGGCAATATCTTTCTAACAAAGCTAGAACCAGTCCTGTACCTCACATGGATCCAGAGATCTCCACATTCATTACTCTGCTAGATTTATATCAAGCTAACAGCTCAATGGGAGTCTTTTCTGCTGCAGCCCAGGGGCGTGTCCATGCTCTCCCTATCACAACTCAGGAGGCGTGACCATGCTCTCCCTATCAGCTTAGAAGGTGTGTCCACTCTCTACCTATCACAGCTCAGGGGGGCGTGTCCATGCTCTCCCTATCACAGCTCAGGAGGCAGTTGAAGGATGAAACTGAGCATGTGCGGCCTTCTCAGTGAGCAGGTCAAAGAAATAAGAAAAAAAAACACAGTAGGTAGTGCTGTACAGATATATTTTATTGAATAACTCAGTGGCTGTGATACATTTTTAATGACATGCAATTACAGAAGTATTCAGATCCAGGTGCTGGTTTGAAAAGTGCAGAATATTTTTCGTGGGACAACCCCTTTAAAGAGGTTCTCCAGGCTACAGATAGTGATGGCCTATCCTCCAGATACGTCATTAATATAAGATTGGTGGTGGTCGATACAGTACAGAGCCTTCTGCTTCTGCTCCATACACTGTTCGTTTCTAGCACCATGGCAGCCCGAAACAACTGATCATAGAAAGGGAGGGGGGGGGTCTAGGTGTCGGACCCTCACCGATTTGATATTGATGACCTAATGTGAGGACAATATCTGTCCAGCTTCAGCATTGGGAAAATTAGATAACTGGCGGGGGGAAGGCTGTTATCTCTGGAATGGTAGCAACTAGAAAGATACAGATGGTCTTGTTTGAAAGCAGACATTCAACGTTTTCAGAGAATATCAGAATATGCAGCAATATGTTCAGGACAGAGGAAGATATCAGTGATAGAAATCGGGATGCTGTGAATGCAGCTGAAAGTGAAAGTAAAAACTTGTGATTATTCCCAACTTGATTTCTAACAGTGATTTATTTTGCTTGTCTTTTGATGTCAGCTTTCAAACAAGACCAGTAGCATGTTTCTAGCTGCTACCATTGAGGAGATATCACCATCTAAAGCAGCCTCCCCCCTCTAGTTTTCTTCTTTTCACACTGCCTGAGCTGGACTCGGGCAAAACAGTTAGGTGGTTAAGAACAACACAATTTCCTACACAAATAAGATATCGTTTTCATCTATTTTTTTTTTAAGGACAATTTCGTACAATACCATGTTGATACTTTATTTATAAACATGCTATCTAAATCTTAGACAGGTTGCAGCTCCACTCACAACCACTGGGTGGCCTCACTGAGAAATATAGCACAGTTATCATGTGACAGAGTATTGCAGAATCAGGTTTTGTTTTTTTGTTTTTTTTTTTCCCCAAAGTTGGTCATCTTTCATCACTGATCTTGTGATATGGCGGCCAAGAAGAAAGGTAAGGATGGATACTAGATCAACAAAAAAATAAATAAATAAAAATCGCCGGAAGCATGTCACTGTGTGATCTTCTCACTGCCGACATGTTCAGTCAAACCGGTAATGTACATTTGCAAACTACGGTGCTTCGGCATGACCAAAAAGATGAAGCTGGTGATGACATCACCCAAAGCCTTCAACCCACATTCTTTTATTAAACTCCTCTACAAAAGGCTTCAGCATCTTGTTAGTCAAACACTTTTAGATTTCCAGCGACATTCATTCATTTTATATAAAGTGCTCTCGCTTCCTGCCAAGCCAATTATGAAGGAATGATTGCAATGTCAGATCTCTCGAGCACCAGAAGAAGCTTTTGACTTTTCTAGTGGTTCTTCCCTCATTGCTGTGGATGGCAGTAGCATAAGGATTTACAATGCAAAGCTCTCCCTTAACCGACAGAATGTTATTGGGTATACAAAAAAAAAAAAAAAAAAAACACATGTGGGAGCACATAGGGAAACTTCACATTAAGCAGCTAATGGGGCCTGAAGATGTTACATGTGTAGGACAGACCGGGGAGAAGAGCGCCGTGTACAGGAAAAGCACGTATGGATTACTAATTGCTCCCAATTATCACATGAACCACTTGATGCAACATTAAAGTCAATTAAGGAAGGAGAAGCGGCCATGGTCCCAGGGATCTGTCAGGAAATGGCTGAAAAAATAATTAAATGCGATATTCTGACTTATGCAATGGTTCAATACGTAACGTATCTGTACAGAGCAACGGTAAAGTGATAGCTCCGAATTCTGCCTGTACCACCAGGCAGAGGCTACAGAAGTGCAAACCTTTACCTTAGATATTGCTTAAAGAAGAACTCCCACAAAATTTTTTTTTTATTATCTGACCTGTTAGAAAGGTACATGATGTAATCTATAGTGAATGCAATCTTCTTATCAGAGACTGTAATTGTGAGTTATCCCCTCTTCTTATTGTAGCTGGGTCATGTGACCAACTCCTTGACCTCCAACTGACCCAGGGCAGGAAGCCAGTTACTGCTCTATTCATTCCTATGAGACTTAGAGCGAGGCTCCCATAGGATTACATAGAGAAATAGACTTCCTGTCCACACATAAGATGAGGTGTGAGTTGGTGAGTCTGATTGCTGGTCACATGACACAGATGAGAAACATCAGGGAGATATAACTTACAAATACAGACACTGGTAAGAAAATGACAGATTACATCATGTGCATTTCTAGTAGGACATGGAATAAAAATGTTTGCGGGAGTTCTTCTTTGAGGTCTCCAATTCTCATTGAACAAAGGCAGCACAATGTGAACAAAACCACTGAGAGGCTGTAATTCACTCCACAACCACTGGGCGGCCTCACACAGACACCAACGGGATAGACATCTCATGACAGAATATTGTAAACTCATGTTCAGATCTGTGACTGCATTATGACAGTGGTCCGTGCCCATAACCACTCCTGCCCTCCCGATGGACAGGACTGGCGCTCTGTCGATACTGTGACAGATCAAATCTACTGGCATTCCCCTTACCGGCCGCTGGTGTAACTCTGCTCCGTCCACCTTTACACAGACTAAAGTCTGTTTCCTGTTGTGTCCGTAGAGAGCGCATTTCCTCTGGCTCTCAAAAAGGCAGTGTGTGCACAAGACAATGGTTGGCCTCCGTGGGGTGCGGCTATGGACACCTTTGGGGGCAATTTTTTTTATTATTGCATTATACTTATTTTGACCTAAAAATCACTTTTACAATTGGTCTTTATTAACGATTTTAATATATATATATATATATATATATATATATATATATATATATATATATAATAATAATAATATAATAATAATAATAATAATAATAATAATGGATTATTTAAATTAAGAGGGGTTATTCAAACTGGACAGTCCCCTTAAGTATCCCCTTTTTATTGAGCAAGAACCTTTTATCCATTAAAATATTTATAAAAATGCAAATTTATATATTTTATTTTTATTTTTTTCTAAATTAAAGGAGCCTTAAAGAGGTTTTCCCATGAAAACATTTCTACAGTTCAAACCAGCACGGGGATCTGAATACTTTTGCAATTGCATGTAATTAAAAATTTTGCATAGCTACTAAGTTTTTCGATAAACTGTATCTCTATAGCGCCACCTGCTGTTCGTTTCTTATTTCTTTGTCCTGATCACTGAGATGGCCGCACATGCTTAGTTTCATCCTTCAACTGCCTCCTGAGCTGTGATAGGGAGAACTGAGACACGCCCCCTGAGCTGCGATAGGGAGAGCTGAGACACGCCTCCTGAGCTGTGATAGGGAGAGCTGAGACACGCCTCCTGAGCTGTGATAGGGAGAACATGAACATGTGAATAGGGCAAGGAGCACCATGGTACAGGAAAAATTGGGAAGACACGTAGAACCAAACTTTCAATTTCAGGACCCCCACCAATTATGAAGTGATATTTCATCACTTTATAAGAGAGGAATAGCCCTTTAGGACATTGATGGCATGTTAGGCCATCAGTTAAGTCCCGGAGAACCTCTTTAAGGAGAGATTCCATACATAACATATGGCCATAGTAGTTAAAATGAGAGGAGGTTTACTGCTCAATCTTACAGATCTTTTCATTTCCCTCATGTATCGTCACAACCAGGCAAAGTCTAAACCCAACCATACACATCAGATTAATATTGGCCGATAATGATTGAGTAGTCGGGTTTCAATATGGGAGATAAGCCGCTGTGTCTGCTAGCTCTCTCTATGCAGAATACATGTATGTTTGGTAGAGCCGAATAGGCATAATGTATGGAGGAGTTAGGATAGATAGGTTAAAGGGGTATTCTGGTGCCATCACTTTTTAAAAACGGAGTAGGGGAGGCCAAAAATAACAAACAGTGTGTATTCACCTTAAAAATTCCTGACTGCGGCTCTGGTCCCTGCTCTTCTCCACTTCCTCTTCTCAGGCTCAACATCAGTGATTTAGCTTGGCCTGTCCGCTCAGCCAATCGCTGGCCTCAGTTGTGACCGCCTCAGCCTGTGATTGGCTGTGCAAGCAGGTCAAGTCCTAATAAGGAAGTGGAGAGGAGCAGCTGGGAATTGGTAAGGTGAGTACTTACTGTTTGCTGTTGTTGCCTTCTCCAACCCCATTTCCATTGGCAATTATGGCCCCAGAATACCCCTGTAACCCTTTTACACCTATATCTTATTTTTTTTATAACTCTGACAACCCCTTTAAGGCTGTTGGGCTATTTCACAGATTTACAGTGATATATATATATATATATATATATATATATATATATATATATATATCACTGTAAATCTGATGTGCAGCAATACATAACTAAGTTAAGCAAGTTTTGGGCAAAACAATCTATATTTCCTCATTTCCCTGGTTCTCTTCTGGCCTTTCTTTACATGCAGTAATAACAATATCTTCCCCTCCTCCTGCTCTGCAAAGTGAGTGAATACAGGTGCTGCCCTAAGTGACATGTCTGCTGGGATACTCAGCAGCATGTTGTATGTGTAGGACTACAAGTCCCAGCTGTACAATGACACTGCTGATACACACAGAAACTTCCCCCTACCTGTTCTTGTGCAATACTCTGCAGATCTCCTCCAGTGTCAGCTCTGTGTCTACAGCATGAGGAGGGCAGATCCTGTGTCTCTTCATTGCCTATAGCTACTGTTGTAAAGCCTTGAGCCTTGTGTGTGTTCTGGCTGAAGGGGTTAATGTGTTATCTGAGAGAATCCAGGGAGAGAGCAGGAGCCAGCAGAGCAGCGGGGCGTGGCCAGCACAGTGATGTCTGGTGTACAGACACATATCTGCACAAATATGAGAAGAGCAGGCAGAGAAGCTGACCTCACAGGTCATGTAACCATGAGTGAAATCTGAGAAACCAGCAGCTTTTGAAGCAGAAAGTGTATGGAAAAGCTGTTATATTTGATTAGTTAGAAACATACAAAGGACATAATAATAACTCAGACAAACCCTTTAACCCCTTCAGTTTGCCTAACGCTGAGCTGCAAGTACAACAAAAAACCTGCTCTTGCAGTTGCAGACAGTATCTAGACAAGAGTGAATATATTGCATTAAAGGCAAAAAAATCCACAAGCACCCTATGCTAGACATCAGTAGGGACCCATACGTGGGTCATACAGGTTAACATGGCTACCTTGCAAAAACAGCTACAGGTTATGGAGATGCGTCCACCATTAGCTTAGCTTTAATTCGGTCAAGGACTCCAACTTCCCAATGAGTCAATTCAATACAATATTGTAAGTTTCACAGAAAAGCCCTCGACAGGCTGCAATTCACATCTCAACCAGTGGCTGGCAGCACATAGATGCAGCGACCCAGTGGTTCACTGCTAAAGAATTAATGCTGTAATGTAGTATGGCTAAGATGCTAACTATGCATTTTCAGTGAATAGTGTGGCTGGATTATGCACTGTGTAATCTCAAAAGGCTGAGAATGGATAGTTAACTGACCAGTTGCCAGGTGGTGATGGCCCCACTTTCCCTGGCTAATGAGATATTGGCAAGTAGGCCAAGAGATACAACATAAAAATAGTTGTTGCAGAGCAGAAGATGACTTCTTTTTCCAGGGAAACACCATCCCTGTGACTTAAATCTGTGCTAAGAGATAAGCTTTGAGGAGGAGAAGCATTACATGTTCTATGGATGGTGGAGGACAGTTCTAAAGGGATAGTACATGGACTGTCAGTAAAGGTAACACACGTTTACGGCTTTGGACTTTACTGCATGTGGTTTGGGTTATGTTGCTTCCTGCTCTTGATACACTACTGAGAAGGACTGGCCATTAGTGATGAGCGAGCCGGAGTGGCAAGATTCGGGATTCGCACAAATCTTGCCCGCTTCGGCTCGGCTCGGCATCCCGAGGCAGTGCGGATTTGTGAAGATTCGTGAGTCACTGCCAATTTGAAATGCCCGTTTTTTTCAGCCAATCAGCATCAAAGGGAAGCCTGTGGGAACGCCTGCTGTGATGTAACAGCCCCTATACCTCCCCAGCAGTGATTGGCTGGCAGTGACATGTGACCGAAATTTACATAAGGTAGGGACCTGCAGCATCAGCCTCAGGCCTCATTCACACGTCCGCAAAAATCGCCTGCATCCGATCCGCAATTTGCGGACCAGGTGCGGACCAGGTGCGGACCCATTCACAGTCAATGGGGCCGCATAAGATGCGGACGGCACACTGTGTGCCGTCCACATCCGCGCTTCCGTTCCATGGGTCCGGAAAAAAATAGAACATGTCCTAATCTTGTCCGGATCCACGGACAGGAAAAGGCATTTCTATCATGTGCGTTCCGCAAATTGCGGACTGCACATGGGCCGCTGTCCGTGTTTTGCGGATCCGCAAATTGCGGATCCGCAAAACACGGACAACACCAAACGGACGTCTGAATGAGCCCTTAGGGAGCCTCAGAGGCATCCCTACATGCTGCCCCTGGTGTTTCCTATGCATTTCCAAGGTGTTTCCATCATTTTCTGAGGTTTTCACATGTTGGGGCAAACTTGACTGTGCAGAACCTTTGGCCCCTGCAAAAAGATTCGGGTCTCCCATAGACTTTAATGGGCTTCGTGATTCGGCCCGAATCCACGAATCCCGCGGTGGGATTCGGGCCGAATACTGAATCCCCGAATCTTTTAGGATTCGCTCATCTCTACTGGCCATCCGTTGTAGGAGTCCACCCCAAAGTTGGGAAGTGCAAATACATCAAGAAAGGACTTGCATGTCTTTGGAGACTTAGAGGGGATCATCATATTGCTTACTCACTATACAATGCTTTTTTGGAAACGCCTGTCATGTGATATACTTGAGAACTGTGGCTACTACTTATTTTTGCCCTGTGCCACCAATTATCTGCAAGTCATGAAACTGTTTGCTATAATCCAGCTGGCCTGGTCATTGCCTCCACCATCTGCCAGCCCGGTCCCTGCCCTCCCGTCTTAGACCCTTCTACTTGTTTACCATCAAGGACACCTTAGCCACCACCAGGCAGGAGGCCCCAAAATCCAGGTGAAGTTTCACCCCTCCACTCACTGCACATGTGGCCTAGGGGAGCAAGTCCTTGAGGTGGGACCAGCACCTATCTTGTGAACAGACCAGTCTCACAGCTGCTGTGAATGGAGTGGTCTCCATTCATAATTAGCGAGCATGCGCTCTCCATTTATTGATAAAAGAGCCTCTTTTTTGAGGTGCAGGGGTTAAAATGTTGCACTTAATTATTTCTTAGTATACCTTTAATGGAGTTAGTGCATCATATTTCGATCCACTGCATAGAATTTAAAAAAAAAAATAATAAAAACTTCTTCCTACCTGCAGCCACCACTAGAGGGAGCTTAGGTGCTTACTGCATACTGAGTTACTACTGAGCCTCAGCTCCCCCTAGTGGTGACTGCAGACAGACTCAGCAATTAATAGTTTACACAGGCGAACACTGTATCACTGGTATAAGAGGAGGAGATTCCCTTTAAAGTGTCTTACTTCAAACAGCAATAATTTTGATGAAATAAACGAAAGTGAATAAAAAAAAAATCGGACAAACCTCAAGAATCCAAAAATGTCAACTTTAATAAAACGCTCTGCTGGATGACCCGGAGTAATCAATGCTCCGATACAGTAGCGCTCATAATGCTACACTAGGCTTCATATGAGGCCCCATTCACATGACCATATTTTTGGTTTCCATCCGATCCGTATTTTCTGCGCATAGAACGCAGACCCATTCATTTCAATGAGTCCGCAAAAAATTATGTGCTGTCTGCATCCGTATGTCTGTAGATACAAGATATGACATGTCCTATTTTTGTCCGTTTTGCAGACAAGGATAGACATTGTTACAACAGATCCGCAAAAAATTTAATAAATTAAAAATTGCCGCAACAGGGACGTCATTGGTATTTTTTACGGATTTGCGTTTTGCAAAGCGGAAAATCCATACGGTCGTGTGAATGTACCTTTACTCATTAAAAGGGTTTTCTGAGATTTTAACAATGATGACCTCGCATCAGGATAAGTCATCAGTATCTGATCGGTGGGGGTCCGACACCCGGGACCCCCACCGAACAGCTGTTTGAGAAGGTAGCGGTGCTCCTGTGGGTGCAGAGACCTTCTATCTGCTCACCAGGCACAGCGCCGTACGTTGTATAGTGGTTGTGTTTGGTATTGCAGCTCAGCCCCATTCACTTCTATAGGGCTGAGGTGTGTCTAGTCCATGTGACCGATGAACGTGACGTCACCGGTGCCTTCTCAAACAGCTGATCGGCGGGGGTCCCGGCTGTCAGACCCCCTCCAATCAGATACTGATGATAGGTTATTAGTATTAAAATCTCTGGAAAAAAAAACTTTAACCCTTTAATGGGTTTCTACTGTGGAAAGTCCTGATAAAATACCATCGATCGGTGCTCATCATCATACGTGAAGAAGTGTTGAATTTCCCTGCAGCGCCACCACAGGAGGAGGGATGTATTACACAGTTCTCACAGAAATATCAAGAGCTTTCCCCGTATGGCACAGATCTACCGAGAAATAGTTTGCAGCTCCTCTATCTTACTCCTATCAGACAATATATTGGCCCTAATTTGCTTGTCCCTAAACTGAGACCGATTGCATTAATAAGATGAGAACATTCTAATGTAGCAGAGCTGAGTTTGTCAGCCAACTGATATCAAATTGCAGGTAATGCAGGTAATCCAACTAACGAGACGCCTTTATGTAGATGAGAAACAGTTAAACGGCAGACTCAGCTCTGCTACATCCGTGACGTAGTCTCACTGCACACACATTAGCAAAACCGGCTACATCGCATCCGACAGAAAATCGAGAAATATGCAAAACTGAGCAAAGTGCCTGAACCAGTCGGCTGCTCCGGACGGATTGTGTGGCTTAATAGCCGGTTTTATCTTTCTACACATGAGATCTCGGGGGAGCGCAGAATCTGGCGGTGCGGCAGAGTGGAGAGGAGTGAGTGCGGAGGGCGAGGACTGGGAGGGCGTCCTGTGGGGCTTGTTTGTACGGAGGAATGTCTGTTAAAGATCTACCGGAACCTGTAAGACTCGTGAGCAGAATTCGTTTTACGTACGATGCGGTTCTTATGGGTCTTTGTCTGCAGAATCAGACTACAAAGTGTACGATTGTAGTCTGGTACCATGGCGACGCACAGGTGTGCATGGGAGCTGCATACGTAAAACGGTAGATTGCTTCACTTCAATGCTTTTAGCTTCTTGTTGGTCAAGTCTATGCAAGGAGTTAATTTCTAGTGGGAATAACTACTATGATGTGTCATGAGAGTCTGATAAGGGGGGACCCCGACCTATCAGTGTGGGGGAGGGGGGGGTCTCTGACCCCATTGATATGGAAGATCCACCACTTACATTGAGGGCCATATGAACGGATTCGCACCTGTTCCGCAATTTTGCAGAACGGGTGCGGACCCATTCATTTCAATATATAAAAAAATATACAGCATGTCCTATTTTCGTTCTTGGACAAGAATAGGCGGCCATGTGAGGTCCGCAAAACACAAACGGCTGTCTGAATGAGGCCTAAGTTGGGGTCCCTCCACGTGAGAGCAATGAGGGGATATCACGTGGTTTTCGGAGCAAAAACTGCACCATAACTTATGCAAAACATATAGAAAAGCCCAGCCGCGCTTTCACAGCGACTTCCGCAATTCCCATAACCTTTGGCGCGTCTGCGTTACCTCAGTAAGTGGCATTTATCATGTAGAGAAAGTTACTACAAGGCACTTACTAATGTATTGTGATTCTCCATATTGCTTCCTTTGCTGGCTGGATTCATTTTTCCATCACATTATACACTGTTCGTTTCCATGGTTACGACCACCCTGCAATCCATCAGCGGTGGTCGTGCTTGCACACTATAGGGAAAAACATCAGCCTACGTGAGCTCCCATGGTCCCGGCCATCAGAGACTCCGGAGCTTTTTCCTACAGTGTGCAAGCACGACCACCACTGACGGATTGCAGGGTGGTCGTAACCATATAATGTGATGGAAAAATGAATCCAGCCAGCAAAGGAGGCAATATGGAGAATCACAATACATTAGTAAGTGGCTTGCAGTAACTTTCTCTACATGATAAATCCTATTTGCTGAAGAGAGACAACCCCTTTAAGCAGGTGGCCTGCGCTATGGGAGGGGTCTCATAGATAATATCAGACTTGTATGGCTTGTCTTATGGAAAACCCCTCGAAGTGAAGCTGAACAGACCATGAGATGATGTGTGGAGGAGGAAGGCGAGCTATAGAATAATATCACAGAGCTGCAAACCTCCCCGATTCCCCGCGCAGGGAGGAGAGCGCGGCCGTGTGAATTATGCAACAAATTCCAATTTAGCTTTTCCAACGTGTGATAAACTGGTCTTGATGGGAACGTCAGGGGAGACACCGGGCAGACAGAAGGAAAATACAACACGGCAGATTTGGACGCCTGAACCGCGCCATCTCGTATGGGGTCGGGGACGTGCCAAGAACGCAGAAACAATATATGGAGGGGCTGCTCTCGACTGGCAAGAGGCGCTTCATTTGCATAACTAAAATCCCTCCATCTGTGGTACTGTAAAGCGTCGACAAATACCGCGAACAAACGGCGTCGCCATAAAACGCGCCGGAGGGGATAGAGAATAGTAAAACAGAGAAGGCAACATGCTGCTGGACGGATAATGGGACTGTGGGCGGAAGACAAGGATAACAACCACTGCATAGATGTAGCAGGGCTGAGTTTGTCATTGGACTCATTGGAGATGTTTGAGCTGCGCAGCACCAAATGCCAAACTCAGCTCCACTACCTCTGATGAATGTAGCAGATATGTGTTCTACCAGATAATAAACTCAGCTCCACTACCTCTGATGAATGTAGCAGATATGTGTTCTACCAGATAATAAACTCAGCTCCACTACCTCTGATGAATGTAGCAGATATGTGTTCTACCAGATAATAAACTCAGCCCCACTACCTCTGATGAATGTAGCAGATATGTGTTCTACCAGATAATAAACTCAGCTCCACTACCTCTGATGAATGTAGCAGATATGTGTTCTACCAGATGACAAACTCAGCTCAACTACCTCTGATGAATGTAGCAGATATGTGTTCTACTAGATGACAAACTCAGCTCAACTACCTCTGATGAATTTAGCAGGTTTGTGTTCTACCAGATGACAAACTCAGCTCAACTACCTCTGATGAATGTAGCAGGTTTGTGTTCTACCAGATGACAAACTCAGCTCAACTACCTCTGATGAATGTAGCAGGTTTGTGTTCTACCAGATGACAAACTCAGCTCAACTACCTCTGATGAATGTAGCAGGTTTGTGTTCTACCAGATGACAAACTCAGCTCAACTACCTCTGATGAATGTAGCAGGTTTGTGTTCTACCAGATGACAAACTCAGCTCAACTACCTCTGATGAATGTAGCAGGTTTGTGTTCTACCAGATGACAAACTCAGCTCAACTACCTCTGATGAACGTATCAGATATGTGTTCTACAAAATGACAAACTCAGCTCCACTACCTATTAAGAATACATCGGTTTTGTGTTCTACCAGATGACAAACTCAGCTTTGCTACCTCTGATGAATGAAGCAGGTTTGCGTTCTACAAGATGACGAACTCAGCCCCACTAACTTCGATTTATATAGTAGGTTTGTATTTTGCCAAATGACAAACTCAGCCCTGCTACATCTGACTTAGGTGGATCTAAAGAAACAAGGAGAGCTTAAGGTTCCTCAAAAAAAAAACAAAAACAAAAAAAAAACATACTACTGTATGACAACCGACTATTAGGTTAACTATGTCAAGTTCAAACTTCTTCTAGAACATGTTGAACCGTACACTACACCGTATGTGAGAATACACTTATCCAGTGTTCAGCTTCTGACTGCTCACCAGCATCCAGTCTGTATCAAATGCAACAATGTATAGTGAGGAGATACAATGTATAGTGAGGAGATGCCATGTATAGTGAGGAGATGCCATGTATAGTGAGGAGATGCAATGTATAGTGAGGAGATACAATGTATAGTGAGGAGATGCCATGTATAGTGAGGAGATACAATGTATAGTGAGGAGATGCCATGTATAGTGAGGAGATGCCATGTATAGTGAGGAGATGCCATGTATAGTGAGGAGATGCCATGTATAGTGAGGAGATGCAATGTATAGTGAGGAGATGCAATGTATAGTGAGGAGATACAATGTATAGTGAGGAGATGCCATGTATAGTGAGGAGATGCCATGTATAGTGAGGAGATACAATGTATAGTGAGGAGATACAATGTATAGTGAGGAGATACAATGTATAGTGAGGAGATACAATGTATAGTGAGGAGATACAATGTATAGTGAGGAGATGCAATGTATAGTGAGGAGATGCAATGTATAGTGAGGAGATGCAATGTATAGTGAGGAGATACAATGTATAGTGAGGAGATACAATGTATAGTGAGGAGATGCCATGTATAGTGAGGAGATGCCATGTATAGTGAGGAGATGCAATGTATAGTGAGGAGATGCCATGTATAGTGAGGAGATACAATGTATAGTGAGGAGACGCCATGTATAGTGAGGAGATGCCATGTATAGTGAGGAGATGCCATGTATAGTGAGGAGATGCCATGGATAGTGAGGAGACGCCATGGATAGTGAGGAGATGCCATGTATAGTGAGGAGTCATCTTGGATCTTGCATATCAGGACATGTTCAGCCAAGAGGGAAGGTAAGTAAAGACTCATCTCAGTGGAGCAGTGCTGTAATACCAAACCCAATCTGCTGACCGGTGTGACACTCCTTCTGGGAAAAAAAGCATGTTTTTTGATCCTGCCCAAGCCCTTTCAAACCCTTCCGCTAGAGGCGGCACATCTGGTGGATAGTCCATCAATATCTACAGTATGAAGGCAAACCGCTGCAGCTCTCGCGATGTTGACCATATATAGTCAGAACACACCATGTATCGTGAGAAGATACAATGTATAGCGAGAAGATACAATGTATAGCGAGAAGATACAATGTATAGCGAGAAGATACAATGTATAGCGAGAAGATACAATGTATAGCGAGAAGATACAATGTATAGCGAGAAGCCGCCATGTACAGTCAAAAGACCCCATGTATAGTGAGGAGACGCCATGTATAGTGAGGAGATGCCATGTATAGTGAGGAGACCCCATGTATAGTGAGGAGACGCCATGTATAGTGAGAAGACCCCATGTATAGTGAGAAGACGCCATGTATAGTGAGAAGACGCCATGTATAGTGAGGAGACGCCATGTATAGTGAGAAGACGCCATGTATAGTGAGAAGACGCCATGTATAGTGAGAAGACGCCATGTATAGTGAGGAGACGCCATGTATAGTGAGGAGACGCCATGTATAGTGAGGAGACGCCATGTATAGTGAGGAGACGCCATGTATAGTGAGAAGACGCCATGTATAGTGAGAAGACCCCATGTATAGTGAGGAGACCCCATGTATAGTGAGGAGACGCCATGTATAGTGAGGAGACGCCATGTATAGTGAGGAGACGCCATGTATAGTGAGGAGACGCCATGTATAGTGAGGAGACACCATGTATAGTGAGGAGACACCATGTATAGTGAGGAGACACCATGTATAGTGAGGAGACACCATGTATAGTGAGGAGACACCATGTATAGTGAGAAGACTCCATGTATAGTGAGAAGACTCCAACTCCATGTATAGTGAGAAGACACCATGTATAGTGAGAAGACTCCATGTATAGTGAGGAGACGCCATGTATAGTGAGGAGACTCCATGTATAGTGAGAAGACACCATGTATAGTGAGAAGACTCCATGTATAGTGAGAAGACTCCATGTATAGTGAGGAGACTCCATGTATAGTGAGAAGACACCATGTATAGTGAGGAGACACCATGTATAGTGAGAAGACGCCATGTATAGTGAGGAGACGCCATGTATAGTGAGGAGACTCCATGTATAGTGAGAAGACACCATGTATAGTGAGAAGACTCCATGTATAGTGAGAAGACTCCATGTATAGTGAGAAGACTCCATGTATAGTGAGGAGACACCATGTATAGTGAGGAGACACCAGGTATAGTGAGAAGACTCCATGTATAGTGAGAAGACACCATGTATAGTGAGAAGACTCCATGTATAGTGAGAAGACTCCATGTATAGTGAGAAGACTCCATGTATAGTGAGGAGACACCATGTATAGTGAGGAGACGCCATGTATAGTGAGAAGACACCATGTATAGTGAGAAGACTCCATGTATAGTGAGAAGACACCATGTATAGTGAGGAGACACCATGTATTTTGACATAAGAGAGCGGTTTTATTAGATACATGGTATCAGAGCATCAGAGTACTAACAACAAAGGATGATATCGGCAGGGAAGAAACTTCCTACTGCATCTGGAAGAAGCACCCATGCACCAAGACAGGCCTGGATACCCATTACAACTACATTTAAAGGGTGATCGATATGGACGTAGCAGAGCCGAGTCTGATCAGTGCAATGATCTGTCTTTGTGCAGTGAATGTGTTCTGCCATAGAACTGTAGAATAACTAGAGACATGACAATGTCAGCTCTGCTACATCAGTGGGAATAAAAGATGACGTTTTCCTCTACGCTCTCACCAGAGATAGGAAACACTGAGGGAATTTTACTATTAGGAGAAACATCAACCAGCACAGAAGAGGTCAGAGCAGTGAGACGAGGGGGCAGCGGGCAGAGGGCATTCAGGATAAATCACCCACCTCTGCCACACAGCGCAGACTAATGAGACTTAAACCGCAGCCTGAGGAACACGACAGCCCCAACTTACAAGAAACATTAACAGTGACTAAGAGAGGGAACCCTGAGACCCCCCCAATCCAGAGAGGACAGGACTACTACCAGCAGCAGATCGCCATGATGTCATGATCTCACCTAGACATGAAAGCCTCCCAGACCCCACCTGGTGTAGGAATACAACCGGGGGGGCTTAAATTTGCAGCATGAGGTTTCATTGAAACTGTATGGACTGGAGGGGGCAGGAAAGCAAAGGGAAGGGGGAGAAGACTAGGACTGGAGGGGGGCAGGAAAGCAAAGGGAAGGGGGAGAAGACTAGGACTGGAGGGGGCAGGAAAGCAAAGGGAAGGGGGAGAAGACTAGAACTGGAGGGGGCAGGAAAGCAAAGGGAAGGGGGAGAAGACTAGAACTGGAGGGGGGCAGGAAAGCAAAGGGAAGGGGGAGAAGACTAGGACTGGAGGGGGCAGGAAAGCAAAGGGAAGGGGGAGAAGACTAGAACTGTAGGGGGCAGGAAAGCAAAAGGAAGGGGTGAAGACTAGGACTGGAGGGGGTAGGAAAGCAAAGGGAAGGGGGAGAAGACTAGGACTGGAGGGGGCAGGAAAGCAAAGGGAAGGGGTGAAGACTAGGACTGGAGGGGGCAGGAAAGCAAAGGAAAGGGAGTGAAGGCTAGAACTGGAGGGGGCAGGAAAGCAAAGAGAAGGAGTGAAGACTAGGACTGGAGGGGGCAGGAAAGCAAAGGGAAGGGGGAGAAGACTAGGACTGGAGGGGGCAGGAAAGCAAAGGGAAGGGGTGAAGACTAGGACTGGAGGGGGCAGGAAAGCAAAGGGAAGGGGGAGAAGACTAGGACTGGAGGGGGCAGGAAAGCAAAGGGAAGGGGGAGAAGACTAGGACTGGAGGGGGCAGGAAAGCAAAGGGAAGGAGTGAAGACTAGAACTGGAGGGGGCAGGAAAGCAAAGGGAAGGGGTGAAGACTAGGACTGGAGGGGAAGGAAAGCAAAGAGAAGGAGGAGAAGGCTAGAACTGGAGGAGGAAGGAAAGCAAATGCAAGAGGGTGAAGACTAGGACTGGAGGGGGCAAGAAAGCAAAGGAAAGGGAGTGAAGGTTAGAACTGGGGGGGGGGGGGCAGGAAATCCAAGGGAAGAAAGTGAAAACTAAAACTGGAGGGGGGCAGGAAAGCAAAGGCAAGGGGATGAAGACTATGACGGGAGTGGGGAAGGAAAGCCAAGGGAAGAGGGCGAAGACTAGAACTGGAGGAACAGGAAAGCAAAGACAGGGGGGTGAAGACTAGAACTGGAGGGGGCAGGAAAGCAATGAGAAGGGGGTTACCCATGAGAATATATGACCCCCATATTCTCCAGAGAAATGCCCCTGGACCACACTCACCCTCAGCAACAAGCAGTGGGACAAGGGTACACAGTTTCTACTCCAGGACAAAGTGCATATAGGACATCTGGACAGATCCAGAAGACCCAGGAGACCCCTGATACCTGACCAGAGAGACCCCTCCTGCTGACACCCAGGGGCCAGTGACACTAGGGTTGCCATCATGAACCTTCAGACGAAACCCACCCGGGCTTTCAGGCGCCCTCCTGACACTGGCCCCGCTTCAGTTGCATGCACTCCCCATAGACTCTGGTGCTTATCCATCTACTGCACCTTCCTGGTGCCACCTAAACCTGGCGCTGCCCCTCTGTGATCCGTGCACGGGTGGTCTCCTCACCTTCAGTCACCATCCTCAGCGCGTGAGTAAAAGCAGGGTCCAGCGCGTCTTTTTCAGCCAAGAGTTGGGGCAGATACTTCTCCATTCCAAGCAAAGAGAGACGGCGAGAAAAGTCCGGATACCACTGTGTGAACAAGAGGCAGCAGGAAGACGCACTATCACAAGTACTACTACCACCAAGCGGAGACTGAACGGTCATAGAGGGGCGGAGGGATACGTTGGCAATCCACAACCTCCGCTGTCTCCTCCTGACGGGGACTGTGCACAGCGGACGCTGCCGTGCTCTATAAACACTCTGCTGCGTCCGCCGTCCCTGGCTCCGCCCACAGGGCTGGTACCTGATGGCTCCCTCCACCGTCAGCCCCGCCTACACCAGCAAGCGCCCTCTTATTGGCGGAGGAATACTATGTGTTTAGCTGATTGTATCCTTCCGCCAGTCGCTGTCCATAGTGCTGCAGAAGCTCTGGTAACAGCCGGCATTAAAAAAAGAAAACGTAGCAAAATCGCACTAATAATGGGGAAAGAATGCAGAACCTCTGGTCACTGTCCATGGTGCTGAACATCTAGTCACTATCAATGGTGCAGAACTTCTGGTCACGTCCATGGTGCAGAACCTTTGGTCACCCTCCATGGTGCAGAACCTCTGGTCACTGTCCATAGTGCTGAACCTCTAGTCACCGTCCATGATGCTGAACCCCTGGTGGCCGTCAATAGTACTGAACCTCTAGTCACCGTCCATGATGCTGAATCCCTGGTGGCCGTCCATGGTGCTGAACCTCTAGTCACTGCCCATGGTGCTGAATCACTGGTGACCGTCCATGGTGCAGAACCTCTGGTCATTGTACCTCTAGTCACTAGCCATGATGCAGAACTTCTGGTCACTGTCCATAGTGCTGAACTTTTGGTGACCATCCATGGTGCTTAACCTCTGGTCACTGTCCATGGTGCTGAACATCTGATCACTGTCCACAATGAGGAACCTTTGGTCACAGTCCATAGTGCTAAACCTCTAGTCACTTCCTATGGTGCTGAATCCGTGGTGACCGTCCATGGTGCTGAACCTCTGTTGACTGTCCATGATGTAGACCCTCTGGTCACTCTTCAAAATGCTGAACCTCTGTTGACTGTCCATGGTGCAGAACCTCTGGTGATCATCCATGGTGCAGAACCTCCATGGTGCTGAACCTCTTGTCACTGCCCATGGTGCTGAATCCCTGGTGACCGTCCATGGTGTAGAAACTCTGGTTACTCTCCAGAATGCTGAACCTCTGTTGACTGTCCATGGTGCTGAATCCCTGGTGATCATCCATGGTGCAGAAGCTCTGGTGACCGTCCATGGTGAAGAAGCTCTTGTCACTGTCCATGGTGTAGAACCTCTAGTTGCCATCTGTAGTGCTCCTCTTTTATAGTAAAGATATTATTTCCTCAATGTTTGTAAATCCACCTTCTATGGAGCTACAGGGGTTTTTCCCTTTCAGTGTTTTGTGTTTTAACCTCTTCTTTCTGCTCTCTGGACATGGCAGCATTAAAAGTTCAAACTCCTTCAGCGCATGTGATAGTTGGCCTCAGGGAACACTGTAGGGCTTCTGTGGCTTTCTGTCTACCCCGTCATGAGTAATTGTACTTGGTTTGTAGCTCCTGTTCTGTATTTGAGTTGGTGCATTGCTAATACACAGGATGTTCTCCTGCTGTGTCCTTGTCCCTGTTATATTACATATTCTACTGAAGTATAATGGGGGGGGGGGGGTTTCACAGTAGAATTTTTGCAGTTTTCTTCTTTGTGTGGCATGTGTGTGTGCAGCCTTCACCATTGTAATACAACACTGTATGTGACCTACTACCTCTGTAAGGCAATAATCTGCTCTAACGGCACATCCCGCTATCTCCTGTCTCTTCTGCCTGAGGATTACACAACCCCTGCTCCCATCCATTCATCATAGTATGCCATATCGCCACGTGTCTCACCTCTAATGTCTTCCCTTCCTCCCTCTAGCCCTCTCTCACTCGATACTGTAAACTCAGCTTGTCCTAAAATATAAATTTCTCCCTCCGAGCTTGGACTGAAAGTGTTAATAGCATAAGGAGCTAGCGAACAGACAGTGGATGCACCCCTCATTACACAGATAATTCCCCTTTTCATTCTGGCTTGTTTGTGCATCATTTTAGTCTACCAATGTCTTTTATCCCCCATTAGTACTATATTTGTATTACTCTCCTATCTTTGGAACAATTTTTCAGGGTTTGGGGTCAATGTCAAATGGTACTTTGGTGCCTTTACTCTTTTCGTTTTATAGTTCATTTTCTTCCTAAATATAAAATGGAGTGACTTTCTTATTAGTCTTCACTCAAATTTATTACCATGTTGCATATATAGTGTGTGTGTAAGTCCTTCACCTAGCTGCTGGTGCTGAACCCATGGTGACCGTCCATGGTGCTGAACCCCTGATCACTGTCCATGGTGCTGTACCTCTGGTCACTGTCCATGGTGCTGAACCCCTGATCACTGTCCATGGTACTGAACCCCTGATCACTGTCCATGGTGCAGAACCTCTGGTCACTGTCCATGGTGCTGAACCCCTGATCACTGTCCATGGTGCTGTACCTCTGGTCACTGTCCATGGTGCTGAACCCCTGATCACTGTCCATGGTGCAGAACCTCTTGTCACTGTCCATGGTGCTGAACCTCTGGTCACTGTCCATGGTGCTGAACCTCTGGTCACTGTCCATGGTGCTGTACCTCTGGTCACTGTCCATGGTGCTGAACCCCTGATCACTGTCCATGGTACTGAACCCCTGATCACTGTCCATGGTGCAGAACCTCTGGTCACTGTCCATGGTACTGAACCCCTGATCACTGTCCATGGTGCAGAACCTCTGGTCACTGTCCATGGTGCTGAACCCCTGATCACTGTCCATGGTGCAGAACCTCTTGTCACTGTCCATGGTGCTGAACCTCTGGTCACTGTCCATGGTGCTGAACCTCTGGTCACTGTCCATGGTGCTGAACCTCTGGTCACTGTCCATGGTGCTGAACCCCTGATCACTGTCCATGGTAATTTGTCGAATCGAATTTTCCGAAACTTCACTCATCTCTATTAGCAAGCACCGAAAGCGTCCCAACAGTGTAAGTTGATATCAACTTTAAGCTTTAGAAGTTTTGCACATAATTAAACTAAGCCAGCGCGATAAACTAGTGTGATAATGGACCAGGTATGACTTACAGTTACACTTTAAGATTTCTTCCACTTTTCCGTGCACAATTTGGTCCCAATAAAACCTTAAAAACAAAAACAACAAAATAGCAGTGTGCCACTTGGCAGTAGGTCAGTATTAGTGAATGTGCCCCATCATAACCTAACCGAACTGAATCATTAGCACAAATCATCTTGTCCCATATGTCTTACTAGTTATAAATAAGCCAAGGGCGTAGCTGTAGGTGTACAGAGGAGAGTCTGCCATCTGACCCATCGTACGTTGAAACCAGACGTAACCTCCACAATGTCTCAGACTCAGATCCAACCAATCAAGGCCACTTCTCTTGTCAAGGACTTGTCTTATCTGTCTTAGTTATCTGCTTATTTTTCTTAAATCTTCATTTTCTCTTATCTTGGATGACATTTTGGGGCTTTGGAACCGATTACTCAACTTACAATGGTTTCAACATACAATGGTCGTCCTGGAACCAATTAATATTGTATCTTGAGGGACTTCTGTATGAGGAGACACATTGTTACAATGGTACTTAACTTGTCACCATTGTTCCATCTGCAAAGTTGTCGGCTTCTTCTGAGTTTGAATTCGGACCATTGTGTTCAGTGGTGGTTCATGTTGCCACTGTTCTGTGCACCCTGGTGTTGACTTCTTGCGGGTGTGAATTGGGCCCATTGTGCTTTGTATGTCTCTTTAGTTCAGTTGGTTCTGTGTGAGCACCTGTCTGACTAATGTCTTCCTTTTCCCTGCTATATATTTTGTGAACGGAACCAGGGATTCCCAACCAGTCTCCCAAGCTGGTACTTGCCTGGTCTTAAGCTGTTTATCTTCTGCGATTTGATGAGTGCAGGTACATTTATGTAGCTTAGGATAACCGTTGTCGTATATATTTAGTAAGTTTTGTATCCTGCCCCGGTTGTTCAACAAATTCTGCTTGGGTCCATTCATTTCCTGTCTGCTTGCTCTGTGTTGGAGCTTATATCCGTCTGCCTGGTCTCTCCAGATAGTGTTGGGATCTGTTCAGGTTCTGTCTGTGTCTGAATTCTCACCTAGTTCTGTTTGTCATCACCCTGTGTCTGTTCCAAGGATTAGTATATACTCTGTTTGCCTGACCTTCTCTGATTCAGTCTGTATTTCCTTGGGATTCTTGTTCTCTTATTTCCCACCTGATTCTGTCTATAATCTTGCTTGTCCTTCCGGTACTTTGCAGAGTGTTCCTGACCTGTTATGTCTACTACACTGGGACAGTTCCAGGAGTAACAACCTAGTGGATCCACCTCAGACCAGATCCTTATATAGGGGTGAAAACCAGGGTACCACCAAGATAATGCCCTCAATATTAACCCAATGTAAACCAGTTAGTTTGCACATTGGTTCCACAACCATTGTCCTTAAAGAGGACCTTTCATGACTTTTAAAAAATGAATCTGCACTATCTACCAGATAGTGCGTCCCCCACTGATGCCAGCAGCGTTGTTTTCTTTGCAAATTGTCCCCCGGTGGCTTCACACGGGCCCCCCGTTCTTCTGTCCGGCTTTATGCTAATTAGAAAGCATCGGAACAGGGAGGAGGAGACTCCCTGTTCCTCAATGGGCGTTGCTTCTGCCCTGCTGTGAGCGCTGTCCAATCAGAGCGGACCGCTCACAGCAGGGCCGAAGGAGTTCAACCCTGCTGTGAGCGGTCCGCTCTGATTGGACAACGCTCACAGCAGGGCAGAAGCAACGCCCATTGAGGAACAGGGAGTCTCCTCCTCCCTGTTCCGATGCTTTCTAATTAGCATAAAGCCGGACAGAAGAACGGGGGGCCCGTGTGAAGCCACCGGGGGAGAATTTGCAAAGAAAACAACGCTGCTGGCATCAGTGGGGGACGCACTTTCAGGTAGATAGTGCAGATTCATTTTTTAAAAGTCATGAAAGGTCCTCTTTAACATGAGTACTATAAATGATGTGTGATGGTGTGGGGGCCCTATTAGAGATTTTTCATTGGGGCCAAAGAGTTTCTAGTTATACCTCTGAAATAATCCAGATTCTTCCACTTCCATGCTTACCTCCTCCTCCTTTTAGCCAAATCCCTTAGTTTCTTTCTTCCTAGCAAAACTCATTAACATGACTGTCTAGTGGGAGAAAATTATGGCTAAAGATGCAAAAGAATAAAAAAGTGATCGCTGCCGTTCCACCCTTGTTCAGTACCCTGTGGTCTCCTCTTCTTGGCTTCATTTCAACCACAAGAAACACTCACTCAGCAAATCTCTACAGGGATCAATGATCACTTCTTTTATTTTTTTCAAACTACTCTGAGCCTTCATTTTTTCTTCCAGGACAACCCCTTTACAGCACAGAAGGTGTTGCAGTTTTATGCACCATAGATTTTTATTTTTATTGCATTGTAGCAGAATATTATTTTAATAGTGCAAAAATTTTCAATGAGATATGCTTCTTAATGTAATCATGATTTGATTATAGAAGGTGTGGAAAGTGCTCATCATCTGTATGGTCCATTTAAGTATCGGTGCAAGGTAAAAGAAAGAAGGAAAACCCACACCTCATAGAGTAATATGTTAGTAGAAAGATTACAAATCCAGTACTTACAGATGTTTTGTCTTGGCTCCACATATCCAGAGATAAGTGGCACAAGATGACCAGCCGGATCTACATATCCAGAGATAAGTGCCACAAGATGACCAGCTGGATCTACATATCCAGAGATAAGTGGCACAAGATGACCAGTTGGCTTCATATATCCAGAGATAAGTGGAGCAAGATGACCCGTTGGCTTGACATATCCAGAAATGTGGTACAAGATGTTCAGCTGGCTCTACATATCCAGGGAGATAAGTGGCACAAGATTACCAGCTGGATCTACACATCCAGAGATAAGTGGCAGAAGATGTCCAGCTGGATCTACATATCCAGAGATAAGTGGCACGAGATGACCAGTTGGCTTCATATATCCAGAGATAAGTGGAGCAAGATGACCCTTTTGCTTCACATATCCAGAAATGTGGCACAAGGTGACCAGCTGGCTCTACATATCCAGAGATAAGTGGCACAAGATGACCAGCTGGCTCTACATATCCAGAGATAAGTGGCACAAGATGACCAGCTGGCCCTACATATCCAGAGATAAGTGCCACAAAATGGCCAGCTGGCTCCTCGTATCCAGATATAAGTGCCACAAGAGGTCCAGCTGGCCATACATATCCAGAGATAAGTGGCACAAAATGACCAGCTGGCTCCACATATCCAGAGATAAGTGGTACAATCTGACCAGCTGGCTCCACATATCCAGAGATAAGTGGCACAAGATTACCAGTTGGCTTCATGTATCCAGAGATAAGTGGCACAAGATGACCCATTGGCTTGACATATCCAGAAATGTGGCACAAGATGTTCAGCTGGCTCTACATATCCAGAGATAAGTGGCACAAGATGATCAGCTGGCTCTACATATACAGAGATAAGTGGCACAAGATGACCCATTGGCTTGACATGTCCAGAAATGTGGCACAAGATGTTCAGCTGGCTCTACATATCCAGAGATAAGTGGCACAAGATGATCAGCTGGCTCTACATATACAGAGATAAGTGGAGCAAGATGACCCGTTGGCTTGACATGTCCAGATATGTGGCACAAGATGTTCAGCTGGCTTTACATATCCAGAGATAAGTGGCACAAGATGATCAGCTGGCTCTACAGATAAGTGGCACAAGATGACCAGTTGGCTTCATGTATCCAGAGATAAGTGGAACAAGATGACCAGCTGGCTCCACATATCCACAGATAAGTGGCACAAAATGTGACATATCCAGAGTTAAGTGGCACAAGATGACTCATTAGCTTGACATATCCAGAAATGTGGTACAAGATGTTCAGCTGGCTTTACATATCCAGAGGTAAGTGGTGCAAGATAACCAGCTGGCTTCATACATCCAGAGATAAGTGACATAAGATGACCAGCTGTCTCCACATGTCCAGAGATAAGTGGCACAAAATGACCAACTAGTTCCACATATCCAGAGATAAGTGGCACAAGATGACCAGCTGGATCTACATATTCAGAGGTAAGTGGCACAAGATGACTAGGTGGCTCTACATATCCAGAAATAAGTGAAACAAGATGGCCAGCTGGCTCCACATATCCAGAGATAATTGGCACAATATGGCCAGCTGGCTCCACATATCCAGAGATAATTGGCACAATATGACCAGCTGGCTCCACATATCCAGAGATAATTGGCACAATATGACCAGCTGGCTCCACATATCCAGAGATAAGTGGCACAAGATGACCACATGATTTCACAATACTCTGTTGGAAATCATTTATGCTATATGTGTCCATTCTGGTTTTACCAGCTTATTTAGATACAGGGCCTGGACAGGGAACTGAACCTTTGGCAATGGTGAAGAAAAACTAAGCTATGGCCCATACATCTTTATACTATGGGGCCTCATGGACTCGATGTGTCGCCATACAATGCCCCATTTTAATGCCAAGTATAAAGATATTCTCCCTTATAAACAATGCTAATAAGGGCAAAACCTCATCCATGTGGACTTTTATGCCTATATATGAAACTAGAGGTATTCTAAAGGCACCACCCAATCTCATGGGTGCCCTATTATGACTCCATACACAAAAGCAGCATAATGCAGTATGTGCACCTGGCCTTACTTTACAGTATATCTTTCCATCTGCTTATAAGTCTCAAGAATAACTTGGACTTATGGTTCCAGGCCAAATGGAACAGCCCAGGTAGCAGAAGAAATGTCACCTACAGCAGAAGCCCCCCATGTATCTAAATACTGCGGAACTGCCTGCTGACAATTAGAGATGAAAGCAAATATGAGAACAATATGGTGTCAGAACAATGTGATGTTACAGGAGACTTAATGAGAGGAACTGAATCAGCTTAGCAAGCAATTAGCAGAGGAGGTTTGGTGAGAGCACAGCTTAGCAGACAATAGACCTCAGATACATTGTAACAGAATGCATGAAGTGTTGTTGCGGCTTAGAGGTAAAACCGCAGTCCTGGAGCTGAGAGGTGCCACGTCTAAAAGCTAATAGCAGCTTATAAGAATGTATAATCACTGAAGAGTCCATTAGAAAAAACCCACCTTAAAGGGAAACACAACTCAACATGATTTGGAAAGGGAATAGATATGTATCATATAACGTTATCAGAAAGGATTTACTGACAACATTTAAATACAAACTTGCTTGACATGCAAGAGATGTAGAATCAGCTCCATAAAGATAAATAGAAATATACTCCATGTGAATTTATACTTAACCACCTAACTCTTTTGCCCGAGTCCAGCTCCGGCAGTGTGAAAAGTAGCTAACTGGAGGGGGGAGGGCTGCTTTAGATGGTGATATTTCCTCAATGGTAGCAGCTAGAAACATGCAACTGGTGTTGTATGAAAGTCCAGGCTTTCGTACAAGACCAAAATGACAGCTAAAGTCCAAGCAACAGAGGAAAAATCACTATTAGAAATCAAGTAGGGAATAATCACAAGTAAAATCTGTTTTTACTTTCATTTTCAGCTGCATTCACAGTTTCCTGATTTCTATCAGTGATATCTTTCTCTGTCATGAACATATTGATGTCATTGTATGAAAGCCTGGACTGTCGGCTTTCATACAAGACCAGTTGCAAGTTTCTAGCTTCTACCATTCAGGAGTTAGCAGCATCTAAAGCAGCCCTCCCCCCTCCAGTTAGCTACTTTTCCCACTGGTGGAGCTGGACTCTTGCTAAACAGTTAGGGGGTTAAATAGGTTATCCATGAATAATGTAAAAAATGAAAATCAGACATAATATAGTACATGACAACCTCTATCTAACAAAGCTAGAAACAGCCCTGTACCTCACATGGATCCAGAGATCTCCACATTCATTGCTCTGCTAGATTTATATCAAGCTGACAGCTCAAGGGGAGTGTCTTTTCTGCTGCAGCAAAGGAGGCGTGTCTCAGCTCTCTCTATCACAGCTCAGGAGGCGTGTCTCAGCTCTTCCTATCACAGCTCAGGAGGTGTGTCTGCACTCTCCCTATCACAGCTCAGGAGGCGTGTCTCAGCTCTTCCTATCACAGCTCAGGGGGCTTGTCCATGCTCTCCCTATCACAGCTCAGGAGGAATCTGAAAGATTAAACTGAGCATGTGTGGCATTCTCAGTGAGCAGGTCAAAGAAATAAGAAATTAAGTGGCACTATATATATATTGTATTGAATAACTTAGTAGTTATACAAAATTTTTAATTAAATGCAATTACAAAAGTATTCACATCCAGGCGCTGGTTTGAAAACTGTACAATATTTTTCATGGGACAACCCCTTTAAGTGTTTAAAGACATGTATACCTTGGATATGTATACCATTTTTTTTTCTAATTGTGTTTTTAAAGGTAATTTCACTCTATAACTGTGGTCAGTGGACATGTTCTTCCCAGTATGGTCAGAGCTGTGCTGAGCTCTAAACCACTCAGATATCCTCTTACGGTTTTGTCCTCACCCCCATATAAACTCCTACATGCAGTCTGAGGCAGAGAGATAGTAATCGGAATCTCCTTCTCCCCTCTCACAGCGTATAGTCCCTCTGCAGCTACATCCCCCTCCTCCCTGCAAATGAAAATCTACATTGAGAATATACCCTTAAGAAAACATATTACCTGCTGGCTCATAATATACAGTACATTTGGGCAGCAGTTTATATCAAAATGTCAATGGAACGAGCCAGTCCAAACCTATTGACTTCCAGTTAGAGAGTCCAAAAAGGTTGTTCTAGGTTCTAAAGTTATACCCTATCTAAAGCCAGGAATGTACGAAGATCGAATAGGTCCCCATAGTAGAACTTAGTATTGCCAATCTCCACCTCCAGTGAAATTTATTAAAAAAAAAGTGGAGGAATCCACTTTACTCGACGTCTATGTTGGAAAAAGTGAATTATGTGCTTCATGGATATGGCGCTCGATCTGAAAAGCATATTTCTCAGCGTATTTGCACCAGACAACTGGCACATATAAATTGATAAATCCCCCCTAAACAGTTCTAAAGCCTCCGCTCCCCCTCTCATAACATATTCTAAAACTGATTCCCTGCAGCCACCACTAGGGGGAGCTCAGTGTATACAATTACTATTGGAAGCTGTAGAATCTATATGCATTGAACTCTTGCTAGCGGGGAACAGGAGATGCTTTTCAGTGCCAGGTGCCCATCCCTTCGGACCCCATAGTAGTTGTGTGGTCTGCCTCCACGGTCGGTACGTCACTGTTCACAACTGTACTGAGATAATTCCAGCAGTCACATAGAGAATGAATAAAGTGGCAGTGACATGCGTGACTTGCACCTACGTTAATTTGGGGTAACAAGATCCCCATTCTCAGTAGATACTACCCGCTGTGGATAAAGGATGACTTTAGAACTTGGTATAGCCCCTTTAACTGAGAAATCCCACATCATTCCACCATAGTACTTATTTTCGTGTAATTTTAAAGGGGTTGGTCAGACCTTCATGTCAGTTGGAAATGTGGCACCAGGGGGCCAAGCCAACGTTGCGGCTAGTCGTCGTCTTATGTTGATAGCGGTGGAGCCGGGAGCCAGTGTCAGGGATAGGTAAGCATGCTTCCCTTTGCACGTCTCGCCGAGGTAGAAGTGGGGTCTACTCACCCAAATGGTGAACAACCTCTTTAAAGGGGTTCTCCATGAATTAAGAAAATGACAATACTTAAATATTACTTTATTATAAATATATTTCCACATACCTTTCATAAATGAATCGTTTTGTCTAGGGAGCAATCATTAGGAGAAATAAAATGGCCGCCATCCTATTAGTTCACACAGAACCTGTCCTAATCACACAGGAGGACAAGTTACTTCACAACACTGAGGTAAAGAGCTGCCTCATCCTCCTCTCTGCTCTGCTTGTCAGGGATTATGATCAAGAATACAGTTTAATATGTGACATGAAGTACAAAGAGGAGGTGGGGATGTGGATAATGAGCAGCAGCTCTTGTGCGCAGTCTGCATTGCCACAGTCTGTCCTGTCTGTCCTCTCTGTACTTCATGTCTCCTCCATTCCTACAGAGATTCATTTTATTAGCTGTATTCTGGATTATAATCCCTGACAAGCAGAGCAGAGAGGAGGATGAGGCAGCTCTTTACCTCAGTGCTGTGAAGTAACTTGTCCTGCTGTGTGATTAGGACAGGTTCTGTGTGTACTAATAGGACGGCGGCCATTTTATTTCCCCTGATGATTGTTCCACTGATAAAACAAACCATTATAACTAATGAAAGGTATTTGGGAATGTATTTAGAATAAAGTAATATTTAGGTATTTTCATTTTTTTAAATTCCCGGAGAACCCCTTTAAGCATTATCCTCTATGAATCTAATCTTAGCAGACAGATCATGGAAGTCAATGATTCTTCATATGAAGGACTCCCTTTATCTATAAATAAATGCTCCGGCGGAGACGACTTATCAGAAAATAGCCCGCTTTGTCACTGCCATTGTGCAGACTACATGTAGCTTCTGCCTGAGTCACTGATACCTTCCACCGAGCAAATTTATACCTTCATTCCTTTCTAAGATATGAATCTGACGTCCTCGCCGAGAGAAAACAATGATTTGGGGTGAAAAGCATCGTCTTAATTCATAGAAATTCATTCCTTCTTGTCTCCGGTCCACTCAATTTCTCCTGTCGCCTCCACTTAATGAGAGGACGGGGCTGCGCTCACCTCCTTGATCTCATGGTAGTAAATATCATCTTCTCATTACACAACTCATTAATCTTATATACCTCAAGTCCCCGAGCAGAAAGATCAGGATAACAGCCCATATAGGAAAGGGATTTATATGTAACCTGCTGGAGGCCAAACCACTTAAAGGGAACCTGTCACGGGGACCATGCAGTCCGATCTGCCGGTGGCATGTTGTAGAGCAGGAGGAGCCGAGAAGATTGATATATAGTTTGTGTAAGAGATTCTGCATAATGTGTCAATTTTTCATTGACTTTTTTGCACTTTCTATGCTTAGGAGTCCAGTGGGCGGTCCTATCAGTGATTGACAGCTTCCTCTAGAGGCATCCATACAGGTAGGACTTTCCATCGCTAAAAGTAGAGATTAGAGATAGCAAATTATCCAAAAATTCAATTTGGCTGCTTTGCTGAATTTTACAAAAATTTTGCTCATTAGGTGCACATTAGGTGCAATGACAGGGAGCGGTGATTGTGCCGTCACCGTCATTGTACCACTCAGATGCAGCGTTCATACATGTTCACGGCATCTAATATAAAAGAGGTTATCTAATACTATAAACTGCCCTCACAGGGAATGTACCTACCCAGCTCTCTGCTCCGCTCCTGATCCCCGCACCGCCGCTGCTGCTTCCCGTGTGCGGATGAAAACATCCGGTGTCGAGTGGGATGCAGCTAATGGCAGGCGAGGACGGGGACCAGCCTCCCTAGC
The DNA here is from genome assembly GCA_900303285.1 of Rhinella marina. Lineage (NCBI taxonomy): Eukaryota > Metazoa > Chordata > Amphibia > Anura > Bufonidae > Rhinella > Rhinella marina. The sequence continues at coordinate 73,300 of ONZH01007639.1, read as the reverse complement.
ATCACGGCTGACGCTAGGGAGGCTCTTCCCTGATCCATTTGCTCGCAACGGGCCGGCCACCGACATCTTGCTTGAAGATTTAGCGCAAAATCTCGGCCGACCTGTGATGACATCATCAAGTCAGCCGGCGTGGTGATGTCATATTTCACCGCGCATGGAATTTTGTGCGACATCTTCAAGCAAGATGGCCGCTGGTGGACCGTCATGAGAAAAAGGTAAGTGTGATTTTATTTTATTTTTTACACCATTTCAGGTTAAATCGACTCGTTATCACAAAGCACGAGGAAATTAGGATTTGCAGCAAATCAAAGTCCATGGACTTTGTGGCTCTCAGCATTATTTAGTGCTAGGGGCCAAAGGTACTTCTGCATCTGGCTAATGGCTGCAAGTGCCCTACTGAGCTCAATTGTATCACCGTCCACAGGAAGGTGATAAGGTTGAATACTGTGGTGAGGGTAGCGGTATTTTGTACTGCACCATAGTATTTGCTTCTGCTGAGGCAGTATATTGTGCTGCACTGTGGTATTTGTTTCCGCTGTGACAGTATATTGTGTTGCACTATAGTATTTGCTTCCGCTGTGGCAGTGTATTGTGCTGCACTGTGGTATTTGCTTCTGCAGTGGCAGTATATTGTGCTGCACTATAGTATTTGCTTCTGCTGGGGCAGTATATTGTGCTGCACTATAGTATTTGCTTCCGCTGGGGCAGTATATTGTGCTGCACTATAGTATTTGCTTCCGCTGTGACAGTGTATTGTGCTGCACTATCGTCTTTGCTTCCGCTGTGGCAGTATATTGTGCTGCACTATAGTATTTGCTTCCGCTGTGGCAGTATATTGTGCTGCACTGTGGTATTTGCTTCTGCAGTGGCAGTATATTGTGCTGCACTATAGTATTTGCTTCCGCTGGGGCAGTATATTGTGCTGCACTATAGTATTTGCTTCCGCTGTGACAGTGTATTGTGCTGCACTATCGTCTTTGCTTCCGCTGTGGCAGTATATTGTGCTGCACTATAGTATTTGCTTCCGCTGTGGCAGTATATTGTGCTGCACTATAGTATTTGCTTCCGCTGGGGCAGTATATTGTGCTGCACTATAGTATTTGCTTCCGCTGGGGCAGTATATTGTGCTGCACTATAGTATTTGCTTCCGCTGGGGCAGTATATTGTGCTGCACTATAGTATTTGCTTCCGCTGTGGAAGTATATTGTGCTGCACTATCGTCTTTGCTTCCGCTGTGGCAGTATATTGTGCTGCACTATAGTATTTGCTTCCGCTGTGGCAGTATATTGTGCTGCACTATAGTATTTGCTTCCGCTGTGGCAGTATATTGTGCTGCACTGTGGTATTTGTTTCCGCTGTGACAGTATATTGTGCTGCACTATAGTATTTGCTTCCGCTGTGGCAGTATATTGTGCTGCACTATAGTATTTTCTTCCGCTGTGGCAGTATATTGTTCTGCACTGTGGTATTTGCTTCCGCTGTGGCAGTATATTGTGCTGCACTATAGTATTTGCTTCCGCTGGGGCAGTATATTGTGCTGCACTATAGTATTTTCTTCCGCTGTGGCAGTATATTGTTCTGCACTATAGTATTTGCTTCCGCTGTGGCAGTATATTGTGCTGCACTGTGGTATTTGCTTCCGCTGTGGCAGTATATTGTGCTGCACTATAGTATTTTCTTCCGCTGTGGCAGTATATTGTGCTGCACTATAGTATTTGCTTCCGCTGTGGCAGTATATTGTGCTGCACTGTGGTATTTGCTTCCGCTGTGACAGTATATTGTGCTGCACTATAGTATTTGCTTCCGCTGGGGCAGTATATTGTGCTGCACTATAGTATTTTCTTCTGCTGAGACAGTGTATTGTGCTGCACTATAGTATTTGCTTCCGCTGTGACAGTATATTGTGCTGCACTATAGTATTTGCTTCCTCTGTGGAAGTATATTGTGCTGCACTATAGTATTTGCTTCCTCTGTGGAAGTATATTGTGCTGCACTATAGTATTTGCTGGCCTTTTCCGCTGAGGCAGTGTATTGTGCTGCACTATAGTATTTGCTTCCGCTGTGACAGTATATTGTGCTGCACTATAGTATTTGCTTCCGCTGGGGCAGTATATTGTGCTGCACTATAGTATTTGCTTCCGCTGGGGCAGTATATTGTGCTGCACTATAGTATTTGCTTCCGCTGGGGCAGTATATTGTGCTGCACTATAGTATTTGCTTCCGCTGTGACAGTATATTGTGCTGCACTATAGTATTTGCTTCCGCTGGGGCAGTATATTGTGCTGCACTATAGTATTTGCTTCCGCTGTGACAGTATATTGTGCTGCACTATAGTATTTGCTTCCGCTGTGGAAGTATATTGTGCTGCACTATCGTATTTGCTTCCGCTGTGACAGTATATTGTGCTGCACTATAGTATTTGCTTCCGCTGTGGCAGTATATTGTGCTGCACTATAGTACCGTATTTGCTTCCGCTGTGGAAGTATATTGTGCTGCACTATAGTATTTGCCCCTTTTTTTTTGTTTTTTTTTAGTTTTTCCAGGGCCACTTTAAGTTTCCTGTTTTTTGCTTCATCATGTACCCCTCAGACCAATGAATGGCTGCACTTCCAGTACCATTCAGGTACTGGAAGTGCAATGAATACAGCCTGGGACCATTGAAGCCAGAGAGCAGGGAAATATATACGTAGCTCTCTTCACTGGTGGATTAAAAAAAAAAACCTGGACAAACCCTTTAAACAGCTACGGACAGCTTCCAGACATTTATTATGACTGCTGATGTTAATCACTTCTGGCTAAATTAATTATTTTTTTCAACTGGTTGTTATTAAAAATGTTCAGACATTTTTGAAAAACAAGGGTTAAAAAAACAGTCTGTTTGCAGAGCATCATTTCTCAATCCTGTCAGCTGACGGCTCATGTGAAGCCTTATCTCTGACCTTTTGACCTCATGAAAACTCATTTAAGCCATCCTCTTAAAAGTTTGATAAGCGTTTACCTATAATGAGTGTTTAGGAGGTCAGGAGGTCAGAGATAAGGCGTCACATGATGGAAATCAGTCTGCAAATAGACACTGATTTTTTTAACCCCTATATCTCAGAAACGGCTAAATATTGTTTAGAGAGACCAATTGAAAAATAGTTTTTTTAGCCCAAAACTAGTAAAATGCAATCATAAAAAAAATTAGCCCCAAGGTGTCCATAGCCGTAGATTTGTTGCAGAAATTTCTGCAAGGCTTACAGAAATTCATGCGCTTCCTATTCAGACGCATTGAGATCAGTTTCACTCACAGAAATTTCTGCCACGTGTGAATTTACCCATATGCCTAGCTTGTAAAAGCCTCATTGCTTCATCTCAGCCTCTGGCGAAGCTTTGGAGGGTGTGACACACGGTGACAATCCTACCGGGGGATTGACTAGGAAGCAGTCTCATTCATCATGATTCCCCTGTCTCATCCATCATTGCTTTCCTGTAATATCTAATCATAGAGCATTTCATAATGTTCTTCAAGAAAAAAAAAATAATGTTTATGCTGCAAAGATTTTTCTGCTGCCTACAGAAGTTCTTTCCATTGTCCTTAATGGCAGTAAACGTCTGGTTACCCCGGCCGACCACGGATATTTATGGCCTTAATCACCGCCCTTTGATTCATAGATTGGTGATGTGGCCGAGGACCTGCAGTGGTGGCTTCTCGCTCACATGTTCTGGAGATGAGAAATAAAAGCCTTCAGCCACCTAGCACATCGCCTCCATTGTTTAATGCTTGCTTAATTATTAAAGCCGGCAATTTGTGATGCTTTCCTCAAATGGATTTTTTTTTTTTTTTTTTTGCTGCCGACGAGAGTCTCGTTCCCCCAGCTCCACAGACTGAACGCTCTGTTACGGAGATGACCTTACACCTACTGATCTCTCCAAATTGGCACCGTGTAAGGGCGAGATTACAGACATCAGTATCACAGTGGAAGGAAACCGTTAACCCTTTGGTTGTCGAGATCTGTTTTCCATTAGGAATCTTTTATGGGTTTCAGTCTTTCCAGGTTGCATTTGATTATGATCGAGCACCTGAGCATAATTAAAGTCAATGGGACTAAACCAGGCACGGAAGAGGGGAGGGTATCTGGTTTACACGGGCCCCCAAAAAATAAAATAAAAAAACATGACACAGACACTGAGGGGGGGTTAAACGTACCTTTCCCAGCAGCTCCCGACCTGTCCCAGCAGGAAGACGGCACGCGCAGTGGTAAGTTTCACCACAGCGCCACCTGCTGGAGGGAGGAGGGAGCTGCTGGGAAAGGTAAGGTGACGGATCCGTCATGAACTCCACTGAAAGTCAATGGAGGACGGATCCGTTTACTATTGTGTTACACCGAACGGATCCGTCCCCATTGACTTGCGTTGGGGGTCATGACGGATCCTTCTTTGTACGGGGAGGGACTCGAGCATGCTCGCTCATCAATAGTCTCTGGTTTGTTTGCTGCTGAAATAGATTTGAACTTTTGCAGAAAATGTGAATCTCGGCTGAGGTAGGGAAACAAAAGTTTGCAAATGCAGATTCACTGAAAGTGCAAACTTACGATAATTTAGCAAATGCTTTGTGCCAGAGACGTGAAGTGATTTTGCCTGTTTTGTAGAGTAGGAAATGTGACACATTTAGGCCCCTTTCACAAGAGTGAGTTTTCCACGCGGGTGCAGTGCGGGACGTGAACACGTAGAACACACACTGAATCCTGACCTATTCATTTCAATGGGTCTGTGTACATGAGCCTGTTTTTTCGCACATCAGTTCTGCGTTGCGTGAAAAACGCAGCATTTTCTATATTCTGTGTTTTTCACGCAGCCCTGGGGGTGAATGGGGCTTCAGTGAAAAACGCATTGTGATCCGGAAGCAAGTGCGGGTACAGTGCGTTTTTCACTGATGGTTGCTAAGAGATGTTGTTTGTAAACCTTCTGTTTTTTTCACAAGTGTGAAAAACGCATCAAAACGGATGCACCCGCGCGGAAAAAACTGAACAACTGTACGCAATCGCAGACAAAACTGACTGAATTGCTTGCAAAATGGTGCGAGTTTCGCTGAACGTATCTGGACCTAATCCGTCACGCTGGTGTGAAAGAGGCCTAAGGGATCGCTCTCTCACAGGGAGTCGGAAATGACAGTCTTTTCACCAAACAAGCTCAAACACACAGCTCATCACACTTCCAAGTTCGGCATCCCTTGGTACAATGAAGTCACAGCGTCACATCACAACGTGTTATATCAACACAAAACAAGAAATCCTGGCCCGGCTAGGCGCTCACTATACAGAGGTTTTCCCTAACTCACCTCTAGCTCAGTGTTCACACTGAGGTATTCGGCTTCACTCAGCCATGTGGTCAGACAGCTTCCTAGCTGTGGCCAATGCAACCCATTGGGGTCTCGGTCCAACAGTCCTCCTGACGGTGACCACGCAATACCTTGGGGGGATATGGTCCAACAGTCCTCCCGACTCGACATCTCTTTTCTTCAGGCATCACTGTGCCCTCGGAACTTCAGGCTTTCTCAGCCTTGTGGCCCCTCAGCCCTCATAACTGAGACCACACAGAGCCTCTGCAGGCTTCCTTCTCAATCTCTTTCTCTCACACTCTGAGGATTGCTTTATCCCCAAGTGATTATCACACCTGGACTCGCCTAAGGCCAGGTGAACAACTGTAGTGGACTAGGGGTGTGGACTGAGATATACACCCTCACCACACATCTACCGTTCACCACACCTGCTACATGTGCACTTGGCAGCTGAAGACATCTGTGTTGGTCCCATGTTCATAAGTGTCCGCATTGCTGAGAAAAATGATGCATTATTATATGCAAATGAGCCTCTAGGAGCAACGGGGGCGTTACCATTACACCTAGAGAATCTGCTTTCTCTGCAACTGCTACACCCTCTCCACTTTGATTGACAAGGCCAAACAGTTACACTCAGTAGTTGCACATAAAGAGGACCCTCTAGATGTATCGGCAACACCCCCATTGCTCTTATAGGCTCATTTGCATATATTAAAGAATAATTTTTCTGAGCGCCACATTTTTATCCAGTTTTATACTTTTTGAGAAAAAAAAAGAAAGTTGTAAAAAAGTGGTGAGTGTCCTCCAGTCCTCTGGTGGCTAGCTTTGTCAAGCAACACATTTTTAAAAGAGCAATATAACATTTTGTAAATTTGTTGCAAAAATAAAAAATTAAAAAATTGTCTTCAAACCAGACGTTCAAAAAAGAGAAAAAGGTTGCATATTATTACTGGTGATGAGCGAAGCGAGGTTCGGATGCTACACCTGAATTCAGTTTGCTCAAAACCTTGGATTAATTAAGTACAGAGATCCGTCCCTGTACAGTATTAGGGCTCATGCACATGACCGTCTGTATTTTGCGGTCCGCAAAAAACGGATCAGTAGAAAATACGGATGACGTCCATGTGCATTGCGTATTTTGCAGAACGGAACAGCTGTCTCCTACTAGATCAGTCCTTGTTCATAATGCAGACAATAATAGGACATGTTCTATTTTTTTTTTTTGTGGAATGGAAATACGGACATACGGAAATGGAATGCACACGGAGTAACTTCCGTTTTTTTGCGGACCCATTGAAGTGAATGGTTCCGCATACGGTCCGCCAAAAAAAAAAAAACTGAACGGACACGGAAAGAAAATACGTTTGTGTGCATGAGCCCTTAGTACGTATGGGCTCCCGTGAGGTGAAGTCGCTCGTGACTACAATGAATAACTTTGGTAGTTGATTTTTAAAGTGGAAAGAATCTCTTTTAAACCTGGAATCAAACTTGGCTTCGGTTGCGAGGTACCAGTCAGAACCGAAGCCGAGTTCGGTTCCAAGTCTTAAAGTGTTTTTTCACTTTAAAAATCAACTACCAAAGTTTTTCAATATAGTCACGAGTAGAGATGAGCGAATCTATTCGCCGCTTCGTAGATTCGTATCGAATCTTGGAAATTTTCTTCTCCGAAGCGAATCCGAATTTTGTCGGATTCCCTTCGTATTATTCGCATAATAGTATGCTAAGAATTTGTACGCTCATGCGTACATGTTCACATAAGTGGCATACCTTTAACAAGTGTACGTTCATTATTAGTGTGCAAATATTCGCAAAACACCACATAATAACGTATAATTTGTACGCAACTTCGTCAAATAGATTCGTATTCGTTCGAATCTTGTGAAAACTTCGATGAATATTCGGCGAAGCAAATTTTGGATGATTCGCTCATCTCTAGTCACGAGCGACTTCGCCTCATGGGACTTCGCGAATAACTAACGTCGGCTCATCGGAGCCCATACATTCTAATGCTGTACGGAGACGGATCTCCATACAGTATTATTCCAACGTTTTGAACGAAGCAACTTCTGGTGTAGCCTCCGAAGCTCGCTTTGCTCTTCACTAATTAATACATCGCCCCCTCCACTTTTTTAGTACAAGGGGTTTCATATATTTCCACTTTGGAGTAGGGTGGAGTTGGGTGACTTTGTGACTTATTTTGTTATTAAAAAAAAAAGAAAGAAAAAACAGGAGAGAAAGCAGGATAGACCCGCCCTCAGTGCACTTATCTGCTCATTTGCATATGGATAAAAAAGTTCAAGTGTAAGGTTTCATTACATTCAGCTGAGCTAGCCCTACAAGGCACTTCGCTGGGGTTAATACTGAACTTCTTGGTGACAAGACTCCTTTTAACCCTTAGAGGACCTTGAGATTTTCCATTTTTGCGTGTTTGTTTTTCACTCTTCACCTTCCCATAGTCCTAACTTTTTTATTTTTCCATTCACATAGCCTTATAAGGGCTTATTTTTTTGCGGGACAAGTTGCACTTTCTAATGGCACCATTTATAGTTACATACCATGTAGTGGGTAGCAGAAGAAAAATTCCAAATGGGGTAGAATTGTGGAAAAAATGAAATTCTGACAAAGAATTTTTTTTTACACTGTACTCTATGCAGTAAAATTGACCTGTTATTGTCATTCTTCATGTCAGTACAGTTACAACATTACCACACTTGTATAATTTTTCTTACATTTTAATACTGAAAACCTTTGAGAAAAAAAAAATCTCACCATATTCTGACCCCTATAACTTTTTTTGTAGCTATGTGTACAGTACAGGACTGTGTGAGGTTTCATTTTTTGCGGCACAATTTGTACTTTTCAGTAATACCAATTTGAAGTGTTTGTGACTTTTTGATTATTTTTTATTAAAAAAAATATTGGGGAGTTGAAGTGACAAAAAATGGCAAATTGGCTGTTTTTATTTTTTTTTCCGTTACACCATTTGCTGCATGCCATTATTATTATTATCATATTTTAATTGTATGAGCGTGTTTGCATGTGGTGATGCCCATGCAGTTTATTTGTTTTTATTGTTTAAGTATTTTTATTTTAAGGAGAGGGGGGTGATTTGAACTTTTATATTTTTTATTTTTTATATGTGTAAAAACTTTTTTTTTACTTTATTTTAAGTCACCTTGGGTGACAATAACTGGCAATCATTAGATTTCCCATTGTGTTCATTGATGGCTATAATTTTCAATATAACAGTACAGTGCTGCCACCTAGTGGCTTGTATTGGTATATTCATCTAATAGACTGAAGCCTTCTTGAGGCTTTGGTCTATTAGATCAATGTAACAGGTTCCAACATCTCAGCCGGAGAACACTGTTACCGGAGCGAAAGCGTGCTGCTTCCGCTTCTGGACTGTTCAGATGCCTTATTGCTGATTGCATACACACAGGTTTCTGCTGTTGATTTTATTTGTGCGGGACAATAGCCCCGCAGGCGGCCCGGCGTGCACAGCATCATTGTAATCAATGATGCTGTACGCTCCCGTGCGCACAATCGATGCCGCTCTGGGACATATGGCCCACTCACGGACTGTATGGCATAAGGTCATGTGAAAGAGCCCTGAAATAGCAGAAACCTAGCAGCTATGGCGCCTGTTGCATGTGCGAGTGGGCGCCATGTTTAGGGACCGGACTTCCTCCATACATGTATGGCGGAGGTCCTTGAGGGGTTTTAAACAGCAAAATTCTAGTTCTAGTTGCAGCCACCACTAGGGGGAGCCAACTGTATTTGGATGTATATAGCTCTAATTTAACTCATTGGGGACTGCTATCTAACACACAAGGCATAAACCTTAGAATTTACTTATATTGTAATGTACTATTGTTTAGTGCAACACCTCCTTCTGCATTATAAGGGCCCACACACCACTAACTGGTAGTTCATTCAGGCTTTTTAAAAAACATGTTGTACTGTGCAGTAAAATAATTTCAATGTAATAGCAGTGCACTACAAAACAGGAGAACAAAAGGCATAAACATCTATTATTGCAGTTATTTCAATAAGGAGCCAAGGTTGCAACGACTTTTCAACATTACTTTTGACCTAAATAGAATACAATTATTTCTTACGTAACCAAAATCAGTTGGTCTTGGTCAAGAGAATCGGCACAAAACAACAGTACTTCTGTAAGAAAATATTTTATTGTAAGGTTTAAGAGAACCTGTAATTTCCTTTTATATTCCCAAATATACACCACTGACTTATAGACTGCGACCTGAGCTCAGATTTGGTTAAGGAATCCAATTTATCTTGTAACAAATGTAATACAACAATGCTACATGCTAGTAAAAAAAAAGGCTGCAATTCACATCACAACCACTGGGTGGCCACATATAGATTCTCATAGCATAGGCATCTCATGACAGAGTATCACAAAATCATGTTCTTTTCAAAGCTGATTATCTTACATCTTTTATCTTGGGTTATCTCAAGACTCTTAATGTGTTCTATATCTGTATTGTCAGTAAATGCATTATGTAAGTTTTGTTCCCATGGCTCATAGGAACCTGGTGCAAGAGTTCAGCTTGGACCCCCTTCCCTCAGTGCTTTGTGGGCAGGGGAGCACATGGACATCGTGTTGCCTGAGGCAAAAACTGAAACGGCACCACTCCCATGACAAATTCTTGACCTTACCCTTCCCTCCAGCCAGAGGTGTAACTTGACCAGCGTGCACTTTTTATAATACTGGTGTCTTCTTCTGTGGAACAAGGGTTTATGGGTCCCCTCAGGAACCTGGGCCTGGTAGCGACTGCTACCTTGTCAGCTATGGTGCCTATGTCCTAAACCTGCCCACTCTGGCCTACTTGATGTCCCTGAGTCCTGGATATGTCATCCCAAGCCAGTTCCGATGGCATCTGGCACATGTGTAGTGGAGCGTGGTAGTGTACGGGGTTCAACTTCCTCTCTGTGCTGCACATGCGCTGGGTGTGCTTTGCGATATCTTGGAAAGATATAAGTTTGAATTAGACACCCACCTGACACCCACAAAATGTCAAGAGTAGGGATAAATGAAACCAAACAGCATCCCTACTGTCTGGGTTCGGTGTTCGGGTGCGCGTAGTGACATGGTGAGCGCAGGTCCTTTTGCAGGTCCTGCTGAAAGAAGATAGAAGACACTGCGGCAGCGCAATCAAGTGGATGAGGTGAGTTTTTTTTTTAACCCTAAATAGCCATATTGTTTTACATTCTGTCTTAAGAATGCTATTATTTTCCGCCATAACCATGTCATAACGGAAAATAATAAAGTTAAGTTCAGGTCCCCATTGACTTCAATAGGGTTCGGGGTCAAGTTCGAGTCCCGAACGTTGACCTGAAGTTCGGCCGAACCTGGCAGACCCGAACTTCCACGAGTTAACTCATCCCTAGTCAGGTGCTGTCCATCTATTGGACTCTGTGACCATCTGAACTATCTGCTAATTTATGAAAAGCTAATGCATAGTGAAGAGTTTTGGAAATAAGGATAGATAGATAGATAGATAGATAGATAGATAGATAGATAGATAGATAGATAGATGGATGGATGGATGGATAGAAGGATAGATAGATAGATAGATAGATAGATAGATAGATAGATAGATAGATAGATAGATAGATAGATGAGATAGATAGATAGATAGATAGATAGATAGATAGATAGATAGATAGATAGATAGATAGATAGATAGATAGATAGATATAGACAGATGGGCACTTGGCCATTGGCAGTAGTCAGGTGATATTGTGCGTGTACTGAGGCTTCTTTAGGACCTTTCTCCCATCTCTTCTTGCCTTGTTTTTCCTAAAGTCTGCAAAGGTGTGTTTGTTCCTATTCCATTGGCATCAACCTTGCATCTATACTTGACTATGTCTACCTGTCTGGTGCCTGTCTACTGCTTACAACCAAATTCCACCTGCCTCAACCCCTGCACTGTCTGACTTTATGAGTCGGGGTCTTCAGTCATGCTATGCACCAACTGCTTTGGGACTTAGAGTGAAGAAGACAAAATGCCTTAGAGTCCACTACCTGGTTTAGCTCTAACCAAATCCATTACTGAACCCTGGGGTCAAAATCTCCTGTCGGTCTCGTTACGATGCATGGTTGCTCCCAGTTGCCACTAGAAGCAGCTTCTGCACACAGGTTAAAGGAGTTCTCTCACTTCAGTAAGTGGCATTTATCATGTAGAGAAAGTTACTACAAGGCACTTACTAATGTATTGTGATTCTCCATATTGCTTCCTTTTCTGGCTGGATTCATTTTTCCATCACATTATACACTGCTCGTTTCCTTGGTGACAGACCACCCTGCAATCCATCAGTGGTGGTCGTGCTTAAACAATATAGGAAAAAGGACTAGCCTATGTGCACTCCCACAGTTTTAGCCATCAGAGAGGTTGATACTTTTTTTTCCTATAGTGTGCAAGCACAACCACCACTGCTGGATGGCAGGGTGGTCGTAACCATGGAGACAAGCAGTGTGTAATGTGATGGAAAAATGAATCCAGCCAGCAAAGGAAGCAATATGGAGAATCACAATACATTAGTAAGTGCCTTGTAGTAACTTTCTCTACAGAATGCAACTTACTGAAGTGAGAGGACCCCTTTAAGTCACTTCACCAGGTGTTTTATACAAGTAAATGTAGTAATTACCCCCTTGTGGTGGATCCGCTGAATCAGAATTTTATTATTTACCTGTTTTTTTTTTTTGTTTTGTTTTTTTAGATGTTGATGACTTTTCCACAGGATGTCATTAACCTTATCAGGACTGGGCAATTTTCCATTTTTGCATTTACTGTTTTTTACTCCCTTTCTTCCCTTAGCCATAATTTTTCCTTTCACATAGCCATATGAGGGCTTATGTTTACTAGTCAAGTTGTACTTTCCAATGGCGCCATTTAATAATGGATAATGGATGTAGTGGGAAACTGGAAACAATTCCAAAATAAAAAAAAACCCTGCAATTCCGCCTCAATTTTATAGGTTTTGTTTTTACTGCCTTCATACTGCAGTAAAACTGACCCATGCCTTTTATTATCCAAGTCAGTATGATTACAGTGATACCACATTTATATAGTTTTTCTTGTGTTTTAATACTGAAAAAAAAATAAAAACTTTTATTACCTTTTTATAGTTATAGCTACAGAGCTGTGCTGTGGGGTGATCTGTAGTTTTTATTGATACCGTCTTGGAGTGTGTATGAATTGATCACTTTTTATTTATGTATAAATATATCAGGGGTAGAGATGAGCAAATCACCCAAAATTCGCTTCGCCGAATGTTCGTCGAACTTTTCAAAAGATTCGTACCTCATACAAATCTATTCGCCGAATCATACGTTATTATGTGGCGTTTAGCGAACATTTACGCACTAATAACGAACGTGCAGTTGTTAAAGGTAGGCAACTTATGTGAACACATACGCATGAGCGTACAAATTGCGTACGAAAATGACGGGCTTTGCTGGCGCGGAATGGTGGAGCAGGAGGAACGCTCTGAGTCTGACCACTGGCTACATATGGATACTGTATCAGCAGATGACAGCAGATCATCCGGCTGAGACTGAGATGAGCGTGCCATCCACTCCACTACCTCATCCACTTTCTCCTCCACTACAATTTTGCGCCTTGGTGGGTTAGCCTGGTGGAACACCGGCCAAGTATTGCGAATACTACAAGTAGAAGCTCCGGCTACAGGTCCTTTGGCACTGCTGCCCTGTGCCACCTTCTCCTTCTTTTTTGAAGCTCGAGGTCTGCCTGGAACCCTTTTGCGTATCCATTCCAGACATTTTTCACTTGACTGTGGCCCTGCAGCTGGTCTTTGTCTCTCTCCCTGTCTCTCTCCCTGCCTAATTACTGGCCTTGCACTTGCCCTGCACTTGCCCTGCAGTATCCCTGATATATGTAATATGGATTCCCAGAACAATTACACCCCAATTTTAACACAAGGGTTCTCTGTCTCTCAGAACTTCACACACAGTTCTTCTGCTCGTTTCAGCAGTCGCAGCACAACTGATATCACAGGCTTACCGAGCCTGAGCCAATCAGAGCAAGCCCTTCCCACTAGGTCAGGTGACCGCTTTCTTCCCGGGAAGGAATTTTTTCCCCCCAAATTGGCTTCTCACAGGGGTTTTTTGCCTTCCTCTGCATCAACTTGTAGGATAACAGTCCGAACTGGATGGACAGATGTCTTTTTTCGGCCTTATAAACTATGTTACTATTCAATTTTTGTTGGGATTCGTGGAATTCTTCAACTGACCCGGCCTACCACAACAAAGGAACGGCTTCCCTGATCACAAAGCGGGGAAGCAATTCTGGCCCTGGGAATGCAGATACCCCTGAAAGAGCTGCATCATATATCGTAATCACAATTGATAGTGGCATCTTAGGGGTTATTATCGTTATTGCTGATCTCAGACATTAGCCTGGGATGTCTATTGTTTTAAAACAGCAGAGTCCTAGTGGCTATGGCACTATTTTTAAAGAACACAGTGGCAGCCCTGAAGGGGTTAATATCAGATCAGTTGGGTCCAACACCAGACACCCCCACGATCAGTTGTGTCAGGCACTTGCTAGTGCCAGAAACTATACAGTGGACAAAAGGCTCCATCCATCCTGTAGTTTCTAAAACTGGTGTATTGTAGCCCAGCCCCTAACTTCATGGAGATAAGCTGCAGTACCCCAACATGGCCACTACAAAGTTGCTGGAACCTTCTGCTTTTGGCTCTGTCAACTGTATCATGGGGATGTTGAGTGTTGGACCCGCACTATTATGATATTGATGAACTATCCTGAGGATAGACCATTAAAGGGGTTTTCCAGGAGTTAACTACTGATGACCTATCCTCTGTATAGGTCATCAGTATTTGATCAGTGAGGGTCCGACACCCAGAACCCCCGCCGATCAGCTGTTTGAGAAGGCACTGATGCTCCCGTGAGCACCGCGGACTTCTCTCAACTTTTCCTAGGCCAGTGACGTCATGTTATTCGGTCACGTGGCCTAGGCGCCGCTCAGCCCCATTTAAGTGAAGGCTGAACACGATATCAAGCACAACCACTATACAATGTACGGCGCTGTGCTTGGTGTGCGGGGAGAAGGTAGCGGTGCTCACGGGAGTGCTGACACCATCTCAAACAGCTGATCGGCAGGGGTCCCGGGTGTCGGACCCCCACCAATCAGATAGTGATGACCTATCCTGAGAATAGGTCATCAGTAGTAAAATCCCAGAAAACACCTTTAATATGTGATTCCTTAAAAAAACACCTTTAACCCCAAGATTATATTCCTAGTTGTCTATTGTGCCCCTGACTCTCCAGTGTTTACAGTCCTGCAAAATCCACGGAGGAACATGTCACCTGACCACGATGGGCAATCACTACCTGCCACCGTACCATTCTAGTATCGTCTATGGGACATGAAAGTGAATTGTAAGCCGGGTAGGCTGGAGACTTACAGGACATCATCAGGAGAACAAAGGGAGAATCGGAAAAACTAGTCTGTCGGTTTATTATTTTTGAGAACTTGAGTTTTACACCTAAATAGATAGTCCTCCCATAACAGCGAGGCTTTATTGATCTGGGTTGGAAGTTAAGTAGTTTACTCTTCTTATCATCAACACTGCTTTGGATTTGACAATTTTTTTAGAGAGTGAATACTGAAAATGAAACAAGTAGCTTGGCGGGATGTGTTGGAGTCACGTCCTGCCTCACTTCAGGTAGACAATGGACCTATACGTTGCTGTGAATAATAAGCTCATTATCTTCTCTAACGTTCGGCCGATGGTAAATTGCACAAGTTCTTTCCATTGTTCGTTCGATTTCTGTACTAATTGAGTATAGAAAACACAAAACGCCGCTCCCTTGTATGTTTTATTCATTATTATTCTGTAATATTGAGCACACGTACAAATGGCACTGGAAGCAGAACATTCAGGTCAGCGATGACTTTTATCAGCCGTACTTACAGGAGAAAGGCTTGACGAGCCTGCTCTCATCAGTGTTAATGGAACAGCATTCCTGACTTTCTACTGATTAAAACGCTTTCCAGCTAAAAAAAAAATAAAAATCTTTAAAGAGAACCTGTCACCAGGAAATTCAGCGATAACTCAGTCACTATGCCTTGTAGGGCTACCCCAGCTGAATGCAATGATACTTTTCACTTAGCGATCATTCTGGAGAAAAAGTTATTTTTTTAACATATGCAAATAAGCAGTTAAGTGCACCAAGGATGGACCCGTGCCACTCTGTGCACCCTTGCTCCTCCTGGACATTCCCTTTAATGGTGTCATGTAATAGGTAGGGAATAGTGCAGCCCTGAGCCCCACTCACACCACTATCCCTGCCTACTTACACAGGTTAGGAATCATGATCCTGAATACAGGTGAATCTCTGTGGGAATGGAGAAGATGAGGAGATATGAGGAGGGTGGGGTGTGGCTAATGAACAGCAGCTCTTGTATGCAGTCTCCATTACGACAGCAACACATCACCACAGTCTGTCCTCTCTGTACTTCATGTCTCTTCATAAACCAAATTCCCCAGAGATTCATCTAAAGATCTTATCATCTGTATTCAGGATCATAATCCCTGACAAGCAGAGCAGTGAGGAGGATGAGGCAGCTCATTACCTCAGTGATGTGAAGTAACTTGTCCTCCTGTGTGATTAGGACAGGTTCTGTGTGTACTAATAGGACGGCGGCCATTTTATTTCTCCTAATGATTGCTCCCCAGACAAAACGAGCCACTATAAGTAATGAAAAGTATGTGAGAATATATTTATAATAAAGTAATATTTAAGTATTTTTATTTTCTTAATTCCCGGAGAGCCTCTTTAACCCTACCTTTCCTTCTAGCTTGAGATATCCTAAGATGGGTGGCTTAGGATGACAAAAAAAGTGTAGGTTCCAACATCAGAGTATCGCAAAAGCTTTTTTTTTTTTTCCTGATCATCTCTTTTCTTCTGATCATCTCTCTGCACTTATCTTCGGATAGCTCAAAATAAGAGGAAAGGTAAGGAAGGACATATCTATGTTTCATCTAGAAATGTCTGGGTACAGTTTTGCTCCTGATTGTACTATGGGTGTGACATTTCTTATGCCAGTCTAGTAAGTAACTTGGAACAAATTTCTTAAAAGTAGCATTCCTCTCCAGCAGAAGTTTTATTTATGGCCCTAAAAGTGCTAAGCTTAAAAAAAAAAAAAAAAAGCGAGTGATTTGTTGTTTCCGTGGACCGGAAGTATGTTGCACCATCTGTTGTCACACTTCCTCGTGGGACCTCGTGGTTGTCAGTCCTCGTGGGACCAGAATCAGCGAGGACGGGACCATCAGGACTGGAACAGAGCACTGATGATAGGTACCTCTTTTTCTTTAGGTTGAGCACTTTCTAAGTCGGTCATACAACCCCTTTAATACATTTTGTGCATTTGTGACTGTATAATGCCCCTTTCACACGAGCGGGAGACTCGCATGTCTCCCGCAACGCATCTACAGGGCTGGACTCCGGCACTGACTGGGATCGCATATAATGCTCTGCGATCCCTGTCAGTGCCGAGTCCAGCCCTGTAGATGCGTTGCGGGAGACATGCGAGTCTCCCGCTCGTGTGAAAGGGGCATAAGAGTCAGAAAAATAAATTTGCATCTGCTTTGACCAGGCATTGATTTGTAAAAATTTGCCTCCTAAGGAGCAAGACACATGGTAGCAGACTTACGTATACTTTGTTTCTGTAGGTTTCCACTGCCCATCTTATTGATATGCAGATAGAAGACAGGGTGGGTAAGCACTATTACTTGAATTCTCTATGCTTCCTGCATTTTTGCCCTGTAGTTTTATTAGATAAAAAGAACGAGCCCAGCAACATTATGGGGCCTGATTGGTTCATCTTAGGGAATGTGTATCAGTAGTCGCCTTTCTTAAGAGAGCTTTATGAAGGTGATCTTGAATTCATTTTATTATTTCATTAAATTTATACTTTTTTAGATTGAAAATAATCATAATATTCTCTGTCAAATTAATTTTAATGAACAGAAATCTAAGCTGTAGAAACCAGTGTCAGACAGCTGCTGCCAAGGCCAATAAGATAATGGGTTGCATCAAAAGAGGCATAGATGCCCGTGATGAGAACATAGTCCTGCCACTATACACATCACTAGTCAGACCACACATGGAGGACTGTGTACAGTTCTGGGCTTCTGTGAACAAGGCAGACATAGCAGAGCTGGAGAGGGTTCAGAGGAGGGCAACTAAAGTCATAACTGGAATGGGTGGACTACAGTACCCAGAAAGATTATCAAAATTAGGGGAGACTGAGGGGAGATGTAATAACTATGTATAAATATATCAGAGGTCAGTACAGAGATCTCTCCCATCATCTATTTATCCCCAGGACTGTGACTGTGACGAGGGGACATCCTCTGCGTCTGGAGGAAAGAAGGTTTGTACACAAACATAGAAGAGGATTCTTTACGGTAAGAGCAGTGAGACTATGAAACTCTCTGCCTGAGGAGGTGGTGATGGTAAGTTCACTATAAGAGATCAGGAGGGGCCTGGATGTATTTCTGGAGGTAATAATATTACAGGTTATAGTTACTAGAGAGGGGTCGTTGATCCAGGGAGTTATTCTGATGCCTGATTGGAGTCAGGAAGGAATTTTTTCCCCTAAAGTGGGGAAAATTGGCTTCTACCTCACAGGGGTTTTTTGCCTTCCTCTGGATCAACTTATAGGATAAGAGGCCGAACTGGATGGACAGATGTCTTTTTTCGGCCTTATAAACTATGTTACTACGTTACTATGCTATATGGAGGCTCCATATTGAGGCAATGTACAGATGCGCCATCGGGCAGCATGTGAAGCTCTATATAGCTCTTCAGTTTGGAGCCATAGGGAGTCCTGTGTTACCATCTTGGCCATGTACAGGAGGCCTAAATGAATTGTTTTTGCATATGGACCTTGTTAAAGAGACTTTCATATACCAGAAAAATGATGTGACAGACATCTTAGTCCTTACACCAGAACAAAGTGTGCCTCTTCGTGGTAGACCATGTTCTCCTTCTTGTGGGCCTCCAGCTGTTGCTAAACCATCAGGGCATGATGGGGGGTGTAGTTTTGTAACAGCTGGAGAGCCACAGGATGGAGATTACTGCTCTAGACTTTCAGATTTTGTCCTCACACTTTCTAGCGTGCACCAGGTCCTCGACTGTCGAAGCATAGACGACGCATTGATTTCTGTATATGCAACTCAGTCCTTAGACCCCTGAGCATAGACGCAGCTGAGTAAGCAATACGTTGTCGTGTGGTTCATTTACCACTGTACACATCTTAAATTGATATAAATTATGATGGTCTCGTCATATAGAGGCTAATCTAATAGCAACGTATGCTTGACCACCAAAGAACAATGGTGTCGGACCCTACAAGTGACATATAATCCATATAGATTTATGAATAACATGTCTGTTCTCCGTCTAAGCTGCAGGGACACGGTGTAATGGCGCTTCAGACAGCTGCTAAACCAGGGGTTATGATGCAGTTGGACATCATTAGGATCAATGGGGAGGATAGAAGGAGGACTGAATAACCCGTCTACCAAGGCCAGTAACGCCAGCACCTTCCAGACTGAACTTTCTATTGTTGCTAGATGTGAGAGTACATTTCTTGTGTTGGTGTAGAACAAAGATGATTTTCCCTACTCTCATGAAATCTGTCCGAAAAATGATGGTCTCTGTCCGTGACTGGTTGACTTAGGCCCCTTTCACACAAGTGAGTTTTCCACGCGGGTGCAATGCATCAGTTCCGCGTTGCATGAGAATCACAGCATGTTCTATATTCTACGTTTTTCACTGAGCCCTGGTCCCATAGAAGTGAATGGGGCTTCAGTGAAAAACGCATTGCACCCTGAAGCAAGTGCAGATACAATGCGCTTTTCACTGGTTGCTAAGAGATGTTGTTTGTAAACCTTCAGTTTTTTATCATACGCGTGAAAAACGCATCAAAACGCATTGCACCCGCGTGGAAAAAACTGAACAACTGAACGCAATCGCAGACAAAACTGACTGAACTTGCTTGCAAAATGGTGTGAGTTTTCCTGAACGAATCTGGACCTAATCCGTCACACTAGGGTGAAAGGGACCATATACTTTTTGGTATGGAAACCACTTGCACAATTCTTTTTACCAAAGTTCTACAATTTGGGGGGAGATTTATCATCCTTTTGGCTCAAATGAAGAAAGAAATCTATGATCCTAGAGCTGGCATAGATTGTATTTAGGCGCACACAGAATGCCTGTGGATGTGCTTCATTTATGATGGGGCCTGCACCTGTCCATAAATTTGGCGCATACTCTGGCATTGCAGGAGATTTCAAAGACTGAATTAAAACATCCCTCTTTGGTAAATCTCACCTTTGTTCATATAATCTAAGCATAGAGACGAGAGAGGAACCATATTGGATACTTACAGGGTTTTTTTAAGGAAATTTTTGTATTAAATTAGAAAAAAAATACAGTTATTAACAATGCAAGCAAAAAAAAACATATAATACAAAAGCTTTTTGCAAAATCGATCATCTGGTGCCACTCATCTTGGATTTTTTGAGCCAAGAGCAAAGGTAAAGAAGGACATATAGGAGCCAAGATTAAGGACTACTGGCATTGGTGTACATAGAGAAGTAAGGGCCCCATAGCAAGGATCCCACCAGGCCCCCCACACAGGACAGAAGGGTTTCCGCCTAAACCCCTTTCATTTTTCCACTGCCTCATTTGCTAAAAGTTGTTCCTTTAGAGGGTAGAGTCCTGACCAAGTTTTCACCTCCAGTAGAAGAGGAGATAATCCCAACTAAGACCGGGCCCTCTCTTGCCATCGTCCCCATAGTAGTTGCATGGTCTGCCGCTATGGTAGTTACACTGCTGGCTACTGGCAATGGACCTATAGGCCCTCCATGCTCTGTTGCATGATGCATCTGTGACCAGTGGCGTACCTCTAATAGAGGCAGACCACGCAGCTGTTATGGGGCCCGGCTGTGGATGAATGGTGCCGCCTCTTCTGGCTCCTTGCTCCCTGATTTCGGGCCCCCCCTCCTTAACCAGTCTGTTAGTGACCACTGATGAGTGCTCTGTACTTCTGCACAGCAGAGAAAAGTATGCGGCAGTACGATCTGCAGACTTGCCACTTGTCTTCCTGCACACACCATCTGTGACCTGGCCTAGCCTGACCTCCAGCTCCGATCTGCACTGTGTCCGGGGCCCTGCCTGACGCGCTCTACACGCTGAAGGAGAAGCACAGGAGAGCGATCTGTGTTCTGATGTAAGTCAACTATCAAGACTTATAACAAAAGTTCCTGGGGGCTGGTGTGTGCTAGGGAGATTGCGGTGCTTAGATGGAGAATTCAGTGCATTGAGAAGAGGGAGGGGCCACAGAAACATTATATAAAAATCAGTGACAACAGAAGGAACAGTTCATGGGGCAGGGAAGGGTATGGCACATGCAGTAGAAGGCACAGTCTTTAGGCTTGTTTCCCCTTTGCGTTAAAAGAGATCCGACAGTCTATTCTAGCCAGGAACAGCCTGCCAGATCCATGAATACAAAGTACTGCCAAGGTTCCTTCAACTATAGTGGGGACCGGCAGAGGTCCAGCTACAACCTGGCAAATATGCCAAGGTGTGGCTGGGGTCTCTGCATGTGTGGGCTTCCCTGCATGTTTATTGGCTAAGAAATAGGCGCTAAACATGCAGGGAGGTGTTTAAAAAAAAAACACGAATTTCACACGCTACTCGGCCGAGTAACGAATACTTACAAGTACGCAAATATACATGCGGATAACGAATCTTTACAAATATATTCGCTCATCTCTAGTCATAACCATCTGATTGGTTGGGGGCTCGATTCCCGTCTGTTTGAAGGGGCTGAGCACTGCAGGCTCTTTCTTGGTCTATGGCGTCTGGCTTGGACTGGTCCACAGGGTTAAAGGTGAATCCCCTGATGGGCTCCTGAGCAAGGTGGGTCCCAAGTCCCTCATCCCCTGCACAAGTGACACATGATACAGTAGACTGACTGCACTACACATACACAGGCAGCGAACAGCATCTCAGCCAGCCTATGGTCATATAAAAAAACTATCCAGTTAATTATTATAGATGCATCGGGTGGCTATGGTGACCTCTAGGCACAGAGGTATTCTAGCCAATATCCTCTTTCTTCAGGGAACTCACTTCTCAAAATCAATCATCTTGAGCATCTTGCTGCCGCCTGCCACTGTGTGAGCAGTTAACATTTGCATGTAGATGTGCACTGGGCCCCCAGAATGAATTTAACTGGTTGGCTTAGATACTCCAGTCCAACACTGTACGGATCTCAGTTCCATCTCTCTGGACACGATTGAGCTGTGATGTATGGCTCTTTGCTAGGTATGCTAAGCAGTTGTCCGAGTGCCATGGACCTTTCAAGCAACTGATTGGTGGGGGTTGTACCCCATTGATTCGATATTGATTACTAGTGTGGAGCAAATAGAAGTCCACAAAGTGGACTTCAATCCAAATTTTAGGATAAATTTGATTCATAGTAACATAGTTTATAAGGCCGAAAAAAGCCCTCTGTCCATCCAGTTCGGCCTGTTATCCTGCAAGTTGATCCAGAGGAAGGCAAAAAACCCTTGTGAGGTAGAAAAGAATTTCCCCATGCTTCATGGTAGCGAATCGATGTAACCTGAAATAGTATAAAAAACAATTTGCTCGCGACAGGTCGGCCGCCGCAAACTTGGTTGAAAATCTTGCACCAAATCTCATTCACCGTGGCGTATAACATCACCACGTCGGCCAGTGTGATGACGTCATCCCGGGCCGCACGAAATTTCGCATCAGATCTTCAAGCAAGATGGCGGCGGCCGGCCCATTGCGAGCAAATGGATGAGGTAAATATGATGTTTTTTTATTTTTATTTTACACTCCGTTTTTGATATGAGATGCTGTGATCAGCTATGAACGCGACATTTGAGGGGTACAATGATGGGAGCGGTGCAATCACCACTCCCTGTCATTGCACCCACTACTTACAAAGAAATGCGCTTTGTGACAAAGTAATTAGTCATGATGCAAATTTTTTTGTAAAATTCAGCAAAGCAGCCAAATTAGGATAAATTTGATTCGCCGTGAAAAAGAATTTCCTCGTGCTTCATGATAGCGAATCGATTTAACCTGAAATAATGTAAAAAACTATTTGCTCACCACAGGTCGGCCGCCGCCATCTTGCTTGAAAATCTCGCACCAAATCTCATTCACCGTGGCGTATGACATCACCACGTCGACCAGTGTGATGACGTCATCCCGGGCCGCATATGATTTCGCATCAGATCTTCAAGCAAGATGGCGGCGGCTGGCCCGTTGCGATAATAATGGATGAGGTAAGACTGATGTTTTTTATTTTTATTTTACATCCCGTTTTTTATATCAGATGCTGTGATCGGCTATGAACGCGACGTCTGCGGGGTACAATGATGGGGGGACGGTGCAATCGCCGCTCCCTGTCATTGCACCCACTACTTCGTAGCATAGTATTTCATCACGATGCAAAATTTTTTGTAAAATTCAGCAAAGCAGTCGAATCAAATTTTCCAATACTTCGCTCATCTCTGTTGATAACCTCTACTGTAACCGTATTTAATTCGCGAGAAAAAGACTTTAAATACAGTTATAAAAAGTTAAGGGTGGCGATTAGGGATGAGCGAACTTTTGAAAAGTTCGGTTCGGCGAATTTTCTTGAAGTTCGGATTCGTACGAACCGAACCTAAAACGAACCTTGCTATAACGGCTGAATAATTGCTTCTACAATAATGGGAGTCTGGTAGGGTATAGTTTTGTTTACTTGCAGTTGTTATTACAATGAAAAAAGTGGAAAAAATCAAAGTGACTTCAACAACGGCGACGCAAAATATACGCAAATTTGAGAATTTAAACTAATGCATACGCTAATGCGAACATTCCTACTCAAGTAACGAACATACAGTGTAGCGTTGTTAAAAGTACGCTACTTAACGGAATACGTACGCATTAGCGTACATTCTCAATAAATATGCATATATTTGGCGTCGCCGTTATTTTAACCAGATTCGTTACGAACTTTATCAAAATTCGGTTCGGTGACAAACCGAACTTTTGGGAAAGTTTGTAACGAATCTGGTTCGTTACGGTTCGGTTCGCTCATCCCTAGTGGCGATATCTAGGGTAGATTATCTATATATCTATATGGTGCTGTTCAGAGACCATATGGGGGCGTGTAAAGAATCCATTTCTTACGCCCCGATAGGGGCTCCCAGCACGCAGCTCTGCCGAGATCATAAGACATTACTCACAGGCAAGAAAATAAAAACTGTGGTTTAGATGAACCTATGGCACGTCAGCCACTGTTATAGATTGCAGAGGGGGCATTGTGTACACTTTGTATACATTCCTAAAAACTGTAATTATTTTCAGCACCCGGAGGGTAAGTGCATTGAGTTATTTTCCCTTTTGTGACACATTACATGATGTCAATATGTGAATTAGTGTAGCGGCGCACTATACATGACCTATCTAACCGGCTCTGCAACCACTTGAAGCCTGCACAATACATTGAGGGATGCCTGACCTCTTGAAGCAAACGGCAATTATTTTTTGCTTTCTGTAAAACCCACAGAAGTGCCACCTTTGTATTTTATAAGTCTTATATATTAAGGGGAACCCGAGACACGTTTATTGCCTTCCATGAATTGCTTTCTTTCATTTTGGCGTCCCTTTTCATCGAGAGCTTTTGTTTCAATCACACAAGTCCTCAATCTCTTTAATATCAGATTTGGATGCAGTGAAATCTCCCATCAGCTATAAAAATGAAGGTAATTGAGAATGCACAATCTCATTAAATTCGACATGTTAATTATTACTTTCACCTAATATTGCTTAAAATAATTCCAACAAATGCTCGAGAGAAATAGAAGAGGGAAAGGTAATCAAGTCAAAACAAAGAGCTGGAAGCTTTCATTGATGGTGGAGAAGACGGAAGCAGAGCCAGGTGGGCTCGGTAGGAAAAATAAAAATGTACGTTAATGATGGTATTTCTATCGGGAAATGGAATATTAACATAAAGTCATCTACAAGAGGTTTCTTTCATCTGTGACATGTTTGACATTTTGCTTTAAATCTTTTGTTATATGTCACCAGATGAGTTCAAAAGAACGTTCACAAACCGAGGAGCTTTTTAAAGAAACTGCTCTCTGGGTTCTCCTGTCATTTCAACTGTCTGTGCTACTTTTTATGACATGGGTTGAAGAGAGTAGAGGAACATCCACATTTGCCCTTTCAATTTGGCACAAAATACATCTGAATGATGGATTGGGGCAGCCTTGGCCACTGTAGTTGGACTAGCGATCATGGCTGTTATTGGGAATGCCTTTTTAAATTCCCATCTTCGTGCCCAAGCTGAAAGGATGTCCAGTACGAAGACCATGTGGTATCCATTTCTTATGCCCTGATATGTGCTCCAAACACACAGATCTGCTGAGATCATGAGACTTTACTCATATGCAAGAAAAAAAAAAAGACTTTTGTATAGTTCAAGTGGAAATTTAGCTGTAGGTGAGTGTCCCACCCCTGAGCCCAGATACCTACACAGGTGGAAA
This sequence comes from Rhinella marina, assembly GCA_900303285.1. Lineage (NCBI taxonomy): Eukaryota > Metazoa > Chordata > Amphibia > Anura > Bufonidae > Rhinella > Rhinella marina. The sequence continues at coordinate 48,317 of ONZH01007639.1, read as the reverse complement.
GCCTTTGTGTTGGATGGTGTTAGTTGAATGGTTCCCATTAGACCAGATTAGGTGCAAACTTGTCACGATACTGGCGGTTAGTAGCTGGAGTCCAATAGCAGGGACTAGGCAGAACACTGGAAGCGGCAGGTAAGCTGACAAGCTGGCACTAAGGTGAGCAAGCTGGGACTAGTAGTTCCACAGAAGGTGCAGACAATAGGCAGGTAGCAGAAGGGTGTGCGGGGTAAAGCACAGGAGGAAGGAACAATCCGAAATAGAGATGGTTCCAGTGAGAGAACTGCAAGCAGGAGCTTTACACGATACTCAAGCAATGAGTGTTTGATCAGGCAGGAGATTTAAGACAAACAGGAAGTGAGGTAGCAGCTGGTTTGAAACATGCTCCACCATCTTGGCTGAGGGAAACTCAAGAGCGGGGTAAACTAAACAGCAGGTTTTCCTGCTAAAACTATTCAACTGATAATACAGTGGTGCAAAGCTTGATGGTTGCAGTCATTTTCAGAGGCACAGAATCATATTGGTTTCAAGTACACACAAGAAGGCACTATAGTTTAAATACTATCTTCTGTAGCTGAATATAATATAACAAAGAACAAAGGGCTTGATTTAAAGTATCATAGACCGGTGGCATTCAGGGGTCTATTATAACCACACTCAGCAGTCTGTGCCCCCTGCTGGCAGAAAACTGGTGTAAAAGAAGAAAAATATGGCCTTGGCACTTGACACACCCTTCCCTCTGTTGCCATGGCCCCTTTTTCAAGAAAGTGGCAAAGGTGGTGGAGAAACATCAGTAAAATTCTTTTGTTCAAGTGGTGTTGAAAAAGTCAAAAATACCTCCAAACCATCTCTCATGTATACTTTGCTAAAGTCCCACACAGTTCCTTAAAGGGGTTGTCTCACTTCAGCAAATAGTATTTATCATGTAGACAAAGTTAATACTAGTTAAGGTACTTACTAATGTATTGTGATTGTCCATATTGTTTCCTTTACTGGCCAATATTCAAAAAGGGTCCAAAAACAGAGCCCGGGAACTATAGGCCGGTAAGTTTAACATCTGTTGTGGGTAAACTGTTTGAGGGTTTTCTAAGAGATGCTATCTTGGAGTACCTCAATGAAAATAAGCAAATAACTCCATATCAGCATGGCTTCATGAGGGATCGGTCGTGTCAAACCAATTTAATCAGTTTCTATGAGGAGGTAAGTTCTAGACTTGACCGCGGGGAATCAATGGATGTCGTATATCTAGACTTCTCCAAAGCATTTGACACGGTACCACATAAAAGGTTAGTATATAAAATGAGAATGCTTGGCCTTGGAGAAAATGTCTGTATGTGGGTAAGTAAATGGCTCAGTGATAGAAAACAGAGGGTGGTTATTAACGGTAGATACTCAGATTGGGTCACTGTAACTAGTGGGGTACCACAGGGGTCAGTATTGGGCCCTATTCTCTTCAATATATTTATTAATGATCTTGTAGAAGGCTTGCACAGTAAAATATCAATTTTTGCAGATGACACTAAACTGTGTAAAGTAATTAACACAGAAGAGGACAGTACACTGCTACAGATGGATCTGGATAGACTGGAGGCTTGGGCAGAGAAGTGGCAGATGAGGTTTAACACTGACAAATGTAAGGTTATGCATATGGGTAACATTGGGTAACTCTGACATGGAAAAGGACCTAGGAATTTTAGTGAACAGCAAACTAAGCTGCAGAAACCAGTGTCAGACAGCTGCTGCCAAGGCCAATAAGATAATGGGTTGCATCAAAAGAGGCATAGATGCCCGTGATGAGAACATAGTCCTGCCACTTTACAAATCACTGGTCAGACCACACATGGAGGACTGTGTACAGTTCTGGGCTCCTGTGAACAAGGCAGACATAGCAGAGCTGGAGAGGGTTCAGAGGAGGGCAACTAAAGTCATAGCTGGAATGGGTGGACTACAGTACCCAGAAAGATTATCAAAATTAGGGTTATTCACTTTAGAAAAAAGACGACTGAGGGGAGATGTAATAACTATGTATAAATATATCAGAGGTCAGTACAGAGATCTCTCCCATCATCTATTTATCCCCAGGACTGTGACTGTGACGAGGGGCCATCCTCTGCGTCTGGAGGAAAGAAGGTTTGTACACAAACATAGAAGAGGATTCTTTACGGTAAGAGCAGTGAGACTATGGAACTCTCTGCCCGAGGAGGTGGTGATGGTAAGTTCACTAAAAGAGTTCAAGAAGGGCCTGGATGTATTTCTGGAGGTAATAATATTACAGGTTATAGTTACTAGAGAGGGGTTGTTGTTGATCCAGGGAGTAATTCTGATTGCCTTATTGGAGTCGGGAAGGAATTTTTTCCCCTAAAGTGAGGAAAATTGGCTTCTACCGCACAGGGTTTTTTTTGCCTTTCTCTGGATCAACTTGTAGGAAAACAGGCTGAACTGGATGGACAGATGTCTTTTTTTCGGCCTTATAAACTATGTTACTATGTTACTATGATTCATTTTCCCATCACATTATACACGGCTCGTTTCCATGGTTACCACCACCCTCCAATCTGGCAGCGGTGGACATTCTTGCACGCGATAGGAAAACGCATCAGCCTATGTGCACTCCCACAGTCCCGGCCACCAGAGAGGCCAGCCTTTTTTCCAATAGTGAGCGAGCACGACCACCACTGATGGATTGCAGGGTGGTCATAACCATGGAAACGAGCAGTGTACAATGTGATGGAAAAATGAATCAAGCCAGTGAAGGAAGCAATATGGACAATCACAATACATTAGTAAGTGCCTTGTATTAACTTTCTCTACATGATAAACGCCACTTGCTGAAGTGATACAACCCCTTTAAGTTTTGAGTTGGCTTCCACTTAATATCACGTGGTTGCATCAGAAAGTATGGGCTATATTCTTTTGAGTCCTGTTCTTTCCACTCCTGATAGTCCTTAACTATCAAGAGCTTTCCTCCTAGTAGCCCTCTTCAAAACCAAACTGCTCAGTAGGCTGCAATAGGCTGCACCTCAGACCTTCAGGTAGCCAAAGCTCTACTACAGCACCTCTCTAGTACCCAATGAGCTTGAGCATATGACAGCCTTCACAGGATTCAGCTATAGCTTTCTTCCCATCCATGCTATAGTAATTCTCATAGCCACATCAGATTTTCCCTTGGAGCTGACCTGAGCAGAACATAGTTTATATTCAATAATGCAAAATCCTGTAATTTAGTCCATGTGGTAAATTTATGAAAGTGTCTTTAAAAGTCACAATTCTATCCTTCACTGAGATCCATTGGTCTTTGTCTATCAACAGTAATTAACAGTCAGCATACTGAGCAATACAGCGATTTAATAAGCAGCCACTTTAAAGGGGTTGTCTGGGTTGCAGATATTGATCACCTATCCTCGGGATTGGTCATCAATTTCAGATCGGTGGGGGTCTGACACACGTTACCCCAACTGATCAGCTCTTCTCAGTAGCCACCATGTCTAGTGGTCATTCTAGGTTACTGCAGCAAAGTTCCCATTCTCAACATCTAGAACCTAGACTACCACTTTAAAGGGGCTGTCCACAAGTTTAATATTGATGGCCCATCATGAAAAAAAAAGATTATCACTCCCAGATACTTTTGTGTGCTACCCTGATGTAGTAATCACATATATATATGCTGCTAGTTTGAATATAATCAACACCTCCCCCACAAAAAAATCATCTACCTGTGTGTGTTAAGTTGAAATTGAGCATCACATCTCAATATTCCATTTATGTATTTTCAGTTTTCGCATGTTCTAAATTTAATTTTTTTTAGCCCTTGTTAACTGTAATTAAACTAGCATACTGTACATGTGCATCATGAACATCCCTCTCATATTTATCTTAGAACAAACGCTGCCGTTCACGCAGCAGGGAACCACGGTGGAATAAGGGCAGTTGACACATCTTTCTGTCCGCCTTTTAGCTGTTGGGGTCACACAAAGGAAGTCTGCCATGTTGGAGGAAGATGACGAAGATGTGGGTGAAGACGATGAGGATCAGGAGCTGGAGGAGTAAGAGACAATGATGAGGAAGGCATCGGTAGAGAAACCCAATCGTCTTAGTGCAGGGTGGAGCCAGAAAGAAGTGGCTCCTTGGGCAGGCTGGCCAAAATGGCCACCTGTTTGCTGGCTTGCTTACAAAAATTTGGTCAACCAGACCGGAAACAAATTTCGACAGGTTTGCTCATCTCCACACTGCTCCCATTTTCTATGTACTACTGTATGCCCATAGTGTCAGTTTCAGCTCCATCATGGTCTTCTGCCATGTGTGGTCTTCTACCTGGCTCACAGCCCTTTTATATTGTCAGCCACTAGTGCCAAGTAAGGACCGTGCAGTTCCTACGACTATGTTTTCTCATACTTTTGGGGGCTAACTACCTTGTCATTTCCCACCAATTATGGCTTTCGAGATGTATGTTCCCCAACCCCATGGTTGCTGTTGGCTGAACCTAAAGATGCCCATTGCCCACCAATACAATGGGTAAAGAAGCCCACCAATACAATGAGTAAAAAAAACCACCAATACAGTTCACAGGTAGCAACATGCCATGATGAAATGCTAGTCATGTGCAAACAATCATACATCATATACTAATTACAAGGTTCACGTTCCATGCAATTGTGATTGCTCATCGTACTTGAGTGGTGAAAAGCTCATTGCACATAATTACATGTATCTTCCTCTCTCTGTAATGTGAGAGAATTAATGAAGATAGCAGTAATTCACATTTTTTTTAATATTCTTAAACAGCACTTACCAGATGAATAGAATGCTTTCTATGAGATACTCTGGGAACATGTCAGTAGGCCCGGGACTTGCTCTAATTATAGTGTGGCTGCAATAAGGAGACATTTTCATAAGAAATATGTTTTTTAATGGAAGTTCAAACTCTTTAAATCATAGTCTTTAAGGAGACATTTACCCACGATTGAATAAATTCATTTAGATCTGAAAGCTAGCTCAGATTTTTTGCACTGAGGAGCGAGCACCAGGCAACCTTTCATTTTAGCATTGCAAATCACCCTGGAATCTACTTGGAGCATCTTATACAGATGTGTATACCATTAAAGAGGTATTCTAAAATTGAGAACCCCTTTTGATGTTTACAGGCACAGTGCAGGGGTTTACAAAAGAAAGGAGCTGCCTTTTCCTCTGCTGCTGGCCAATTAATGGCCTCAGACGAGACCTGATTCACGCATCGTTCCTGTACAGGTCAGCACTGAGGCCATTTCATTGGCCAGCAACAGTGACATGGGTGTGTAGACGGCACATCACATTTCTGCTCCAGGGGGGACCAGAAGCAAGTTAAAGGGATTCTCCAGGAATTAAGAAAATGAAAATACTTAATTATAACTTTATTATAAAAGTATTCCCAAATACCTGTTCTGTTCTCTACTAAACCATAGCTGAAGCCTATGCTTACCATTAACAGGAAGGGTGCAGAGGTTAAGAAAATAACTCAACTGTCACCAAGACTCTGATTCCAGTGCTGAAAACCCTTCCTACAGGGTTTCTCCGGGAATTAAGAAAATGAAAATAATTATTACTTTATTATAAATATATTCCCAAATATCTTTCATTAGTTATAGTGGCTCGTTTTGTCTGGGGAGCAACGATTAGGAGAAACAAAATGGTCGCCGTCCTATTAGTACACACAAAATCTGTCCTAATCACACAGCAGGACAAGTTACTTCACAGCACTGAGGTAAAGAGCTGCCTCATCCTCCTCTCTGCTCTGCTTGTCAGGGGTTATGATCCTAAATACAGATGATAAGATCTTCAGCTGAATCTCTATAGGAATGGAATTCATGAGGAGACATGGAGGTGGGAATGTTGCTGATGAGCAGCAGCACTTGTGGGCAATCTCCATTACCCACAGTCTGTCCTGTCCTCTCTGTACTTGATGTTTCCATTCCTACAGATATTCAGCTGAAGATCTTATCAGCTGTATTTGGGATCAGAATCTCTGACAAGATGAGCAGAGAGAAGGATGAGGCAGCTCTTTAGCTCAGTGTTGTGAAGTAACTTGTCCTCCTGTGTGATTAGGACAGGTTTTGTCAGAAAGTAATATTTAAGAATTTTCACTTTCTTAATTCCCCAAGAACTCCTTTAACCACCTATCTGTTTTGCCTAACTCCAGCTCGGGCAGTGTGAAAAGTAGCTAACTGGAGGTGGGAGGGCTTCTTTAGATAGTGATTAGAGATGAGCGAGCATACTCGTCCGAGCTTGGTGCTCGTTCGAGTATTCGGGTACTCGTAAGTGCTCGCTGCTCGGACGAGTATCTCGCCATGCTCGAGGAAATGGCAACTTCCGCATCGTGCTTTTTTGGCGCCTAAAAACACAGCCAATCACAAGCCAGGAGACTCTACGGTACACCCAGCATCACGTGGGGCCCTTACATGTCGATAGCAGGGGTTGGCTGGGCTGATCAGGTGACCCTGGAATATACTACTGACTGGCCGCGGCGCTCGGCTCAGATGCTATCTGGATGTCGTTAGGGATAGAGCTGCTGCCTTTCAGGGACAGTGTTAGGCCTGCATTTAGTTGTCTGTTAGGCAGGGATCACCCACAAAGAACCCAACAGCCCTTCTAAGGGCTAGAAGACATTTTATTTATTTTTTTTTGTCACTTGGCTGGCTGGCACTAGTAGTGCAGCTATCGCCATATCTAACCCTGTTTTTTTTTATTGTTCTATCTCAGTGATACAAATCCATTGCACACAGCACTGTGGAACCATTCTGTGTGTCACAGTTCAGCACTGACTCACTCCAATCCATATATACTGTCCAGGTGACACTTTTTGTACGTCACAGAATACAACCAAGTCATTTGCTACCAATATCATCTACCGCTTGATCCAGAAAATTCTCTGTGCGACATTTGTCTGGGTCGCAGACTAAATAGCCACCGTTAACAGGGTGTCAGTCAGTCCTACCATAGTTCCTGCACGTCACGTTCCCAAAAAAACAAAATATAAAAAAAACATTATTTTTTCAGTTGTTTTAGCTCAGTGATACAAATCCATTTTACTCAGCTGCGTGTAACCTTTCTGTGTGTCACAGTTCAGTACACTAGCTCCCATCCGTATATACTGTCCAGGTGACACTTTCTGTACGTCACACAATACAACCAAGTCATTTGCTACCAATATCATCTACCGCTTGATCCAGAAAACTCTCTGTGCGACATTTGTCTGGGTCGCAGACTAAATAGCCACCGTTAAGAGGGTGTCAGTCAGTTCTACCATATTTCCTGCACGTCACGTTCCCAAAAAAACAAAATTTAAAAAAAAAAAATATTTTTTCAGTTGTTTTAGCTCAGTGATACAAATCCATTTTACTCAGCTGCGTGTAACCTGTCTGTGTGTCACAGTTCAGTACACTAGCTCCCATCCGTATATACTGTCCAGGTGACACTTTCTGTACGTCACACAATACAACCAAGTCATTTGCTACCAATATCATCTACCGCTTGATCCAGAAAACTCTCTGTGCAACATTTGTCTGGGTCGCAGACTAAATAGCCACCGTTAACAGGGTGTCAGTCAGTTCTACCATAGTTCCTGTACGTCACGTTCCCAAAAAAACTAAATATAAAAAAAAAAATATTTTTTCAGTTGTTTTAGCTCAGTGATACAAATCCATTTTACTCAGCTGCGTGTAACCTTTCTGTGTGTCACAGTTCAGTACACTAGCTCCCATCCGTATATACTGTCCAGGTGACACTTTCTGTACGTCACACAATACAACCAAGTCATTTGCTACCAATATCATCTACCGCTTGATCCAGAAAACTCTCTGTGCGACATTTGTCTGGGTCGCAGACTAAATAGCCACCGTTAAGAGGGTGTCAGTCAGTTCTACCATAGTTCCTGCACGTCACGTACCCAAAAAAACTAAATATAAAAAAAAAAAAAAAAATTTCAGTTGTTTTAGCTCAGTGATACAAATCCATTTTACTCAGCTGCGTATAACCTTTCTGTGTGTCACAGTTCAGCACACTCGCTCCAATCCGTATAATCTGTCCAAGTGACACTTTCTGTACGTCACTTAATTCTACCGGACTTAATTTTTTTTTATCATACACCTATATACAAAAAATGTTGAACCCCAGGGCTAAGGGTCGAGGGCGAGGGCGTGGGCGTGGGCATTCAATTACTGCAGGGGGCAGAGGCCGTGGTCCTGGGCAGGGTGAGACAGTACCCGCTGATGAGGGAGCAAAGGAACGCCGCAGAGCTACACTCCCTAGCTTCATGTCTCAACTTACAGGGACATGTGGTAGAGGACTGTTGAAACCACAACAGTGCGAACAGCTGATCTCGTGGATTGCGGACAATGCTTCAAGTAATTTGTCCACCAGTCAGTCTTCCACGCAGTCCACCCACGTTACCCAAGGGAGCACTCCTATGGCTCCTCCACCTCAACCTCCTTCCCCCCAGTCTGCCCCCTCCCAGGAAAATTTGGAATGCGATCCGGCATACTCTCAGGAACTGTTTTCTGGACCCTTCCCAGAGTCACAAACCACTTCTCAGGTTGCTGCTGACCTCGTTCCCGATGCTCAAGTTTTCCAACTGTCGCAGTCTGTGGGTGATGATGATGATGATGACAATGTTGACTTAGTGGAAGAAGTTTGTAAAGAGGTGTCGGACGATGTGGAGACACGGTTGTCAGACAGTGGTGAAGTTGTTGTTAGGGGAGGAATTCCGAGGAGGGAGCAGACTGAGGAATCGGAGGATGACGAGGTGACTGACCCAAGCTGGGTTGATATGCCGAGTGAAGACAGTGCTTCTGAGGCGGAGGCGAGTGCTGCACCAGAACAGGTTGTAAGAGGCAGTGGTGTGGCCAGAGGGAGAAGCAGGGCCAGAGCTGGTGCATCATCAGCAACTGTTTCACGTAGTGAAGCTCCCGTGGCGAGGCCTAGATGTTCGCAAGTCTGGAGGTTCTTTAAAGAAAGTGAGGATGACCGACGGACTGTGGTGTGCAACCTGTGCCACACCAGGATCAGCAGGGGTGCCACCACTACTAGCCTAACCACCACCAGCATGCGCAGGCATATGAGTGCTAAACACCCCACTCAATGGTACCAAGGCCGTACACCACCTCCTGCGGGTCACACCACTGCTCCTTCCCCTGTGTCACTTGCTGCCTCTGCTAGTCAACCCCCCGCGTCACTCGCTGCCTCTGCTAGTCAACCCCCTGCCCAGGACCCCGGCACGAGCGCCTCCCACTGGAAAACCACACCTTCGCCTCCACGATCCTCCACAGTGTCCACCAACGTGTCCCAGCGCAGCGTTCAGCTGTCTTTACAGCAGACGCTAGAGCGCAAGAGGAAATACAGTTCCACCCACCCACATGCCCAAGCCCTCAACGTCCACATCTCCAAATTGCTTAGCCTGGAGATGCTGCCCTATAGGCTGGTAGAGACCGAGGCCTTTCGAAATCTCATGGCGGTGGCTGCCCCTCGGTATTCCGTCCCCAGCCGCCACTATTTTTCCCGATGTGCCGTCCCAGCCCTACACCAGCACGTGTCACAGAACATCATCCGTCAGTCGGTAGCTCTAGGCGCAGCAGCAGTGTCGTGGGTAAGCGCCAGCAGGCGGTGCTCAAACTGCTGAGCTTAGGTGACAAAAGGCACACCGCCCAAGAGCTGTTACAGGGCATCACGGCGCAGACCGATGTGTGGCTGGCACCGCTGAACCTCAAGCCAGGCATGGTTGTGTGTGACAATGGGCGTAACCTGGTGGTGGCTCTGCAACTCGGCAGACTGACACATGTGCCATGCCTGGCCCACGTGTTCAACCTAATTGTTCAACGGTTCCTCAAGACATACCCCAATCTGTCTGATTTGCTCACCAAGGTGCGCCGCATCTGTGCGCATTTCCGCAAGTCGAGCACAGATGCTGCCACTCTCAGGTCAGCGCAGCGCCGCCTACAACTGCCCGCTCACAGACTGTTGTGCGACGTGCCCACGAGATGGAATTCCACATTAAATATGTTATCCAGAGTTTACCAGCAGCGCAGAGCGATTGTAGACTGCCAGATGTCATCTTCCACCAGAACTGGTAGTCAGGTCTCTCAGATTCCTCAAGTCTACAATGAGGAGTGGACGTGGATGTCTGATATCTGCCAGGTGTTGAGCAACTTTGAGGAGTCAACACAGATGGTTAGCGGCGATGCCGCCATTATCAGCCTCACCATCCCGCTGCTTTGCCTGTTGAAAAAATCACTGCTCAGCATCAAGTCGGATGCTTTGCGCTTGTCACAAGAGACGGTGGAGGAAGATACGTCGCTTGATAGCCAGAGCACCCTCCGGTCTGTTTCTCAGCGCGTATCAGAGGAGGGGGATGAGGATGAGGAGGAAGAGGAGGAGAATGTCGGCGAGACAGTAGAGGGTACCAGTGCTCAGTCCTTAACTCTTGAGCGTGTATGGGCTGAAGAGGAGGACTTGGAGGAGGAGGAGGAGGAGGAAATGGAGAGTCAGGTCAGTGAGGAGAGGGAATTCTTGCGTGTTGGGACTCTGGCGCACATGGCAGACTTCATGTTAGGCTGCCTATCCCGTGACCCTCGCGTTAGAAGAATTTTTTCCAACACCTATTACTGGGTGTTCACTCTCCTGGACCCACGGTACAAGCAGAACCTTTCCACTCTCATCCCTGCAGAGGAAAGGAGTATGAGAGTGAATAGGTATCAACAGGCCCTGGTGCACAAGCTGAAACAATTCTTCCCATCTGACGCCGCTAGCGGCAGAGGGCATGGTTCTGTGGGCCAAGTAGCGGGGGAGAGGAGGCGAGCAGGCAGCTTGTCCAGCACTGGCAGGGGAACGCTCTCCAAGGCCTTTGCCAGTTTTATGTCACCCCAGCAAGACACTGTCACCTGTCCCCAGTCTAGGCAGAGTAGGGGGGAGCTGTACAGAAAGATGGTGAGGGAGTACCTAGCTGACCATACCAACGTCCGTAGCGATCACTCTGCTCCATACAACTACTGGGTTTCAAAGCTGGACACGTGGCCTGAACTCCTTGGAGGTGCTGGCCTGCCCTGCCGCTAGCGTGCTGTCAGAGTGGGTATTCAGTGCAGCTGGTGGCGTCATCACCAATAAGAGTACACGCCTGTCAACTGACAGCGCTGACAGGCTGACGCTTATTAAAATGAACAAAGCCTAGATTTCACCGGAATTCAAATCTCCTCCGGGGGAAAGCAGCTAAAGATTTAAATAACTTATGTATCCGATTCCTCTTCTCTACTCCTCTTCTCTACTCCTCCTCCTCCATATCGTCTTTGCCTAACGCTGACCCAAAAAACGCCATTTTTTAGAGGTCCAACTGGCATTCTTTTAGCACAATTTTTCAGGAGGGCCCCCTACAGGCCCTCTATTCAAACAATTTTTCAGGAGGGCCCCCTACAGGCCCTCTATTCAAACAATTTTTCCAGAGGTCCACCTACAGGCCCTCTATTCAAACAATTTTTCCAGAGTTCCACCTACAGGCCCTCTCTTCAAACAATTTTTCCGGAGGTCCACCTACAGGCCCTCTCTCCAATTCCAGTTCCAAGTTTTATTTGCGCATACTGCATACATTTTTATTTTTGGGATAGGTGTGAAAAATAATATTACTTGCGAATCTATATTGTCCAACATTGGATACGGTAGCAAGTAGAAGACCAAACACATGCTGCTCACAGGGTTCCGCAAATTCCTTGTCCACAATGTCAAGGAGGACGAGGTTCTGTGGATGAGCAACAAGTCCTTCTGTACTGAAATCGCCGACAAAGTCTCCATCTAAGAACACACAGACCATTGTGGAGAGAGCGGCACAGCTCGCCATCAAAGTGAGCAACCCCAACGCCAGACTGCGCAGAGAAGATAACGAATAAATATCTCTGTGGTTATTTTTGCTAAATAAAAGTTAAATAAACCCCCCAAAAAATTCATCTGTTCCTGTGCCTGATCCACCCAAGTTGAATCTGTCCCATCATGAGAAAGTCCCCCCCAAGGAGTCCCCACTGTAACTTGCTTCCCATACAACTACCTCACCCCCCGACACCTGTGTCTCGCCATTGTCCACCACCTCCTCAGAAAACACTGGTAAATCCACACTGTCAGCACACGGAGACTGCAAAAGGTCTTGCGAATTGGGGCAGAGAATGTTCTGGGCTAGCACATCAGAGAAGGGGTGACTATGGGGTTCCAGGGAGTACGTGACCACATGCAATCTCCATCTAAAAAGTCATGCCACACTTGATCCATCTCATAATTTACGACTGTACCGGTTGATGCTAAATTTTTATGTTGGGGTCCTGTGTCGTCATTCTAACTCCATCCGGCTGTTGTCACCACCACACACGCTAGCCCAGGGGGCACTCCTCTGGCTCTTCCAGCGAAACCTCCTTGCCCCAGCCTGCCCCCCCCCCCACCTACAGGCCCACTCTACAAACAATTTAGCCGGATAGGGGACGTATTAGAAGTTGTACTCATGTTTGTTTTTGTTCTTCTTTTATCTGCCTCCTGACCTGTGATAGGCAGAGCATGGACACGTCCCCTTAGCTGCAGTGGGAAAGACACTCCCCTGGCTAGAGCAAGCTCTTTTTCCGTTTTCCGTGTTCGAAATATCCATTAAATATAGGGTCCCAAGATAGGGGACGTATACGGTATTAAACTGAGAAGAATCGATACTGCACCGGCTGATGCTAGAGTATTTCCAAATGCATTCCGGCTGTTGTCACCACCACACACGCTAGCCCAGGGGGCACTCCTCTGGCTCTTCCAGCGAAACCTCCTTGCCCCAGCCTGCCCCCCCCCAACCTACAGGCCCACTCTACAAACAATTTAGCCGGATAGGGGACGTATTAGACGTTGTACTCATGTTTGTTTTTGTTCTTCTTTTATCTGCCTCATGACCTGTGATAGGCAGAGCATGGACACGTCCCCTTAGCTGCAGTGGGAAAGACACTCCCCTGGCCAGAGCAAGCTCTTTTTCCATTTTCCGTGTTCGAAAAATCCATTAAATATAGGGTCCCAAGATAGGGGACGTATACGGTATTAAACTGAGAAGAATCGATACTGCACCGGCTGATGCTAGAGCATTTCCAAATGCATTCCAGCTGTTGTCACCACCACACACGCTAGCCCAGGGGGCACTCCTCTGGCTCTTCCACCGAAACCTCCTTGCCCCCCACCTACAGGCCCTCTCTCCAAACAATTTACCCCTGGTAGTGGGACATATTAGATATTGTACTGATTCTGCATTGCCTCCTGCGATAGATGGGAATCAAACCCGCATCAACTGCTTGGGAAGTAGCTATGCTCACCACTATACCACCAGCAGGCACAGCAACTGATAAGAACAGATACTAAACTTGATTTTAGCTGCAGTGCCAGCATGAGCAGTGGTGTCACCTGCAGGCGGTGATGGACCTTCGTTGCACCTAGTTGGGTGCTTCCCTAACATGTGATGGGTATTTGCCTCGCCTTTCTTGGTCTGGGTGAGCACAATTGCCATGAGGGTAACCACCAGGCTGTTGCCTGAGAATTTGGGGTAATGGTGGGATTAAGCAGCCTCAGAGGCATCCATGCATGCTGCCCCTGCTGTTTCCTGTCCATTTCCGTGGTGTTTCCATCATTTTCTGAGGTTTCCAGGTTTTCACCCAGCCTTCCCTAGGTAGAGCCTTGGTCCCCCGCAAAAATGCTCGAGTCTCCCATTGACTTCAATGGGGTTCGTTATTCGAAACGAGCACCCGAGCATCGGGAAAAGTTTGACTCGAATAACGAGCACCCGAGCATTTTAGTGCTCGCTCATCTCTAATAGTGATATCTCCTCAATGGTAGCAGCTAGAATTATACAACTGGTATTGTCAGAAAGCTGAAATCACTGTTAGAAATCAAGTTGGGAATAATCGCAAGTAAAACCTGTTTTTACTTTCATTTTCAGCTGCATTCACAGCATCACAATATCTTTATGTGTCCTGAACATATTGCTGTTATTTTGGTATTGTCTGAAAGCTTGGGATGTCTTCTTTCGAAAAAGATCAGTTGCATGCTTCTAGCTACTATCATTCAAGAGGTAGTAGCATCTAAAGCAGCCCTCCTGCTCTAGTTAACCACTTTTTCCACGACTGGAGCTCCACTCTGGCAAAACAGTTAGGGGCTTCAGAAGGGTGCTCAGCACTGGAGCGTTGGTGACTAGTGATTAGCGAGAATGCTCGGCCGAACTCGGTGTTCGGCCAAGGATGCCGGCACTCGGGTCCACTTGGTGTTCGGCCGAACACCGAGTGTACTCGAGCGCCATGCTCAAGTCCCCTCCCCACACCAAGATGGATTCGTCATGACCCCCAATGCAAGTCAATGGGGATAGATCCATTTGGTGTAACAAAATAGTAAACGGATCCGTTCTCCATTGACTTTCAATGGAGTTCATGACGTATCCGTCACCTTACCTTTCCCAGCAGCTCCCTCCTCCCTCCAGCAGGTGGCGCTGTAGTGAAACTTACCACTGTGTGCGCCGTCTTCCTGCTGGGACAGGTCGGGAGCTGTTGGGAAAGGTAAGTTTAACCCCCCTTTGTGTCTGCATCATGTTTTTTTTTTTTTATACGGGGGGGGAGCCGTGTAAACCAGACACCCTCCCCTCTTCTGAGCGGGGGGTGCCTGGTTTAGTCCCATTGACTTTAATTATGCTCGGGTGCTCGGCCTAGCACTCGAGCACCCCCGAGTGCTCTGCCAGAGCACCCGAGCACACGAGCATCTGTGTGCTCAATCATCACTATTGGTGACAGTTGAGTCATTTTCTTAAACTCTGCACCCTTCCTGTTAATACGTAAATGGGTTCTTGCTCTTGGAGAACCTCTTTAAGTTTGCTCAAATTTGGTTAAGGATGTCACAAACCCATGTTGACATTTGACATGATCAGACAGGCTTCAGCTATAGTTTAGTAGAGGACAGAATAGGATTTCCAGAATGACAATACTCAGGCAAGTACATTTTGTAGGGACTGTAGGGAAATGTTGCCAACAGATTAATTTTGAGTGTTTTCCTGAATTCATGTGCATGGAGCATTATGGAGGCATATGAACTCCCTGGGGAGGAATTTGTAGGTTCTTTGTGTGCCATCATATGTTACTTCCATATGGCACAGTATTATGGAGCTTTGTTCATAGGGGACAATATCTATGTAATATGTCATTTAAAAGAAAATCATATTAACCACCTAACTGTTCTGCCCCAGTCCAGCTCGGGCAGTGTGAAAAGCAGCTAACTGGAGGTGGGAGGGCTGCTTTAGATGGTGATATCTCCTCAATGATAGCAGCTAGAAACATGCATCTGGTTTTGTCTGAAAGCTGACAGTCCAGGATTTAATAGAAAAACAAAATGACTAAAGTACAAGAAACAGAGGAGAAATCACTGTTAGAAATTAAGTTGGGAATAATCGCGAATGAAACCTGTTTTTACTTTTTCAGCTGCATTCACAGCATCCTGATTTCTATCAGTGATATCTTCTCTTGTCCTGAACATATTGCTTTCATTTTGATATTGTATGAAAGCTTTGAATGTCAGCTTTCAAACAAGACCAGTTGATTCAGGAGGTAGCAGCATCTAAAGCAGCCCTTCCCCCTCCAGTTAGCTACTTTTCCCACTGCTGCAGCTCCGCTCTGGCAAAACAGTTAGGTGGTTAAACCTTCATATGGAAGAAATAGAGAAATGCAGTGGGTTCTGTAGACTTTTGTGGGTGCTATCTTACCAATCCATATAATTCTTCCAAATGGCCTCCTTTCTAGATAGGGTTGACATTAGGACAACCTAGTGTAAAACTATGTAAAAGTAATTGGGCCCCAGAACATTTTTTTGGTTCTGGACAGAACCATGGCCATTATGATGCATTGTGAATGGAGATGGCACAGTCTTAAAAACACATAGCATTTTAGTGTTGTTCTCATTTGAAGGATGTGAAGTAGACATGGCATATCAATTCATCTCACCAACCAAAATTCTACACCTGTGACAGTGTGTCCTCGAAGATAAGAATGTTCCCCCCAACACTTGATTGTCATGGCTAGACATCTATAACCCTCCAGTAGTTGATTATTAGTGGACTATTTAAAGTAGCAGCGCAGGTGCTGTCTAGGCCTGTGGAGTTAACACAGCTTTGGAGACACCCCATCGCAGGTGCAGAACTCTCCTTGATGAGACAAATTGATTCTTAGGAATCAATTCGCTCATCTCTAGTGCCAAGATCACACTCCAGGTGCACATAGTTAGCTGGAATTAGAATGGCTTAACAGCCATTAGTGTTTTAATTATGCATTAGAATCAATAAAGTTTGAAGTCACTCAAAGATAAGGCATAAGGGAAGACTTATGCCTTATCTTTTTTTTTTTTAAGGAACATCTCAACACTTCAAGTGATTGGTCTGTGAGCAATGTTCTCAGCTAATGTTTTCCCTGCAGCACCTCCACAGGAGAAATATAGCATCACATGATGTTCCAGAAAGTCAATAGTCTGTCCATGTAATTCCTGGAAGTGCCAGGTTCTCCAAGAGTTGCTCTTAGCAGCATTTCTTTGCTCCATCTAGTAGATGGTTCCCCTAATAATTCTTAATGCTTAAGGCTACTTTCCCATTAGCGTTAGTGGGGTCCAGCAGGCTGTTCCGGCAGAGGAACAGCCTACTGGAATCTGTACTAATGCTTGGCCATGTGTGCAACCGGAAGTCTGATCTGGCCCCATTATCTATAATGGGGATGGGACGGAGGTCCAACCGCAGCATAGCAAACATGCTGAGAGGCGGAACGGACAAAACATGCAGCTCCAACTTTCTTGTGAATTAGTGTTGAGCAAATTGAAGTTCACAAAGTGGACTTCGATATGAATTTCAGAGAAAATTAAATTCTCCGCAAAGCGAAATTTCGGTTAAATGGATAAGGTGAGTATTTATTTATTTTTAACAGATTAACCCCTGCCAGCCCTCAATAGTCATCTCAGATACCGTGATCAGCAATGAACGTGGCATGTGAGGTGTTCGGTGATGGGGGGGGGGGTTTGCAGTGTCCCACTTATTGTGTGAAAAGGGGACACTACAAATTATCTGTACTAGCCATGTCATTTATATTCTACCTGTATTTATATGCTACAAGAATCTTTCCAGGCTGAGTTTAGCTATTTTATTGTCACACCACTAGGTGGTGCTATAGCACCTTATATATAGCCCTGCATTTCTAAGCTGCTAGACCCTGAGCTAACTAGGATATAGGGAGAGACTGGTTGAGGTAATAACTACCTGAAGTTTGTGGACTCTACCAGCACCAGTGTATAGGATTAGCCTCCGGTGCCTAAACACGTCTTCAGCAACTAAGGTACCAAGTTGTTTGTATCCGCATCTACCCCTCCGGGGACTGTGCACCCATGTTATCCAAAAGCACCCAGAAGTTAAATAATGGAGCAGAAGGATTGATGCCTGCTGTCCAGGAATACCGCCCTGTGGGATGCTAACTGAAAGTAAGAATATACTTAATATTATATCCAGAGCCAGGTCTATTCCAAAGTGGACACAAAGAAAGAACAGAAACTAACCAGAAATATTGCTTTATTGATAACTAGAGGAAATATATATATTTATACATCTACTGACCATACAGCCTATGAAGAAAATTCTTGCAGCATCATTATATTTATTACAAGTGAAGCAATTGTGAGCTGTATTTGATGAAGGATTTACTCTAAGGCAAAAGTAAAGTTTTACTGTTTTTGACAAGAAACTGCTTCCTCATTTTTTCATCATCTATTTTGCACTGCAAGTTGCTGGTGTCACGAAATTATCAGGGACCCTGCAGACCGACACCCAAATCTTCCACCATCAAGGGCACCTCACACCAACACCTGGCAGAGCCCCTGGAACCTGAGAGTGCCCCGAAGGAGTTGGTGTCACCTTCTACTCACGGCACGCCGGCCCAGGGAGCTACAGCTTCAAAACTGTGAGTAATATATCCATCGGCTAACCCCCACTGTGAAAACACCATTACACTCACATATAAGCCCCTGCGGCCTGGTCGCTGCAGTTTAATCACTGTTCCTTGCCACTGCACCTCCAACTCACAAAGAAATGTGCTTCATGAAGAAGTAATTTGTCATGAAGCAAATTTATTTGTGAAATTTGGCAAAACAGCTGAATTGAATTTTTAAGAATTTCGCTCATCTCTACTGTGCACTTATACCATGCAGATAATGAATAAAATTCACACCATATTCAGCCACCACCAGAGGGAGCCAACTTACATAAAGTTTACTTATATATGGAACTAAATGATTGCACAGTATGCAGTAACCTCCCCCTAGTGGTGGTAGAATTTTTAACTTTAATGCAAGTCTATGCTGCAGTGAAACAATGTTCCAACCCCTAGAAAAATCTATTAAGCAATCAGTGCAGAAGGTTACTTAAAGATACAGATTCACTTTAAGGTTTTGAAGAAAAAAATAGTGTAACTACGGTAAGTAATTAAAATTACTCTCCATCACACTGTCTGTATAAATGAGCACAGACTGCAGCCATATATTAATCATTTTCTGCCGGAATTTGTTCTGCCTTACATATTTAGGCCAAGATCACACTTTCTGCAGTTTGTCAGATGCTATATGTTAGTGAAGTGGATCCACAAACTGCAGCCCGGAGCTATCTGCTTTCTAGGACATACAGAAGGAGATTTACCAGGAAAATTCCAATATAAACTGGCAGAAGCCCATAGTGCACACGTTATTTAAAAAGTAAATTTGCATGAAAGTCTGCAACGAAACCCGAAATGAAATCTGATTTTTTTTATACATCAGGAGTTCATTGTGGATTTTGGTGCAGATTGAACCATGAATTGCTGGCGATAGAGATGGGCACATTTCTTAAAATTCATTTAGGGTCCAATTTGCCACATTTTTAAAAAAGTTAGATTTATATAAGAATTAGAGATGAGCGAATATATTCGTAAAGATTTGTTATCTGCACGGATATTTGTGTACTCGTAAGTATTCGTTACTCGGCCGAGTAGTGTGTGAAATTTGTGTTTTTTTTTAACTCCTCCCTCCATGTTTAGCGCCTATTTCTTAGCCAATAAACATGCACGGAAGCCTGGGAGACCTCCTGCCATGGCCTACTACCTTTTCTACGTGTCTAGGAGTGATTGGACGCCTGCATCTGGTGACGTGCTATTATATATATATGCGTACGCCTGGGGCTCAGATCACACACCTTGTGGTTTTAGGAGAGGGAAAGAGTGTACGCGTGATAGGGATAGCGAAAGCGTCCGAAATATCTGATATATAAGCGTACGAAATATCTAAATCTGAGTAGATCTAAACATAAGTGATAAATCCTGACACACATGACTATTAACTTCTATTAGATCGCAATCACCCAGATTTCTTAGAGTCCTGATCAACAAGTTGTCATTCAAAAATCTCAGAAAGTTGAGTGACAGCTTCTCTATGCTTGCAAGTGGTAATGGTTTCACTGTCTTGAATTCATATGCAACAGTGTATAGAGTAAATGATACGTAGCAATAGCGTACGCTTTATCGGACAAGGTCCTGTCGCTCCTTGCACTGTCTCTGCGTGCTTCATGCATGCTGCCCCTGGTGTTCCCTATCCATTTCCGTGGTGTTTCCATCACTTTCAATGGTTTTTCAGGTTTAGGCAACCTTGCCTGCGAAGAACTTGGGTCCCCTGCAAAAATGCTCATATCTCCCATTGACTTCAATAGGGTTCGTCATTCGGTGCAAATATACGAACTTTTGGAAAAGTTTGTACCGAGTACCGAGGCACACGAGCATTTTAATATTCGCTCATCTCTAATAAGAATAAATATGCTCCATTTGCCCATTTGTCTCCTATGACTTATGTGAGAGAAGTAGAACCTAGTATGATACTCACTATACATGCTTTGGCTGGGAGGATTAGCCCACTTGCACAAGATGTGAGTGATCGCACATAAGATCCGCACAAATTTCTGGGCAGATTTATGTACGTTTCTGCAAAATATCTACACCAAAATCCACAATTTCTAATTGCGGATTTTGGTGCAAAGTCCATCCTAACTGATGGTGCACAACTGGACGGCGGTCCTTAGCTTACGTAAGTGCAGGGCCTTACAGGGAGGGGTAACAAAGGAAGAAAACTACAGACTGAGACAGGCAACACAGATGCATAATCAATACCAGGCCAGGTCGGATATAAATAATCCAAAACGTAAGCAAAAACCAGAACCAGATGAAGCCGATGTCAAAAGCTAGGAGATCACGTCAGTACAAAGGGGTATCACAAGGTTGAAGTCTAGTACAAGCCGAGGTCAATAAACGAATAGCACCACATTCAAAGAAACGCTAGTGAGGGAATAAACACCAATCACAGGCAACCTATGGCCAGAAGCAAGCGCTGCCGGGTCCTCCCCGCCCCCCGTTGCCAAAGAGACAAGGACGTCTGCCACGTCCAAAGCCGGCTCCTCTCTCCTCCTCCACAGTGGGATGTCAGCTCCCCGTTACAGTATGCATATTTATACCTACCTACTTGTGCTTTATAGATCAATTTTATTATCTGTTGGTGTTCTAGCAACCTCACATAACGCTTCTCTGGAAAAGAGATATGCAAGCTAGTCCCTCTTCCTAAAAGAAAGAAAAACTGAGTGGCTCATAGCAGGAACCCAGCTCATTCTGGGTAACTAACCTTCAACAGAGCTAAACAAAGACACTTTACTTGGAGGGCGCCAAGTGCACGAGGAGTATTGTAAGCTTGTTAATGCTCCTCTGGTTTTCTGGGAAAAATATATTAAAATTAACACATTTAACATCTGCTGGCATCTGACAGGCTTAGGAAAGCTAATTTGAATATCTTTCCCAGAACTCCAGAGGGATGTTTCCTACCCTGCAATATTCTGCACATGTACTACGCATGCAAGGCACTCTCTGTAATGAGAAAGAATACCACCCAGACAACACATACTGTATATATTTGTGATGTATGCAAGTTGGCACTCCGGTATCTTCGTTGTGATGCACGTGTCTTAGGAGAGGCACTCCAATTCAAGTCATAAAAGAATATAAGGATGGACAAATCAACTCTACTAATATGGAATTTCCCAGAAAGTTCAGAGAGAGTTTAAACAGTTGAGAGACAGAGAACCTGGCCAATGTATGTGTTCTAAAGGAAAGACCAGCACTCAATTTTAATATATATATATATATATATATATATATATTTTGTATATTTATTGCCACGTGTCCTTGTGGGCCAATCTGAGCCTGATTCAATCCATGTTTTTTTTTGGCAGAATTTCTGCAATCAATTCTGCAACTGAAATCTCTAAATGAGTCCCAAATGTATGAACTGATCCTTAAAGGGGTCTTCTGAGACTTTACAACTGATGACCTAGTTTTTTTTTTAAATCTATGACTTTTTTTATTTTTTTTAAACTATGAATACATTTATCATTTTTTAAATAAAAGTTACATAAAGTAGCTATGCAAATCTTGATAAAAAAAATAAAAATCAGGCATCATATAGTACATGGCAATCTAACAAAGCTAGAACCAGCTCACCTCACATGGATCAAGAGATCTCCTCATTCCTTGCTCATTCCTGATGTTATAGATTTATTTCTAGTTAGCAGCTCGGGGGGCGTGTCTTTTCTCAGAGTGGGGGATGTTTTTTTTAAAAGGTACACCTTTTTCAGGGCTGTGCGCTTTTTGAGGACCTGTGTCCTTTCTGCTACAGCTCTCTCCCTATCACTGTCACAGCTTCTAACAGTAGATACGGCTGGTGGCAGTTGAAGGATGTGCATGAGCATGTGTGTCCACCTTAGTGATGCTAGTGAGGTGGACAAAGAAATAAGGAAAATAACAATTAGCAGGTGACTCTATACAGATTCATTTTATTGAATCATCCAGTGGAATTAATCAACTGTGAATAGTTGATTTTTTTTTACATTTTTTTTTATGGGGGAACAATTTAGTACAATTGAGGTTGTTGGCTCCTAGGCCAGAAAACCTCTTTAACCCCTTAATCCTGTTAAGGCCCTAAATCCTGTAAGGCTTAATGACCATTGCATTCCATCGTCACATTTTTGCATTCCAAGAGCTGTAACTTTTTTTATTTGTCCATAGAACAAGTTGTAGCTTTTAATGGCATCCTTTTTGGGTTCACATAACTTACTGATTAATTTTTAATAATCTTTCAGACGGGGGCGGGGGGGCGGTCAGCAATACTACCGTTAAATTTTTACGTTACAAGTTCTGTGGCATTCCATTTTTTTTCATAAATAACAAAACTTTATTCTTTGGGTCAGTACTATTACAGTGATACAGTGATTTTTTAACTGCCATTTTTAACGACCTTTAAAAACTAAAACAAAACACTGTAGATGTTAAAACCGGTTACACGGCCAGAAAATCGATGCACAAACTGATGCAAAATGTCTATGAAAAACTGACAGGGTGTCAGTGAATGTAGATTAAATGTCATTGCTTCTTTTGAACAATTTAGAGATTAGCATCGTTAACAAGAGAACAAATGAGTCCCTGACTGCCGCTGTTTGTGCATCTCTCGTGCAGTGTTTTTCTCTGACAGTCGAGGGACACATTTAGAGGAGTCTTCCGAAGCTGCCGCATAGACATTTGTCTGATCTCTATTGATAACCTGGCATGAAAGTAGCATTATGCTCCTTCCCAAGTAATTCTGTAGACTCGTTTCTGGTGGCCAGGCCTTGAAAAAGTAGATAAAATAAAATGGAAACAACATTCAATTAATAGTTAGGTTTTTCCATTTTACAATACATGAATGATATATGGACACAGCCTATATTTTTCTTTTTGATTAGTCATCTATTATTATTGTAATTCCATCAAATTACATTAATTAAATTCACATCTTTTTTTTTTCTCCCGCTCGAATACAGTTCTGCTACTACAGTACTTGACTCAAAAATGAGACATGGGATCTGTCCATACAGGTGTTTTTGTATTATTTACTTATTAACCATTTGTTTAGTATTCATTTCAATATTTTATTTATGATGTGTGTATTGTACTTATTTTATGTTGTATGTATTTTCTTATGTACTGTTTTAATGTTTTTTTTGCATTTTATATTTATTTATCTATGTATGTATGAATTTATATTGTATATTTATTATATATGCATTTAGATTTGTATTGCTGTTTTATTTATGTATTTTTGTACTATTTATCTATGTATGCATACAATTAATTTTATATTGCATATTTATTTATTTTTTTATGAATGTCCTGTATTTTTCACTCTATAAGACGCAAGTAGGAAGAGGAAAATAAGAAAAAATATATATTTTTCATCCGATCTCAGCTCAGACCCCCAATCGTTGTAAGACCTGAATCCTCTGTGACTATAAAATTGACAATCTCTACCTGGGAAAGATTGGTGACCACCAGTTATATCCCAACTTTCCCACACTTTCTTCAGACCTCAGACCAGACCCCCAATCTTTATCAGACCAGACCTCAAATAAAAAATATATATATACAGTGCCTTGTGAAAGTATTTGGCCCCCTGGAACTTTTCAACCTTTTGCCACATTTCAGGATTCAAACAAAAAGATATAACATTTTAAATTTTTGGTGAAGAATCAACAACAAGTGGGTCACAATTGTGAAGTGGAACGAAATTTATTGGATCATTTAAACTTTTTTTGTAATAATAAAACTGAAAAGTTGGGCGTGTAAAATTATTCGGCCCATTTACTTTCAGTTCAGAAAACTCACTCCAGAAGTTCATTGAGGATCTCTGAATGATCCAATGTTGTCCTAAATGACTGATGAAGATAAATAGAATCCACCTGTGTGTAATCAAGTCTCCGTATAAATGCACCTGCTCTGTGATAGTCTCAGGGTTCTGCATCATGAAGACCAAGGAACACACCAGGCAGGTCCGAGATACTGTTGTGGAGAAGTTTAAAGCTGGATTTGGATACCAAATGATTTCCCAAGCTTTAAACATCCCAAGGAGCACTGTGCAAGCGATCATATTGAAATGGAGGGAGTATCAGACCACTGCAAATCTACCAAGACCCGGCCATCCTTCTAAACTTTCATCTCAAACAAGGAGAAGACTGATCAGAGATGCAGCCAAGAGGCCCATGATCACTCTGGATGAACTGCAGAGATCTACAGCTGAGGTGGGAGAGTCTGTCCATAGGACAATAATCAGTCCAACACTTCACAAATCTGCCCTTTATGGAAGAGTGGCAAGAAGAAAGCCATTTCTCAAAGATATCCATAAAAAGTCTTGTTTACAGTTTGCCACAAGCCACCTGGGAGACACCAAACATGTGGAAGAAGATGCTCTGGTCAGATGAAACCAAAATCCAACTTTTTGGAAACAATGCAAAACGATATGTTTGGCGCAAAAGCAACACAGCTCATCCCCCTGAACACACCATCCCCACTGTCAGACATGGTGGGGGCAGCATCATGGTTTGGGCCTGCTTTTCATCAGCAGGGACAGGGAAGATGGTTAAAATTGATGGGAAGATGGATGGAGCCAAATACAGGACCATTCTGGATGAAAACCTGTTGGAGTCTGCAAAAGACCTGAGACTAGGACGGAGATTTATCTTCCAACAAGAAAATGATCCCAAACATAAAGCAAAATCTACAATGGAATGGTTCAAAAATAAACTTATACAGGTGTTAGAATGGCCAAGTCACAGTCCAGACCTGAATCCAATTGAGAATATGTGGAAAGAGCTGAAAACTGCTGTTCACAAACGTCTCCATCCAACCTCAAAGAGCTCGAGCTGTTTTGCAAGGAAGAATGGGCAAGAATTTCAGTCTCTAGATGTGCAAAACTGATATACCCCAAGCGACTTGTAGCTGTAATCGCAGCAAAAGGTGGCGCAACAAAGTATTAATTCAAGGGGGCTAAATAATTTTGCACGCCCCACTTTTCAGTTTTATTATTACAAGAAAAGTTAAAATGATCCAATAAATTTCACTCCACTTCACAATTGTGACCCACTTGTTGTTGACTCTTCACCAAAAATTTTATATGTTATATCTTTTTGTTTGAAGCCTGAAATGTGGCAAAAGGTTGAAAAGTTCCAGGGGGCCGAATACTTTCGCAAGGTACTGTATAAAGCCACTTACTTCTCCTGCTCTGGACAGTGTCACCACTTAGGAGATCCATATTTTTTGTTATGTAATTATTTATTATGTTTGTATTTGTTTTTTATATTATTTATTTATGTATTTTTGGATTGTTTATTCATCTATGCATGAATTTATTTGTTTGAATTATATATTTATGATTTTTTCTGTTTTTTTAATAATTTATTCATCTGTGCATACATTTAATTTTTGTATTATTTCATTATTTGAAAAAAAAATAATAATAATTAAAAAAATGTTGTTTACAGCTGAGTTCAAAGCCATAACACTGTAAAGTTTGTTGTTACAGTTTATTATTTCATGAGTTCAATCAAGTTAACATTTGCTACATCTGTACACTGCCAGCTGAAAGACTTCACCGCGAGCGCCTAAGAAGGAACTCAGGAACTCATCGCTGCTTCACTAACAGCAGTTGGAAATCAGATATCTTCTGTTTTTGTTTTTTTCCCTTGTCTGATGAGCAGCATGGAGTGCCTTATAAAGTCTGGGGGTGCTACAGAAGACCACTTTAAGGCCTAGGGGCACTACATGGGACAGTTTAAGGACTGGGGGCATTATAGGGGTCTCTATATAGACTGTGGACACTATATGGGTCACTAGAAGGACTGTTGGCACTACAGGGGGCAGTTTAAGGACTGTTATCACTACAAGAGGCACTGTGGGCCCTACAAGGGGCACTAAGAGGACTGTTTGAACTGCAGGGGGACAGTTTAAGGATTTTTGGCACCACAGGGGACACTATAAGACTGTGGGCACTAGAAGGGGTACTAGAAGGACTGTTGGAACTGCAGGGGGACAACTTAAGGATTTTTTGCAATACAAGGGGTCACTATAAGGATTGTGGACACTAAGTATAGTATGGCACTATAAGGACTGTTGGCACTACAGGGAGCACCACTTCCAGTCTGCCCATTGACTATAAAAGTCCTTCAGCTTTGCCCCCTGTGTGCAGCACCTGTACATAGAAGCTCCATGACTCAGCTGCCTCCTGACAGCCAAGAACATGGAGCTTTAACCTGAGACCTTTTTTCCTGGTCTCCAGGCTTTTGATCACTCTGACAAGCTGTCAAAGCCATCACAAATGCTTGTACTATCTCCCTCTCATTACTGCTGGTCACAGAGCAGTTTACAACTACATATTGGGTGTTTTTTCAAACTTCAGAATCAGGAAAATAAATATTCAGGTTTTATTTGCGGTTTACCCTTGCTATCTTATGGGAAAAATGAATTAAAAATTGAAAATCTGCGCAAAAAATCTATATATTTTAAATTTCACCTTCCTTCTGTTTTAATTCTTGTGGGAAATCTAAAGGGTTAACAAACTTTGTAAAATCAGTTTTGATTACATTGGGGGCTGTAGTTTCTAAAATATGTTCATTTATGGGAGGTTCCTATAATTTAAGCCCCTCATAGTCACTTTAGAACTGCAAAGGTCCTGTAAAATTAACTATTGGAAATTTTCATGAAAATCTTAAAAAATACATCTAAATTTGAAGCCTTCTAACGTCCTAAAAAAATGAAATTACATTTCCAAAATTATGCCAACATAAAGTGGACATATGGTGAATGTTCATTAATAACAATTTTATTAGATATCCCTGTGCAACTTAAAAGCAGAGAAATTCATATTTAAAAAATTGTGATTTTTTTTCAAAATTTTCAGTAAATTTTGATTTTTTATAAATAAAGGTAAAACATATTGACTCAAATTTACCATTAACATGAAGTACAATGTGTCACGAGAAAACAATCTCTGAATGGCTTGGATAAGTAAAAGCGTTCCAAAGTTATTACCACATGAAGTGACACATGTCAGATTTGCAAAATTAGGCCTAGTCTTGAAGTGGTTAAGGGCTGGGAGCACTGCAGGGGAGCACTATAAAGATTGGGGACACCACAAAGGATACTATCGGGGGTCAGTTTAAGGACTTTGGGCACTACAATATAATACTTGATGTTTTCTTATGCGGTACAAGGGTCTTTGGGCCCCCCTCAGGCTCCTGGGCCCCGTAGCATCTGCTACCTCTGCACCCCCTATAGCTACGCCTCTGATGAACACATCACGGATGGCATCTGTTTTTGGTCTGTGTGTGATCTTCACGGATCATTGCTAGGAGATGCTCTGGAAACCAATTTTTGTCCCAGCAGTGTCCGTGGAATATGGATGACACATGGAGGGCAAAAAACAGACACACAGATGAAACATGGAGGATTCACAGATATCTTCACCATCTTTTCACAGATTTCATCAAAGGCATGGACGTCTAAAACCAATGACCAGCTCACCACTCCACCGTCTGAGGGAATCTTGCTGTATGTGGATAGCCAGGAAGGTAATCCAAGTGCAAACAATGATATACTGTATGTTGTTTCTTTAGCTACATGTGATGAATGCTCCTTACAGTATGTAGGTTATACCATGGGACCTCTGAAAGTACACATTAGACAACATTTATCAAATAATCTGAACATCTCTATGCTATCTAGACAGTTGTTCATTCCGAAGCAATGAAAAAGTCATCAGACTAGGCTTGAGCGAATTGAGCTTCAGATCAAAGATCCAAACTCGATTTGTTCAAAAACTTCCGTACATAACATGTATTGGCTCTGTAGAGGTAAACTTGTCTTCCTATGTGCTTATTTAAAAACATTTTAAAATAGGAGTCCAAAGTCGGGTTTGGTACTGCAGATACCAAAATTATTTTAAGTCTTGCTCAACTTCAGGCGAGATCTACGATCATATAAAGATTTGCCTATGGCTATCTACTTTTTGCAGCACTGGACTACAACCTGTTGCTCTCTAGCTGTCAGGAAACAACTTCTAGCTTGCCCTGACAACTGCAAGCTTTCAGTGTTGCTGTGTGTTCTAGGTCTTGTCAAGGAAGGAGCAGAGCCTCTGCAGTCAGAAGGTAGTATGGCAGGGAGGATGCCAGAAGGGGAAGAAGACTGATTCTGCTCAGAGCCCATCTCTAGCAGCAGCAGCACTGAGGGGTGCACATGAAAACAAAAAAAGGATGGACCCTTACTATGAAAATGATTCATAAGATTACCGCTAGAACATTTTTCTTGTTTTGAACATTAGGTTTTCCCTTTACATGGCCTATTTTGAGTAATGAATAATTTCACATCATATCGAGATCCAGGCAGCTTGTCATACGCGTTTAATCAATGTTTCCATGCCACAGCACCCTGATTGGCAGCATCATAATGCCAATTAATTAATGTAATGATTAACTCCTCTGGAGAAAGAATTAGTATCTGTATAAATAGAGTATAGCTGACATTTTGCACTCAAAACACCACTGCCAGGTAGTAATTTCCACCCTGTAATGCACCCACAGATCTCAGACATGCTCAGTCTAGAGGGTTTCTCCATTGTTTATTGTATTTATTCAGAAAAATTATATTTTCAATAATTTTCTGATTGTATATGGAGATTCATTTTATTTTCTTTACGTAATTACGAGGACAGCAACCTTCTCTGGGCTATGGACCAGCTTAGATACTAATTAACTCATTTGGAGGCAATATATCACTGTGTTATGCCGTTTTGCAACAAAATTTGGTACTTTTGCCCCTTTTCTGACACCACAGACCTTTAACAAAAAGAGGGTGGAGAATGGGCAGGAAGGGGAAAATCAGGGGCATGACTTCTGCTGCCTGGGTGCCCCAGACACTTAAAATCAATGTCAGGTCATTGCTAGGGTAGACTTCATTTCTGGAGCACAGATCTCGAATAATTAAAGGGGTTATCCCATGATTAATATAAAAAATGAAAATCAGACATCATATAGTCCATGACAACCTCTTTCTAACAAAGCTAGAACCAGCCCTGTACCTCACATGGATCCAGAGATCTCCACATTCTTTGCTCTAATAGATTTATATCAAGCTGACCATGCTCTCCCTATCACAGCTCAGGAGGCGTGTCTCAGCTCTCCCTATCACAGCTCAGGAGGCAGTTGAAAGATCAAACTGAGCATGTGTGGCCATCTCAGTGAGCCGGACAAAGAAATTGAAAAAACAAACAGCAGGTGGCGCTATACAGATACATTTTATTGAATAACTCAGTGACCATGAAAAATGTTTAATTACACGCAATTACAAAAGTATGCAGATCCAGGTGCTGCTTTGAAAACTGTAGAATATTTTTTCGTAGTACAACCCCTTTACTCAAGGGGTTACTCAAGATTATAATAGACCTCCCAAAGTGGCCGACTGCGGCAGTGAGAGGAAGAACCAGTCGTGGAGTGATGGAGATAGAACTAACCATCAGGAACCAGGTAAGTATGATCACTACTGCAGATTGGACATTCTGAGAAGTCTGTTTTAGTCTTGGATAACCCCTTTAAGAGACGTGTGCTTCTTAATAATTTTGGAGTATCCTATGCCAGGAAAATGTCTTATTAAGACTGGCATCAGAAACATCAGACTTACTGAAGTCCACCCATTGTCATTTATGGGAGAGTGTAGTGAGTATGCACTGGGACAAGTACAGAAGTGACTGTGCAGGAAGAGGGGGGAGATAGACAGGTGACCTCCTTCTATATCACCTTTTGGAAAGGAATTTATCCTGTGTTATCTGCCTCCAGCTTTACTTCAAGAATATGTATATCCAGATGCATTCTTCCTCACCTTTCCTCTTGTTTCCACGTATCCCAAGGGAAGTGACATGAGAACTGCTTTGAAAAAAACATATGATGCTGTGATATTATGTCATGAGATGTCTATACTATGGGAGTCAGTGTATGGCCACACCCAATGTTTGTGCTGTGAACTGCAGCCTGTCGAGATTCTTATTAACATTTGAACTAAAAATCACATTCAAGATATTATGTAGCTAGAGACATGGGGAATTAAAAGACACCCCACAAAATTATTTATTTAAATAATATGAAGCCCAAAACAATATTTTATTTCCCTTTTGATCCATTATAATAGATCTATTGATATTTTTGGTCACTACAATGAGATCTAAACATTTTTTTTTTAATTATGTTGAATTGACATAAGCACTAGTACATTAACCCCTTAAGCACCACTGATGTACATGGACGGCGGAAGTGTGTGGTTTAAAAATGGTGCCCGTTGCAAAAATATCAGGCACCATAGCCACCGGATTTCTGCTGTTGTAAATAGAAGAGAGCCAAGGCTAATGCCTGCAAATGGTGATAATGTATATCGCAGACATTCAACCCCTCTTCAGGCCCTGGGAGAGCAACACTTCTAAGAAAAAGCCATCTTAGTGGCCATGGTCACTGAGATGGCTTTTCTTAGAAGTGTTGCTCTCCCAGGGCCTGAAGATTTTCCTGCACTGAGATTGGAAAATTCAAACCTATTATAGCTGTAGTTCTTATGGAGACCAGGAGGCAGGGCTCCTTAAGAAGATAGCAAATCTGCCATGCATTGCAATGATAAGTCATTGCAGTGTAAGGCAGAAGCAATCTGAAGATTGCATGTTTAGGTCCCCTAGGGGGGCTTAGGAAAAGATTATATATATGAAATCGCTCCTTTTTTCCATAATAAAAATAAACATGGTCGATTCCACATTTTTTCATGACTACACCTCCCCCAAAAAATTGAATACAAAAGGATCAAAAAGGTATACACGACCCAAAAAGGTATCACTGAAAATTTTAGTTTGCCCTTGAAAAATGAGCCCTCACTGAACTCAGTAGTCTTAACTATAAAAAAGCTATGAGGGTCAAAATATGGTGATTAAAAGAGAAATTATACAAACGTGGTATCACTTTAATCGTACTGACCCAGAAAATGAAGCACACAGGTCAGTTTTACCGCATAGGGTAAAAACATAAAAGCAAAATCCATAACACTATAGTGGACCCTAATGTGTGGTTAGATATACATAACACATTAAACCAAGAACCACAGGGCTACATTTCCCCTTTATTATTCAAAATTAAAACTTCACTTTTATTTTCTTACTGTGTTAAAAAGGAAACCTAAAGAGAAAAAAATATTGAACATGTTATAGTTAAAACAGCTGGAGAGTAGTGACTTGGTAGGTATAATGTATAATACAGTTAGGGGTGACTCAGTGTCTTGTAGATTTTGTATGATAAAGTTTTGAAAAATTTGATTCAACATTTTCTCCGAAATTAGCTAAGAAATTAGCTAATCGCTATAAATTAGGCATACCCAGGCCACTCTGCCTCAGGGTATGGCAACACAGGGTGGCCGTGCTGCTGGCTGGTTACAGCCATGCTGCGGTGAAGAACCGCACGGCCAATTAGCCTGCAGCTGTCTCGGGGTTTAGATGGTTAGGTGGGGGCACAATGTGCATATTGTTGCATTCTCTGCAGGCAGCATTTTTTTGTCCAGCTGAATCCTGGCATTTATGCCAGGGAGTGGCTGGATCCCACTATAGTCAATAGAGTCCGGCAACCACACGACACTATGCAGCTATGCCCAATCCAGAGAACACTGACAGGCTGTTTTCAGAATAGAATAGTCTGTCGGATTGCTATGTCACATGTGGGAAGTGGTTATTCTAAGTTTATCATGATTTTCACACAAGTCTAGATACACATTTTGGTGACACTGTATTTACTATCAGTGAGGTGTTACCAAAAGATATAATTGGTGCAAGACAGTCCATAAGGTGATATAGCCATTAATTGCTAGAATAAATGGGCTCTTAGTTTTTTGGCTCTGGGCATGTTTATAGGTTTTCCCACTGAAATAATCTAGCATTTTGGATTATCTTTACATAGATGGCAGCTACGCTATAATCTTGCAGCTACAAGAACATGTTGTTCTCCTTATCCCTGCCTTTTCCAAGATATCATTGAGTGCTGTGTATACAGATCATCAGTAGCAATGCTACCACTTCCTGCTCCGGTCCTTGGAATCATGTGATCACTGGCGGCTCAGTGATTGCACAAGCTGACTCAGATAAGCTCTGCAGTGTTACAGCCTCAGAAGGCTGCATTAACCCTGTATCTGGGGCTAAGATGTCAGTTACAAGAGAAATCATCAGTAAGAAAAAAATGTAATGTTAACATTCGATGACCTTAAAGGTAGCACAAAGTATAAAATAAAAATATAAAGACAAAACAAAATTCACAAGGGATGGTAGGAGAAAAAACACCCTAAAATGTATTGATCATTTTCTCATGAACATGGCAACATTCCACATGTGGTTGTAAACTGCTGTACTGGCACACTGCAGGACTCAGAAGAGAAGGAGCACCATTTGGCTTTTGGAGAGCAGAGTTTGTAGAAATGTTTTTGTCACATTTGAAAAGAACACAAGTTACCCTATAGCGAAAACCTCCAAGACATGGTCCCATTTTAGAAACTACAGTCCTCAAGAAAGGGTGCAGAAAATCGTTTCATGGGTTTCCCATGTGTTTCAAGGTGAATTCAATGATTTAGGAATAAATAGGCTTAACAGGCTAAGCGATAAAAATGCTTACTAAGTGTGATTAAATATAAGGTAAAACATAGAAATCACAAACAAGAAAAAGGGATAGTGACCTTTCAACATCCTACCTATCCTCAATGGAGTTCCAATTAACTGTCTTTGTTCACAAGGTTTATACCTTTCAGCCACTCATCCTAAGGATGCCCAGCATACAACACACGTGTCTCTCAGATAATCACTAAGGAATGTGGCTTTCTCAGCACACTAGAGGGTTTGTATATGTCTAGTTATCCCTAACTCACTACATTACAAAGAATATAGAAGGTGATATTAAAGGGACAGAATTAAAGGGGACAGAACCAATCAGTACTTAATTAAAGTAATTACCCTTACAGCACACCATGTTAATGAGTTGAGGTCAAATGCTCACACATCTTACAGTGCTGTTTTGGTGGGAAAGCCATAACACACTGTAAGATTCAATAATCTTGGGCAAAGGGACAAGACATTGAATTGAGTGGTATAGGTAGTGACTTTCTAGCAAACCATGGGAGTCTTAGCTTATGGGTCCTCACTGCATGTATCCTTGAAGATATAAGTTTGTATTTCTCTTGGGATTCTCTATAGAAGTGAGGTAACTTCTAATTTCCCTGTAAGCTCTGTCTGAATACATGAAGACTGATTGACTCTGATCTGCCGCTGAGCCCCTCTATTACCACGCCATGTTTCCTGGTTATGTGGCGCTGAACTAATTTCTATCTAATTGCAGAGTAAAGGGAACAATGACATTCTGCAGCTTAGAGAAAGAGAAACATTGTGGCCTCTTTGTACCAAGGTTAAACATCAACATTTGTATTCAAAACTGAGTGTTCAAACCTTGGCGTAGAAAACAGAAAGAGGAATGGGAAATATGTGTTTGCTTTGAATGAAATGTTACAGTTAATAGAACAGACTAATTATGAGGCGAATACATTTCCTTACAGCTCCAGTATAAAAGCTGAAAACATACATTTTTTTGAGGAAGGTGACATTTTTTTTTTAGATTTATGTACTCATCTTGTCTAAATAAGGCTTGTCGTTAACACTTGAAGGCAGCTTCACAACAATTTTTACCCACTTTTTCAATCATGTTTTTAATGCACTTTTTTGTTCAAGATTCATAAAGTGTTGTCACAGAAAAACAAACCATATAAAAGCTAACATGTACAATGGATATCAAGGGACAATAAATCTCACACGTATTAACACAGACCAATTAGTATATAAAAGCCTTCTAAAATGCATAAATTGACAAAACATAAGGCACCAAGAAGTTATTGGAAAGAAGCTATATGTGTGAATGTAATGATGACAAATGTAAGTAATTACAATATTAGAGGAAAGGAGAAATTTATTGAGGATATGGCCTCTAGCCTGGATACAAGATGAGATATGGCCTCTAGCCTGGATACAAGATGAGATATGGCCTCTAGTCTGGATATAAGATGAGATATGGCCTCTAGCCCGGATACAACATGAGATACGGCCTCTAGCCTGGATACAAGATGAGATACGGCCTCTAGCCTGAATACAAGATGAGACATGGCCTATATCCTGGATACAGCATGAGATATGGCCTCTAGCCTAGATACAAGATGAGATACAGCCTCTAGCCTGGATACAAGATGAGATATGGCCTCTAGCTTGGATACAGCATGAAATATGGCATCTAGCTTGGATACAAGTTGAGAGACGGCCTCTAGCCTGGATATAAAATGAAATATGGCCTCTAGCCTGTATACAAGATGAGATCCGGCCTCTAGCCTGGATACAAGATGAGATACAACCTCTAGCCTGGATACAAGATGAGATATGGCCTCTAACCTGGATATAGCATGAAATATGGCCTCTAGCCTGGATACAAGATGAGATACGGCCTCTAGTCTGGATATAAGATGAGATACGGCCTCTAGCCTGGATATAAAATGAGATATGGCATCTAGCCTATATACAAGATGAGATCCGGCCTCTAGCCTGGATATAAGATTAGATATGGCCTCTAGCCTGGATATAAGATGAGATATGGCCTCTAGCCTGGATACAACATGAGTTACGAGCTCTAGCCTGGATACAGCATGAGATATGGCCTCTAGCCTGGATATAAGATGAGATATGGCCTCTAGCCTGGATACAACATGAGTTACGAGCTCTAGCCTGGATACAGCATGAGATATGGCCTCTAGCCTGGATACAAGATGAGATATGGCCTCTAGACTGGATACAAGATGAGGTACGGCCTCTAGTCTTGATATAAGATGAGATATGGCCTCTAGCCTGGATATAAGATGAGATAAAGCCTCTTGCCTGGATACAAGATAAGATATGGCCTCTAGCCTGGATATAAGATGAGATATGGCCTCTAGCCTGGATAAAAGATGAGATATGGCCTCTAGCCTGGATACAGCATGAGATATGGCCTCTAGCCTGGATACAAGATGAGATATGGCTTCTAGCCTGGATACAAGATGAGGTACGGCCTCTAGCCTGGATATAAGATGAGATACAGCCGCTAGTCTGCATACAAGATGAGATACGGTTGGACATGGAGCCATACAGGTTCCTGGTATCCTGTGGCACATTTTCCCTATCTGGGCCTGTAGATCCTGCACACTCATACAGTAGGTTGCTGAAGTTGGTGTCCAAGCTGATCCCACAACTGCTCAATTGATGATAAATCTGTTGACCAGACAGCCTAGGACGTGTTGTAATCTTGAGGAGACCTTCCTGGGAAACCCTTGCTGTGTGTGGGAGATCATTATCATGCTGAAAAATGCCAGTTGGTGGCAGGATGTCCTGCACATATCGCTGAGCTGTTAGTGTCACTCGCTTCACAGCTAGGGGTGACTGGCTGTTGTAGGCAATGGCTCCCAAGATCATTATACCAGCAGTTGGGGCAATGTATTGCTCCACAGCAAAGGCAGGAATGAAGTGCTCACTTTCATACTGGAACCATCCATACACGTGACCGACTGTTGTATGTACTGCAATCCCTTGGGTATCTGGTGCAGAGGATGGGAGTGGTAGTGGCCATGATAAGGTGTTGTGTCACAATGTCACTCAGGCCATTGCTCCCTGGGGATTGGTGCAGTAGAAAGGTAGTTTGAAGAATCAGGCAAGAAGTAATCCTATAAAAGTCTTTACCTAAAATATACCTTGTGGCACATCCAGAAGTATTAAGTATAAAATGCTGTTTTAGGCAACAGATGAGGAGGTTTAGTGGCTGGTTGGATGTCAATGTAATGTAATAGCACTAGTAGATACTTGTGGATATAGGTGTCCAATGTGTGATACAGACAATGTTAGCCTGGCCTGGAGGTGGTTTGGATGATGGATGTCTGAGCCATAGTCCCTCATCTGCAGCAGTGTCTGTAAAGCTGTAATTTTTCCTGGTCGCTCTGCTGCCTGGTCACAATGATGCTTTCTGGGAGTAGCATTTTTAACACTGATAATTTATCAGGAGTGTTGGTCTCACAAGAGAATTTGATACCATTCTTAGGAGTAGGAGGTCTGGCATGTGCTTCCTCTGCCTTCACCATCTGAACCCCAACTCTGCTTCCTGGAAGGAAGTAGGACCGGCCCACTCCACTCCAAAAAAAGGGAGGAACAGAGTGGTTAGACATATTCCTGCTATTTGTCAACCATCCGTTCTCTGCTGGAATAAACTGCCACTATATAACATTACATAACAGTACTGTACATACAAAACATTTGCAAATATCCCTCAGGTCTGGAGTACTGTATATATGATGGCCCCCTAGATTATTACACCAGCAGTTGGGTCAGACAGGATTTAGTTGGCCAGGCATGGGATTGCCGAGAGTAGCCAAACCGCACAGCAGTGTGCATCACTTACCTCCTAGCTTCTTGTATTCCCTTATCAACACCATTCTAATTATTTTAGAAGGTTTATGACCCTACATAATTAGACTGTGTTAATAGGTGTGGGATTTGTTGTCCTTTGATATACTTTGTACATGGGTTTTAATTGCTACAATAAACGTTAAGTTTTATATGGTTTGACTTTTCTCAGTGATGATAAAAAATGCTGTGACCAGATGCTGTAAAGTCTATAGTACAATATTATACAGCATAGATAAAGAACATCCTGGATTTTGGAATTTCTTTGTAGCATTTTGGGGTCAATAAAATTTTTATCAAAACCCTGCATGCCCTCAGTATGGTGTTTTTTTATGCCAACTTTCTTCACTGGCTTCCCTATAAAATATTCACAATAATAGGAAAAAAATGTAACCCTATCCTATACCGCCAAACCTGCTTGAAGTGCATGTGAATATGCCTTAAATAAGCCAAATTATTGCAAAACCAATGGAATTAGGACTGTTCCAGATTTTTTTTCACTCTAGACCATGAGGCATTACATAAGGGTGAAGCCAAAGAAAGACAAATGGATATGGGAGTCATCACCAGGGAGAGAAGCGGAGGAAATACATTTTTTTAATTTTTGTTTATTTTTTTAATTTTTTTGCTGTTGATTCATTTTGGGCTAAAGGTCATTTTTAAAAATTGGTCTTTGTTAAAAATTTTCAACAGTTTTTGCTCTTCAGCTTTCAGTTTCTGGGTATAGGCAGATTAGCAGTGAATCCCGTCAGATAGCTGTGCTGCCCACTCACTTTAGAGCCCTTATCTCTAGATTGCTGCCAGCTCATAAACACTCATTAACGCTTAACTATTATCAGTTTTATAAGAATTTAGACTAATTTCCTGTGAAGGAACAGCCTGCTATACAGAAACTGAAAGTTGCAGAGCAAAAACTGTTGAACATTTTTAATAAAAACCAATCGAAAAAAATATTATATACAGTATCTCACAAAAGTGAGTACACCCCTTACATTTTTGTAAATATTTTATTATATCTTTTCATGACATTTCAGTGAGCGAACCATGAAGGCAAACATGTACTGTGACATACTGAACATGTTCCCCTCCCTTCTGAAACTGAACCGCAGGGCAATATTCCAACATGATAAAGACTCCAAACATCTCCAAGACGACCGCTGCCTTGCTAAAGAAACTGCGGGTAAAAGTGCTGGACTGGCCAAGAATGTCTCCAGACATAAACCCTACTGAGCATCTGTGGGCATCCTCAATTGGAAGGTGGAGGAGCGCAAGGTCTGTAACATCCACCAGCTCCATGATGTCGTCATGGAGGATGTTAGAGGATCCCAGTGACAACCTGTGAAGCCCTAGTGACCTCCATGCCCAAGATAGTTAAGGCAGTGCTAGAAAATAATTATGGCCACACAAAATATTGGGCACAATTTGTCCACTTAGGGGTGTTCGCACTTTTGTTGCCAGCGGTTTAGACGTTAATGGCTGTATGTTGAGTTATTTTGAGGGCACTCCCAATTTACACAATTATTATTGTTGTATTATTGTTATACAAGTACATTGTATCAAAGTGTCATATCTTCAGTGTTTCCCATGAAAAGATAGAAGAAAATATTTACAAAATGTGAGAGGTGGACTGACTTTCCTAGGGGATTAGTGGAGATTAGTGTTCATTGAGTGCTATGCAGTGAATAGAGGCTGTACCGCTTCCTCTATTGAACCTGGAAATCACATGATCGCTGGGTATCTCAGGTTGAAGAGAGAGAGCTGCAGGGTCTTCGCAAAATAAATGAAAAAATAAGTAAAAAAAAATATATGATAAAAAATACAAATAAAAAAAAATGTAAAAAGATAGCAACCACATCAGGACTACTCTAAGAGAGAGAAGCCTGGTGGCCCCTGCAGCAAAGTACAGATCCCTGAATAGAGATTAAAGAAGTTATCCAAGAAAATTTATTTATGACTTAGAATAGGGCATCAGTAGTATATCTGAGGGGGTGCGACAACGGGACACATGCCGATCCCGACCCCGCCAACATCTTGGGAACTGGATGTAGGGGAAGTGTTACCCACAGACATTGGGAGGGCTTTTCAGGGTGGGATAATGTGAACCATGAAGCATTTATCTTTTTTATGCCATTATGTGCATGGTATTTCTCAAATTTGTTAAGAAAGTGGACAACCCCTTTAATAAAAAATATTAGGTACTAGGATATGTTTACTTTTCAGATGCCTACTCATTAGCCAATGTGGCCATAAAGTGTATCTTCTGCTCTGGGTGACCTGCCATGTCCATGCATTTCAAGAACACGTCATTGATTTCAACAGGAACTATGTCATTCTTCATTTCTCCTGTGGTGGCGCTACAGAGGAACTTAACACGTGCATCCAGGTTTTCCATCACATTTCATCAATTTGTCTTGGCTTCCAGTAGCAGGACACTCAGCGATCAGCTGGCAGTCAGTGCTTTCCTTCTAACCCCTAAGGCTTAATTCAGACGTCTGTGGAGCACGGTCCTTGAAAACCTGGACTGTGCTCCTTCTGAGGGCAGGAGCGCACGGCGTCATTGGTTGCTATGACGCCGTGAGCTTCGTGAGGTTGCAGCTGTACAGTGATACACTGTACACACTCATATCAAGTGTATCACTGTACAGTGGCGACCTCACAAAGTGCACGTCGTCATAGCAACCATTGACGCCGTGTGCTCCTGCCCTCAGAAGGAGCCCAGTCCGGACATCTGAATTAAGCCTAAAGTGGAGAATCCCTTTAAGAAAGCATTTTTCTATGTATCTCACAGAAGTCTTTAAATAGAAAGAAATTTGAGATGTTTCATTTTTTTTCTAGTCTTAATACTTCTGTACGTTATTGTTTAGTTTTCTTTGTGAAGTCTCAAAAATCGATTCCATCCCCAATAGGATCTGATATGACTTATATTTATATACGGATAAAGCGCTGTAAAACAAGGCTTCAGTTACAGCAGCGTAAAAATAGTCGAATGGCAAACACAGGCGTGTTCAATGTCTTCTCAATGTCAGACATGGTGGAGGAGCAGGATAATAAATACAGGGATATTTCATAATTTAACAGTGGGAATGACAGCGCCGCGTGCATTTGATGGAGCCGGAGAGTAAAAGGAATGAAATGAGAGCCGGCTTTATACATGCTCAGTATTTTATAATGTGACATGAATAGTAGGATGAGTCAAGTGAAAATACTGGATTGCTGCAAAGGCGAAACACTGGAGTTTCAATCTTGAGGACATCAGCAGAGTTAGGTTTATGAACCTCTATAAGCTTTTTTTTCAAGGGTAAAAAAAAAAAATGTCTTGTGGATCACAGGGGACAAAGGAAGAAAAATGGTTTGTAACCTTTATATTATTATCATTATTATTATTATTATTATTATTATTATTATTATATAATCTACTACTAGTTGGAATAATAATAATAATAATAATAAACTATTACTAGTTGGAATAATAATAATAATAATAATAATAATAATAATAATAATAATAATAATAATAATAATAATAAATTATTACTAGTTGGAATAATAATAATAATAATAATAATAATAATAATAATAATAATAATAATAATAATAATAGCAGTAGCAATGTGTTATTTTTGTTATCTGTGAATTATACTATTCTGATTATTATTATTATTATTATTATTATTATTATTATTATTATTAGTAGTAGTAGTAGTAGTAGTAGTAGTAGTAGTAGTAGTACTATATGTGCGTTTGGCAGCTGAAGACATCTGTGTTGGCCTCATGTCCATTTGTGCCCACATTGCTGAGAAAAATTATGTTTTACTATATGCAAATGAGCCTCTAGGAGCAACGGGGGCGTTACCATTACACCTAGAGGCTCTGCTCTCTCCGCAACTGCTGCTCCCTCTGTACTTTGGCATGGCCAGATGTGTTGACATTTTCACTGCCTGGTCCTGTCAAAGTGCGGACGGCGCTGCATTCGCAGAGAGGGCAGAGCCTCTAGGTGTAACGGGAACGCCCTGATTTCTCCTAGAGGCTCATTTGCATATATTAAAACATAATTTTTCTCAGTAATGCGGGCACATATGAACATGGGACCAACACAGATATCTTCAGCTGCCAAGTGCACATGTAACAGGTCAGCCAGTGTCATAGGCACAAAACTGCTGACAGATGCCCTTTAACAACAACTGTAATGTTTATGGCGCTAAAAACAAATTGTTTCAAATGACAAAAGTCTTTTTCACTGTTCGAAACTTATCATTTAGAATTTTCCTGATCCAAGAAAAATCTTTAAGAGCATTTTTTATAGACCCTCAGATGTTCCATTCCAAAGACCAAAATGGGCTCCTCCAGCACTGAGCAGAGTTTTGCTGCCCAGAATGGAAGGGTCTGACGTTTGCTTTCTCCTCTGTGCTCATGTGGCGCGCCACTATGGCATATTGGCCCTATTTTACATAATATTAATTATTTTCCAAGGTTAAAATCAATCACATTATGAAAAAAATGCATTTCAGGTTTCCAACAAGCCAGATGTTCAGTGCTGTAGATCTAAAGTACCTTCAGCTTGATACCAGCCAATCACAGCCAATATTTTATTCCGAGGAGTTTTCTCACCATATTCTTTTCTTTATGAAACGCTTCTCGCAGGCAGCTGATTAGATATTAATTATTCAGTCTCCATCGTGACTGTTCCCAATGCAAATCCTTCCAGATCCTGTAATACAAACACTATATATAGAAAACTACTGCATTTCTCACCTCTTTATCTTTTGCTAACTTGATTATATATATATATATATATATATATATATATATATATATATACCACTCTTTCCTGACACGGTTGTGTGAAATGATGACTAGTGAATGTCCAGAAATATGAAACATTGGAGGCTAAAATAAAAACTTCTTATATGTCCTTATTGCTTAATGGTGCTATCCAGAAAATTGTATTTATGACTTATCCTCAAAATAGGTCATCTGAGGAAATGTGACACCCAAGACCCCCACAGATCAGCTGTTAGAAGAGGAGTTGAGCACCAGAGCCTTTTCCTAGACCAGTGACATCACTGTACATTGGTCACGTGGCCTATTCAAGTCAATGGGGCGGATCTGCAATACCAAGCATTACCACTATACAATGTACGGCGCTGTCCTTGGAAAGCTACTGGGAGCCTGCATTGCTCACTAGAGCTCCGGTGAGCGCAATGGATCCCTGAAACAGCTGATCAGCAGGGATGCTACGACTTGCCACCTCCGGTGATAAGATAATAAGGACATATCCCGAGGATAGGCCATTATTATCCTTTTCCAGATAACCCCTTTAGGTCCGGCCATACACATTAGATAGATGAATGCTTGTTCCTTCGGACTCCCTATAAACATGCATGCTCTGCTTGTCTGAAAGCACATGAATTAATAACAGGGAGAGAGGAACAAGCTTTTGCAAGTCACCACTAATAGCAGTATATCTCCCTGGAAAACAAAAAGTTTAGGCAATCGATCCAATTCTAACAAATCAGAATTTAAAAAAAATCAGGTCAAATTTGATTCTTTAGAATTGGTTCACTCATTTCTATTCAGGTTGTATTTGATTCATAAGAATTGGTTCCCTCATTTCTACTCAGTACACATTAGATGGCCAATACCACCAAAGTCAGCTGGTGAAACCAGCCTTGATCAAGAGTATATAGCCACCCTGACATGGTTGATTGAGTTTGATAACAGGAGATTATATTAGAGTTTTCAATTATCTCATCTAAACTAACTTGATATGTAAGTTACCACGAGAGTTCTGCAAAGCCGTAAGTCCACAAATTGCAGTGAAATCAATCATATTCAGCTTGAAATAATAAAAAATTCTGCCAAAAAAAGGGCTTAGCAGGAACTAACAAGAAACATCCCAGAAGAACATCTTTAGAACTATAGCCATCTCTGCCCTGAGACTAAAGATTATAAACTCACTATTGAAGACAAACCTTGTCCATCTGTCATATTATGGTATATGACTACCAGTGTTGAGCAAATAGAAGTCAAACGCAGGAGAGGACTGGACATTGACCATACAGGGAAATTTCCCTGTGGGCCGATGCCCAT
This sequence comes from Rhinella marina, assembly GCA_900303285.1. Lineage (NCBI taxonomy): Eukaryota > Metazoa > Chordata > Amphibia > Anura > Bufonidae > Rhinella > Rhinella marina. The sequence goes on along the minus strand of ONZH01007639.1, from coordinate 5,762 downwards.
GGGTCCTCCCCGCCCCTGTTGTCATGGAGAAGAGGACGCACATCTCGTCCTCACTCCTGAACAACAGTGGGAGTCCGGCGGTGCTGCACGGAGGAAGTGCGCCGCCGGCTCCCCATGACAATGATGTAACAGATCCAACCCTGGCATCAGCTTAGTTGTTCTGCAGCTATATCCGACAAGAACAATGGACTTGACCAAGGCAGATGTGACAATCGCTTAACCAGAGTCAACAGATAATGTGATACAGAAAAAGAAGTCTACGTCTGACTGGAGAAGAAACCATATAATAATTTTTAATTGGTGAGTGGACGCCCTACCTTAAGCTCATAAAGGAGTGGAAAAATAGTGTGTTTTTGTGAATGATTTTGTGAATTATGAGGTTTATATAGGGGTCTTTAATATACTGTAGAAACCATCTTCCATAACTGTTTTTACTTTCATGGATGGGTTGTTTCTTCCCTAATCTCTTCCAAGACTTTCAATGAATTACATTACTGTATGTGACCATGACAACTAAGTCTGTTAGGAAGCTTGACTTTTTTAATCATAGAGACAGAAAGTGAGGTTGTTTGACAGATACAGACAGAAATCTGACATGGCATGTACACAGGTCAGTGAATTCAGGTTTCATTTTTAATTCCTAACTTAATAGTTATGATTATGATAGCCCATTTCAGAATCTACTTTGATGTCTCTTTGAGTTCCTCCAACTTTAGATATTTTGTATGTTGTTTTAGTTCTGACTTCAAAATATGTTTATTAATGATCTTGTAGAAAGCTTGCACAGTAAAATATACATTTTTGCAGATGACACTAAACTGTGTAAAGTAATTAATAGAGATGAGCGAGTAGTGTTCGATCGAGCCGGTATTCGATCGAATACTACGATATTCGGCATACTCGATTTCAATCGAGTATAACGGCGATGGCGCACTTAGAATTCGTTTCCCCTCCCACCTTCCCTGGCGCTCTTTTTCCACCAATCAACATGCAGGGGGGGTATGACAGGCACGCTGAGCACGCTGGCAGCGCGAAAACAGCGTCTACATGGATTGGCTGGAAAAACCATGTGACCTCGAATCATAAAAACTCAGCTCTTCCTGCTCGTACGCATATGCTGCGTGAACTTAGTCAGGGACAGAGGCTGGAGAAGGGAGAGACAGATTTTAGCTGTTGGACAGGCAGGAGCGTGATTAAAAGCCCTTATCAGGGCTACTATAGTGCAGTACAGTGATAGCTTTACTACAATATAGACTTTACAGAGAACGGCTGCTGTATTCAGGGATAGCTGCTGGAGTAGGGACAGAGAGAGGCATTAGTGGTGTATTAGGTGCTCTGCTACATACCAAACTATATTTGGCACTACTGTTCAGCGTTCTTTTAGGCTGAAAAACCCTGTTATATAACTAGTGTGTATATGCACCATCTGATCTGGCAGTATACGGCTGTGAATTTTATTTTATTTTTTTAAATACAGTTTATTTGGCTCTAGTGTTCTGGGTTCTGTGTGCCTGCAATACCCTTTTTGTATACCAGGTGTAAATACCCACCGTCTGTTCAGTTAGTACACGGCTGTGTACCTTGAAATATACAATATCTAGGCCATTTAATTGGCCACTGTACTGTGCGTTCTCTTGCTAAATTATCTCACATACCTGGTGTAAATACCCACCGTCTGTTCAGTTACTACACGGCTGTGTACTTTGAAATATACAATATCTAGGCATTTTAATAGGCCACTGTACTGTGCGTTCTCTTGCTAAATTATCTCACATACCTGGTGTAAATACCCACCGTCTGTTCAGTTACTACACGGCTGTGTACTTTGAAATATACAATATCTAGGCATTTTAATAGGCCACTGTACTGTGCGTTCTCTTGCTAAATTATCTCACATACCTGGTGTAAATACCCACCGTCTGTTCAGTTACTACACGGCTGTGTACTTTGAAATATACAATATCTAGGCATTTTAATAGGCCACTGTACTGTGCGTTCTCTGTTAAATTATCTCACATACCTGGTGTAAATACCCACCGTCTGTTCTGTTACTACACGGCTGTGTACTTTGAAATATACAATATCTAGGCCATTTAATAGGCCACTGTACTGTGCGTTTTCTTGTTAAATTATCTCACATACCTGGTGTAAATACCCACCGTCTGTTCAGTTACTACACGGCTGTGTACTTTGAAATATACAATATCTAGGCATTTTAATAGGCCACTGTACTGTGCGTTCTCTTGTTAAATTATCTCACATACCTGGTGTAAATACCCACCGTCTGTTCTGTTACTACACGGCTGTGTACTTTGAAATATACAATATCTAGGCCATTTAATAGGCCACTGTACTGTGCGTTTTCTTGTTAAATTATCTCACATACCTGGTGTAAATACCCACCGTCTGTTCAGTTACTACACGGCTGTGTACTTTGAAATATACAATATCTAGGCATTTTAATAGGCCACTGTACTGTGCGTTCTCTGGTTAAATTATCTCACATACCTGGTGTAAATACCCACCGTCTGTTCTGTTACTACACGGCTGTGTACTTTGAAATATACAATATCTAGGCCATTTAATAGGCCACTGTACTGTGCGTTTTCTTGTTAAATTATCTCACATACCTGGTGTAAATACCCACCGTCTGTTCTGTTACTACACGGCTGTGTACTTTGAAATATACAATATCTAGGCATTTTAATAGGCCACTGTACTGTGCGTTCTCTTGCTAAATTATCTCACATACCTGGTGTAAATACCCACCGTCTGTTCTGTTACTACACGGCTGTGTACTTTGAAATATACAATATCTAGGCATTTTAATAGGCCACTGTACTGTGCGTTCTCTTGTTAAATTATCTCACATACCTGGTGTAAATACCCACCGTCTGTTCTGTACTACACGGCTGTGTACTTTGAAATATACAATATCTAGGCCATTTAATAGGCCACTGTACTGTGCGTTTTCTTGTTAAATTATCTCACATACCTGGTGTAAATACCCACCGTCTGTTCAGTTACTACACGGCTGTGTACTTTGAAATATACAATATCTAGGCATTTTAATAGGCCACTGTACTGTGCGTTCTCTTGCTAAATTATCTCACATACCTGGTGTAAATACCCACCGTCTGTTCAGTTACTACACGGCTGTGTACTTTGAAATATACAATATCTAGGCATTTTAATAGGCCACTGTACTGTGCGTTCTCTTGTTAAATTATCTCACATACCTGGTGTAAATACCCACCGTCTGTTCTGTTACTACACGGCTGTGTACTTTGAAATATACAATATCTAGGCCATTTAATAGGCCACTGTACTGTGCGTTTTCTTGTTAAATTATCTCACATACCTGGTGTAAATACCCACCGTCTGTTCAGTTACTACACGGCTGTGTACTTTGAAATATACAATATCTAGGCATTTTAATAGGCCACTGTACTGTGCGTTCTCTTGTTAAATTATCTCACATACCTGGTGTAAATACCCACCGTCTGTTCAGTTACTACACGGCTGTGTACTTTGAAATATACAATATCTAGGCATTTTAATAGGCCACTGTACTGTGCGTTCTCTTGTTAAATTATCTCACATACCTGGTGTAAATACCCACCGTCTGTTCTGTTACTACACGGCTGTGTACTTTGAAATATACAATATCTAGGCCATTTAATAGGCCACTGTACTGTGCGTTTTCTTGTTAAATTATCTCACATACCTGGTGTAAATACCCACCGTCTGTTCAGTTACTACACGGCTGTGTACTTTGAAATATACAATATCTAGGCATTTTAATAGGCCACTGTACTGTGCGTTCTCTTGCTAAATTATCTCACATACCTGGTGTAAATACCCACCGTCTGTTCAGTTACTACACGGCTGTGTACTTTGAAATATACAATATCTAGGCATTTTAATAGGCCACTGTACTGTGCGTTCTCTTGTTAAATTATCTCACATACCTGGTGTAAATACCCACCGTCTGTTCTGTTACTACACGGCTGTGTACTTTGAAATATACAATATCTAGGCCATTTAATAGGCCACTGTACTGTGCGTTTTCTTGTTAAATTATCTCACATACCTGGTGTAAATACCCACCGTCTGTTCAGTTACTACACGGCTGTGTACTTTGAAATATACAATATCTAGGCATTTTAATAGGCCACTGTACTGTGCGTTCTCTTGCTAAATTATCTCACATACCTGGTGTAAATACCCACCGTCTGTTCAGTTACTACACGGCTGTGTACTTTGAAATATACAATATCTAGGCATTTTAATAGGCCACTGTACTGTGCGTTCTCTTGTTAAATTATCTCACATACCTGGTGTAAATACCCACCGTCTGTTCTGTTACTACACGGCTGTGTACTTTGAAATATACAATATCTAGGCCATTTAATAGGCCACTGTACTGTGCGTTTTCTTGTTAAATTATCTCACATACCTGGTGTAAATACCCACCGTCTGTTCAGTTACTACACGGCTGTGTACTTTGAAATATACAATATCTAGGCATTTTAATAGGCCACTGTACTGTGCGTTCTCTTGCTAAATTATCTCACATACCTGGTGTAAATACCCACCGTCTGTTCAGTTACTACACGGCTGTGTACTTTGAAATATACAATATCTAGGCATTTTAATAGGCCACTGTACTGTGCGTTCTCTTGTTAAATTATCTCACATACCTGGTGTAAATACCCACCGTCTGTTCTGTTACTACACGGCTGTGTACTTTGAAATATACAATATCTAGGCCATTTAATAGGCCACTGTACTGTGCGTTTTCTTGTTAAATTATCTCACATACCTGGTGTAAATACCCACCGTCTGTTCAGTTACTACACGGCTGTGTACTTTGAAATATACAATATCTAGGCATTTTAATAGGCCACTGTACTGTGCGTTCTCTTGCTAAATTATCTCACATACCTGGTGTAAATACCCACCGTCTGTTCAGTTACTACACGGCTGTGTACTTTGAAATATACAATATCTAGGCCTTTTAATAGGCCACTGTACTGTGCGTTCTCTTGCTAAATTATTTCACATACCTAATTATATACCCAAATATTGTATTTGCAACAAAAAAAAAATAAAAATGCGGAGGGGGGCTAGCGGAATAGGACGTGGACGTGGACGAGGACGGGGGGCGCGGAAATGCTGTTGGGGGCCTTGTTGAAGCCAGTGGGGATACAATGTGTGCTGGTGAGGATCAGCCAGGATCCCGCTCATCCAGAATCCCTGCCTTTATGGGACAGTTAAGCAGGGGGCGGGTTACACCGCTGTTGAGGCCTGAGCAGGTTGAACAGGTGGTGCAATGGATAGCCGATAGCGCTTCCACACAGTTGTCCACCAGCCAGTCATCCACACAGTCTCACTCTGACCCTCCTTCCTCCACACCTGGCCAACAGAGTCATCCCACCCTTGACCCCTCCCAGGAGCTCTTTTCGGGTCCTTTTTCAGATGTGCCGGAAGAATCCCAGGAGCTAGCAGAGGAATTTGTTTGTAGTGATGCCCAAACACTGGAGTTTTCGCCATCTCCTGCTGATGTGGACCCTGAGCCAGCATCTGTTATCATGAGCGATGATGATGATGAGACGCAGTTGCCATCAAGGGAGGCTGTTGGAATGTCCAGTGGGCAGGAGGAGGAGCAGAGTGAGGAAGTGGAAGAGGAGCTGGTGGATGACGAAATGACCGACCCCACTTGGCCAGGGGTGATGTCCAGCGAGGAAAGCAGTGGAGAG